>PVIA01000558.1:0-415131 GCA_004024845.1 Tonatia bakeri
CATGCACATGTGTGTGTTCATGGACTGGCCCAATTTCCTCCTTCGAATTCAATGATGTTTATTTCTATCTTTGTTATTGTCATGAGTTGGTAAAGGATATTTTATTCAGAGTGTTTCTTACGGCCTCTTTTACCGTGCTTAAACACTTGCAGATATAAACCCCCAACACAGTGTTGTTGGTTTTCTTTTCCCATAAATATCTCATAGAATCCTAGAAGTTAAGGGGCATTGCATTGTCTCTCTCACTTGAACTTGAGGCAGCCGTGGTTGTAGATGATCATTTGATGGGCTCACTTCATATTAGAGGTCAGTGACAGAGCAGGAACAGAGCCATGACCAGAACTCCAAAATCTTCACAGGAGTCTTTTGCACCACAATGTCTTTCCTCCCGGCACCGTCTCTTGTTAAGGAAAAACTGTTTCCAGTTTCTTTAACTTTCTGTCAGTGCTGTGTGAAATCTACGTTGCCATTTTGTTTCTATATGCAGCCAGAATTATTGGCACTCCCACACTCCTTGGCATTGGCACTCCAGTGCAGGTAATGAGTTTCCCTGAGTTTAAGCTGTTTCTCTTTGTGACTCAACTCACACCCTTTGAACTTGACTGGGAAGTGTGACGTGGCTAGTTGTACAGTCAATTGACGAATAGTGGCCGGGTGGGACTGAGTATAAAAATTGAGCCCTATGTACATGTAAGCTTGCGTTTGGTGCGAGGCTTCACCTCTGCCTCCGCTCTCACTTCCCCTGGAGATTGTCTTTCTACCTCTGCCTGGAGCATGAATATGAGCAAATCCAATTACTTCCCAGGACAGTGGGTGCAAACCCAAAGTAGGTGAGCCCTTCAAACATTATTTTTATTTTACAAAGAAGTTAGAATAACCTGGAAGTGCCTGGAATCTGGAATGAGGGTTTGTGCAGTAAAGGCTCCATCCACTGCCCACAAGACACACACTCTGAGTAAACCACTGGTGGCCCGCTGGCGGAGAGGCTGGCTCTGCTGCACACACAGCTCCCCTCAGCTGTTCGCTGGAGGTCAGGTCCACTACAGCATGCAAAAAGGTAAATTAAAGCAAGTTGCGAGTATCAGCACTTTTCGAAAGTGAAAAATTGAGATACATTTGATTATTTTCTGAACTATGACTAAACTGTACTTTCTAAAATATTTGTGTTTGGATAATTTCTGCTAGCATTATTATTTATGTTTGCTCAGAGAAAATGCATTCTTTCTGGATTAAAAAAAAAGTAAGTGTATTACGTACTTTACAGATAAGCTGGTTGGGCAGCCATATTGGTGTTTTCTTTTTGAAAACTTCCATGTTATTTTCATATTTCAATTGTATAGATATTGGAATAAGAGAATAAATATATGGATCTTCTTTTACATATTCCCTTTCCATATTAAAAAATGTGGGGAATAGCCCTGGCTGGCATAGCTCAGTGGATTGAGTGTGGGCTGCGAACCAAAGCATCGCAGGTTCGACTCCCAGTCAGGGCACATGCCTGGGTTGCAGGCCATGGTCCCCAGCAACCGCACACTGATGTTCCTCTCTCTCTTTCTCCCTCTCTTCCCTCTCTAAAAATAAATAAATAAAATCTTTAAAAAATGTGGGAAATAAACAATGAATATATGTTGAGAAATTTTTGTAGTACACACGGACTTTCCTGGTGAAAGAAGAATCAATAACTTGAAATATTTGAAATTGCTCAGAAAGGGAGGTTGTTGTCTTTATCCTGAGTATGAACTGTTAAAGTATCAAATAGCTAAATGGGAAAGAAAAATGGTTTTTAATGATAAGTTACCATAGGAAGTTTTCCTCAGGTTATAGTACTTCTATGAGAAGAAAAGAATGAGAAAGGCTTTGGGGAGCAGAAAAAAGGAAAAGAAAGACAAAAAAGTTGAAATAAGAAAAAAGTGAGAGAATAAAGAAAACTACATTTTAAATGTAGTAAAATAAAATGTATTTTTTACATTTTAATAATAAATACATATTAATTATATAATAATTATATAAAACAAATGAATAATAATAAACACAATAATAAAATGTAGTAAAATATCTTGTTTGCTTACTCACCTCTCCCTTTATACTCTGTAAATACTCTCGTATATTCTACTTTATCACAGAAGAAAATAAAGTGGATGAAAGCAAGTCTGATAATAAATCTAGGAACACTTGAGTCTTTTTTCTTTTAAAATGGCTTTGGTAAGAAGCCTTGGCTCCGATTCTGGAGGAGTCTAACACCAGTTCTGATGGCAGTGCAGGTGACCTTGCATTGTGATGACAGCTGGTCCAGGAGCTTTCTTCTGAAACAAGTGTGTGAATGGCCTTTCCCACTTGCTTGGAGGAAATTCTGGATGTGCGATCCAGTGGGGAAATAAATGAACAGTCATAACCTATAGATATTTTAATGTCACATATGTAAATAAATAAAAAAACCTGTTCTATTTAAGTAATTATTTATGAAGGTAAAGTAGCTATGGACTCTTTTTTCACATTTTGCTCAATTACATATGATTTTTTTTGTGGAAAAGCACATTTTGTTTTTACATCTTAAAATTGTTTATCTTATTTTCTGTCAACAGATAACAAATATTGGTCATGTGGCCATTTGCCAGGAGTCGTTGTTGATGATGATGATGATGATGATGATGATGAAGACGAAAAGGCCTAATGCAGGATGAGCACCTGCACACGTACAGAGCACGGTGCTCAGGCCTTTGCTGCCAGACTAAGAATGGCCACCTGGATTAAGCACTGGGCTCATCTGGTTTTGCAGGTGAATAACTGAGCCTTGGAGAAGCAAAGCACTTCACTTACTATCACACAGTTAGTCAGCACATGGGCAAGATTTTAAGACAAGCAGAATTCTCACTTTTTGAAAATGACAGCATTTTTAAAACTGAATAAGTTGTGCTGGAATAAAATTCTGTTGATCTCTTATCTAATCTTGGTTATGAACTGAAAATTCATAGAATTTGAGTAAGTTTATTTTATATATTTGTGCTTTAGTTTGTTTAATTGTACAATAATGGGTTTGGAATTGCCCATTTTCTGTTATTTCTATCCAGATTGTTTCAATAAATTAGTTAAAGGAAACTAGAAACATGGAGATTACAATTTATAATGTATCAACAAAAATAAAGATAAGTGATTTCCTAAAATACATAATTACTTACATTTGATAATACACATTATTATCAAATTTTGTACATTAAAGTACAATCTAAAATACATAAATTCATAAATTCAAAAATTTCTGTATATTGAATTGTGTTTTATGGGTTGTGTTCTTTGTAGCAGAGTATAATGACATATTATAGCTATTACATAATTGCTGTCAAAACTTCTGAGTCAGTGGTAATATCCACATTCTAAAAATGGCTTGGATTAGCTTAGATAATAAGGCTACTGTGCAACGAAAATCTTATTTTGGGCTTTGTAAGTCTTGTTATATCCCTAACTTACATACCGAACATTTGTTTTAGGCTGTAAAAGTTAGAGTTCAATTTTTGTTTAATGTATTCTGCTACAAAATCAAAACGTCTCAATTTTGTCTGTTTGTATCTGTCTGCTCTTGGCATACAACTTTAGCTACACTTTTAATTTACAGACCTCTTTGAGAAACCACAAGTTTTCTTAATGAATTTATAGATTTTTGTTTTTCAGCTCTCCTTGGAACCACATAGCCCATTAATCTTAGGTGATTTTATTATCCATATTGACAGTGTTGAAGATGGGCTTGGTGTAAATGTTATTTTCTTCTTTAATACCTTGGCTTTGCTTGGCCTGTCTCTAAAATGATTCTACCATGGATGGGACAGATCATTTCCACCATCACTGTCAACTCACACTTACTGAGTGTTATTTGAACATAGGGCCTTACCCAGTACTCAACCCTCTCCCATAGTTTTAGACATTTTATGTGCCCATAGTTTTGGCTTCATGTAGATTTATTTCTTTAGCACCAACTATTTTAATATTCATTTAACATAATTCATCTCTGCTATTGACCTCTCAGTCCAAAATAATTGTTTTTGATGATGCCCGACCCTGATTTGTCATTAATTCCCATTTTGTTTTTTTTAACGGAAATCTAGTATTTCTCAATACCTTTGCTTTGGGAAAAAAAAAAGGTCAGATCTTTTCTGATATTATAGGTATTTTTGTAATTACTTACTTTAAATTGGTCTGTTCTTTTTCCTACCCTAGTTACTAGTCAATATGTTCTGTTTGTAGACATCACACCATTGCATATTCGCCATTTCAACTTTCTAACAAAATAATAGAGATATGCTGAATGTCTTTTTATCATTTTGTGTATCGTCTAATTGTCAGGAAAAATGGGCGCATTTTATGTTACTTTTTCATTACAATGCATTTATTTCTACATAAAAAGTCTCCTATATCTATTCATTAAGGTGCATGTGTGTGTGTGTGTGTGTGTGTGTGCTGTTTATTAGCAGCATGCAAAGTGTGCTCATAGGTTTGAAGAACTTGAGTGGTTCAGTTTCACGCTCTCAATAGGAGAAGTCCAGTTGGATGAAAACATGATGTACTGGGTGACGAACACTCATTTTCAAAGAAAAAATATTCTGATATCAATGTGAGTTCATCAATAGGGTACAATTTTAATTCTATGTTCAAATTACATGGAAAACAATTATTACTAATCATTATTAATAAGTAACACCTTAATTCTAAAGTTCTTTAATGTACATTTATGATCATCATTTTCCATTTACTTTATTTATACTATTTTTAAAGTTCATTTAAGACAGAAAACAAATAAATTCCTTTAGCAAGTCATCTAAATATTACAAATAGAAAATTTAGGACATTTATGTTCTAATCTTGCTTTATGGATTGTTTTACTAATGTAATTTGTAATGTACTAATACTATGAAAATACTTAATTTTTATTGAATTTGAAATATTAGGCCATTTACATGTATTTGAATAATATTATAACACTATATATAATAATTTTTCTTTGGAAAACATAGAACAAAATTTTAATATTTTCACATTTATTCTTATAATATTTTATTGATGTTAGGAGACTAATTTTTATTATCTCTAGTGATTAGAAAATATAGCACCTAACATTACTTATTTGTATAAAGAAACAAAATGACTGACTTTAAATGGGAAGGTCCAGGATCGAACTGAGGAATTTTGGTGAAGATAGTTACCTGAGAATGTGAAATGTGTATTTGTCAGAATTCCCCAGAGAAACACAACCAATCTGAAGTAGATGGTAGATAGACAGATGGTAGATAGATAGATGATGATAGATAGATAGATAGATAGATAGATAGATAGATAGATAGATGATAGATAGACAGATGATAGGTAGATAGATACTTATTTGAAGGAATTGGCTCCCATGCTTGTGGGATCAGGCCGATCCAAAGCCTACAGGGCTGGCTGGCAGGCACACTAGAAATACAGATGAGTTGATGTTGTGGTCTTTTTTAAAAAAGTTATTTATCAATGATAGGTATAGATTGGTTGTTCCACTTATATATGTTCATTGGTTGCTTCTTTTATGTGCCCTGATTGGGAATCAAACCCACAACCTTGGTGTATTGGGATGACACTTTAACCAACTGTGTTACCCATCCAGGGTGAAGCTGCAGTCTTGAGTTTGCACTTGTGTGGCAGCAGCCTGGAAACTCAGCAAGGATTCCACATTGCAGTCTTCAGAAGAATTGCTTTCTCTTTGGAAAACCTCAGTCTTTGCTCTTAAGGCCCTCAACTGATTAGATGATGCTCATTCATATTATGGAGGATAATCTCTCAAAGTCTACTGATTTAAATATTAATCATATCTAAAAATTACCTTTACAGAAACACCTAGACTTTCTGGAAAAAACATTTTTCAGACTTTGACCAAACAGCTGGGCACCACAGCTTAGTCAAGTTAAAGCATAAAACAAACCATCACAATATGATGACTTATAAATTAGCTTCTAAACCTGGCAACATGGTTGATGTACTCAAGTCTATATAATTAATTGAACAATAGTCTTATAATATCTGTAGCAGTATTTGTCATTACCTTTATGCTATATTATTGAGGATTTATCATTAAAATGAATGTGTATTTGTGAATATATAATGTCTAACTCATCCACATAGAACATGTGTTTGCCATTTTCTCAGTCCTGGTCATTTAATATATAAATCTGTGAATGCCAGGTACTCTGCTAGGCTTGGGAGAAATTATTGTTAGCAAAAGAGATACAGTCCCATACTCATGGACCTTGCTGCTTGACATTCAAATTCAAAGTAGTTACTTATATGAACATGTCTGTGACTCACTCCCAGGCACTGTTTTAAAAGCTGGTTACATTCTACACAAAATGGTAGTGTGTTTAGTTAGGTGTGACCAAAGTAAACATCTTAAATATGATTTTTAAATTATATAATGAAGCCCAGCACTGAGAAGGGAATAGATGGGTTTATTTAATAAACAATTAGAATTTTTGTATCATAGTTGTGGCCTTCTTTAATCATCAGACTCCCCTCTCATTAGCAAATGTTTTAACTAAGGATAATTAGAGACAAAGCATCCTTCCTGATTTTTCTTTAAATTTGTATATCTTCTCCTGTGCCTGAACCTTAAGTTACTTGTTTCCTGGAATATACCATGAGCCTCCTTGGTTTACCACTGATATGCCCAGTCTACTTCTTAATTCTTTGTGTCTGACTGCTACCCTGACCACAAGAAAAGCACCATCCTTGATTACTATTGTCTTATTTATGGTCCTTATTCTGCTTTCCCTGAGCTTCTGTATGTTTCCATGCCACACAGTTTAGTGCTGAGTTTTTCCTTGTGTTTCCTTTTTACTTTATTTTGACTGGCTTTCAAGTCAGCACTTCACCTACTAGACCTTGGCAAGGTTTAAAGCCCATGGTCCTGTTCAGAATGTCAGCACCACATCATCATGAACTCACTAATCTCAAGAGTTGCACTTCCTTTTCTGAATACAGTCTATTCAGTCTAGTTTCTTGTCCAAAGGGAAGTAATAAAAAGTCTTACTTATGATTAGATTCTCCAGAATAATTGACATCTACAGGTGATGCATAAGTATGTGGCATCGTGACCAGACCAATGTGCATCTCAGCACTTGCTTCTGTGATTCAGGCTCAATGAGATAGCTTTAAGGTAAAGGACATCATTACCAACAAGAGTGCTTCAGTGCAAAACTAACAGTGGGTAATTTTGTCCACTGTCTTTCACTGTTACCTTTAGAAAACTTTACTGGCTACTCATAGTCAAGAAAGGTACAAGATATGTAATCAGAAGAATGTAATTCTGTATTTGGTCAAATCAAATGGTGCTCTCAAAGGTTCTATTTTCTTCTTTTCCATCCTTTGTAACGAAAGGAATAGATTTCAATTAATCATGGGAAAAATAAAGTCATCAACACAGAGAAAGGTGCTAAGCATCATTAGCCATCAAGAAATCAAACTCCCCACCCTCACTGGGACAGCTACAATAATAAGACAAGGATGTGCAGAAATTGAAACCTACGTAACTGCTGGTTGGAATGTAAAATGACTCAGTTGTCTTGGCAAACAGTCTGGCAGTTTCTCAAAAGGTTAAGGAGAGTGGCCATATAATCGAGCAATGCTACTCATAGGTATATACATATACCCAAGAGATATGTGGACATATGTTCACAAAAAAAACATGTACACTGATAGCTACATCATTTGTAATGGCTCAAAATAGAACCCATCTAAATGCTTATCAACTGCTGAATATATAAATAAAATATAGTATATTCATATAATAGACTATTATTTAGCAATAAAAAGGAATGCAGTACTGATACAAGGCACACCATGAAAAGACCTTGAAAAACATTATGCTAAGTGAAAGAAACCAGTCACAAAAGACCACCTATTGTATGATTCATTTATGTGAAATGTCTGTAAAAAGCAAACTCATACAGACAGGATGGAATACCTAAGGTAGACTAAAAGCTCAATATAGCTCTTAGTATCAATCTGGTGTAATACTAGAAAAATAATTAATATTTTCCAGAGAAAGAGGATAAAAGGGAATGAAGAGTCATGAGTAATAAGTATGAATTTCTTATATGTGTAATATACTGAAAACCTTTGAATTGCACACTTTAAAAAGGTGATTTGCATTATATATGACTTCTATCTCAAAAAAGCTGTTCTATAAAAAAGAGATGTTATACTATTTCACATACAGTATGATAACCTTAAAATAGGAACTCTTTTTCTTATCTTTTGATATTGTGGCATATATTTTAATTACACATCAGTTATAAACCATTTTTTACTGAAGGATATACAAATAAATTAATACATGAGATTTACATACACGTGTAAGCTGACTTTATTTTAATCACCACAATTTTTTGCCATCTGTCTTAGTCCATTCCATAACAAAATATCACAGATTAAATGGCTTATAAACAACAGAAATCTATTTCTCATAGTTTTGGGAGCTGGAAGTCCAAGATAAGAGTGTCAGTATGGTCAGACAAGTGACCTTTTGAGGGTGGCAGACTTCTCCTTGTATTCTCACACGGTGGAAGTGGCACATGACCTCTGCCGGGTCTCTTTCACATGGGTACTAATCCCATTCATAAGGGGCCTGCCCTCATGACCTAACCATTTCCCAAAGGCCCACCTCCTAATGCCTAGGCATTAGGTTATCAACACAGGAATGTGGGGGAAACAAACATTCAGTCAACAGCACCATATATTACGCATTCCACACAGACACATAATTTTAAAAAGTATTTAAATTGTTTTATTTTTCTTTCTTCCATTAGTGAAATTTAGATTTATGAATATAAACTAAATTTTGTTGGCACTTATTTATTAAGTACCAAATACTTTGATAGGTGCTTGTGTCTCTAGGGAAGGAAGGCTGGTGAGAAGCAACCAGATGACAAAACTAAAAGAGCCAGAATCATATTACTGTCATAACATTGAATGGGATTTAGGAGAGCTGACTATTTTCTGCTCTCAGTTCCAGTGCTTGACAATGTAATACTACAGCAAATCATTCAAAGTCTACTGACCTCTATTTCCAGGAGACGGGACTCAGCAAGCTACAAGGTCTCTGTAGACTTAAATTTTTTTGTCACTTTACATTGACATCTTTGTAGTCCTGATAATTTGATAGCATTTATTCTGACTCATGGGTACAATTGCATTTTTTATTTTACATCAGTGATTACTGGACATTACCAAATATTAATATGTAAGATGAGTTTTTTCTACATTAAGCTATAACATTGGTTGTATACATAGATATATTTGAACTCTGCCTTTAAGCCTTATGTCACATATATGTTCTCGATTTTTCCTTCAATACCAGCATTATTATCTATTGCCTAAATAGAAGAGCAGTGAGAATGAAAATGTTCTATATTATTGGCCAGTAACTGCATGTGTTTATTGAGTACTTGAAATGTGGTCAGTGGAACAGAGATTCCGAATTTGAAATTTTATTTAATTTTAATGTATTTAAATTTAAATAGGCATATGTGTATTAGACAGAGCAAGCCTAAACCCCACTGTTGGCACTCATAGATTTCTACAGTCTATTTTTTATTGCAGTTGTCAAAACAATTTTTTTAGTTATAGATTAAATTACATCAGTTTTTTAAATAATATAATGACTTCACATTATAACTACTTCTAGCTATTGTTTATGTCTTTAAACTCATCTCATTTCACTCTTTTCCTCTTTTTGTCCCAGAAAGTTTGGATTTTATCAATTTCTTGAACACACTACGATCAGTTTCATCTCAGGGCCTTTTCCTGTCTGGAATGTAAAACCCATATTCCCATGCCTATTTATTTAGGCTTCATTTCAAATGTCCTTACTTTGAAGATGCACTGGGGGGCCATTCTTTCAAAAGAAGCTTCTCCCTATAATGTCTTAACCAGTTTTGCCTTGTTTTTGCATTTATCTTTATTTGACATTATTTGTTACATGTTTAATGCCTGTTTCTTTCACTAGAATATAAGCAGCAGACACCATTTATGTTTCTTAGTTCTGCACTCCTAACATCAAGAAGGACTCCAAAGGTAGGGTAAGAGCTCAATAAATATGTGCTAATGGTGTCAATGAAGTATAATACCAGATTAATGAATAAATATATATTTTTTGATTCATTGAAATGTAGTAATTCTCTTTTTTTGTAATAACATTACTCATTTTGGTGTCCTAACACTTAGAAAAATTAACTAAAATTCCAAACACTTGACCCCAAAACCTGGTGGAATGGTACCATTTTTAATTCAAGTAAAATATATCCTTTTTATTGTTGATTGTATCTTATTTTTGAGGCAGCCATAAACCTAAGAATAATAGCCTTTTAATTTATAAAATGAAATTAAGCGAAAGTAAAGTTTAGAACCCTTGAGTAAGAGCCAGAATGAATTCTGCACATAGTGATAAGCTTTGCCTCGTAACAATGATTTGACAGTAGGACTATTTCTTACTCTTTTACTTCTTCAAATTTACTTATGAATTGTCTTTTTCTTTTTAATTTATAATAATGAGATTGACTTAAATATTTAAAATAGTTCTCAGAGAGGCAAGAAGGTAATTGTCAATTATAGCCTTTGTTAAACTGTTAGCTGCATAGTTTAAATTGGTCAAACAAATGTTATTTCATTGGAGATGTTGAACAGTACTAGGGTGACTGATTGAGCACCTTCTTAAGGGTACCGTTGATTCCTAGCAGCTCTTCTGCCAGTGTTCTGGCACTCACCAGACAACCTGGCCAGCACTGCTAATTCTCAGGTCATCATCATTGCCATCTCTGATACCACTGAGCATTGATGAAGTACACACTGTGTGGCAGGCATTGTGGCAATAGTTTCAGATATATATGTAAATTTAATGGTTATCTGACCAGTGAATACATTGCCTATAAATAATGTTTGGTATAAACTGCATATGAACAATCTATAAACCAGTACAAATTAAATTCATAATAATGTATAAATTTTCCCACTATCAACTTATTTTTCCCTAATTCCATAAAAATTATATCCTTATGTATATCATTATAATGGTTATTTGTGCAAAGTAATAAAAAAGACATCAAATTTTTTTCTTTTTTTTTTCTGATGACAGAAACAGTGAAAATAAAAGTTTATTCCCAACCAAAAGATAAAAACAAAATGAGATCGATAGCTCAGAAGGAAGTAACTATGGATATGGCTCAGTTCACTACAATAATTTTTAAAATTTCAGGCATTGGCATAGTGGTAAAGAACTTGGATTCTTGAATAAAAATATTCTTTTTAAAAGATTTTATTTATTTATTTTTAGAGAGAGGGGAATGGAGGAAGAGAGGGAGAGAAGCATCAATGTGTGATTGCCTCTCCTGTGTCCCCCTACAGTGACCCAGGCATGTGCACCATCTGGGAATCAAACTGGTGACACTTTGGTCATAGTCTCATGCTCAATCCACTGAGCTACACCAGCCAGGGTAGAATAAAAATATTCTTGATTAAACATTTACTAGTGATGTTTCCAAGGTAAGGTATTTAATTTTTCTATGACCCAACTTTTGCCTCTACAAATACGTAACTAATTTTATAGAACTTTTATTCATCAAGCTGAATTGAGATGCTATGTATTTAAAAAACCACTTGTAGCTTGGACAAAACACATGCTTAATAAATATAAGTGATTATTTTTTTTTGTTTTTTACCTTTTTAAAAATCAGATGCAATATGAGAAACCAAAACCATCACTTTATTCAACAAAAGTCAAGTACATTATAGGAGAGAATACTTATGTGTGTGAGTGTATAAGCTTACTATGTAGTAGTTGGTCAAAATTTTTTGAAAAAACTTGAGGGACTTCTGCCCACGATGGAGGTGTGAGTAGATATACTTTATTGCTTCACACAACCAAAAGAAGGACAACAAACAATTTAAAAACAAAAACAACCAGAACTTCTAGCAAATCAAACTGTATGGAAGTCCAGTTTTTTAAAGAAGAAACATTCATCCAGACTGATAGGACAGGTAGAGAGGATGAGTGACAAAGCAATGGACTGGGTGGGCAAGGCAGTGGCTGACAGACTGGGTTATCTCACATTTGCATGCAGATAAGCCAGGAGGAACAACTGGGGAGCAAGACAGACCTCTGAACCCAGGGTTTCAGCATGGGAAACTAAAACCTCAAAACCTTTGACTACAAAAATCTATGAGGGTTGTGACATTAAAAGAAATTCCCAAGCTCATGGGAGAGTTGGTAGGAGAGACCAGTGGAGTTCTAGAATGTAAACAAGCCCACCAAGCCAGGAATCAGCACCAGAAGGGTCTAATTTGCTTGGGGGCAATAGGGGAAGTGAGTGAAAGTGAGAGCGAGAGTCAAGCAAGCAGCACTGTTTCCTCTGTGGCCTCTCCCCCACATACAACACCACAATGCATGAAGTGGTTTGTCCTGCCCTCACAAATACTCAATGCTCTGTCCTTTACAACATAACAGGTTCACCAAAACAAAGCAATATGGCCCAAATGAAAGAAAAGATAAAAACTCCAGAAAAAGAACTAAGTGATGAGGAGATAGCCAATCTATAAGATGCAGAGTTCAAAACACTGATAATCAGGATGTTCACAGAAATGACTGAGTATGGATGCAAAATAGAAGAAGTGGAGGATATGAAAAGTGAATTAAAGAAAAATATACAGGGAACCAACAGTGAAGGGAAAGAAACTGAGACTCAAATCAATGATTTGGAGCAGAAACAAGAAACAAACATTCAACCAGAACAGAATGAAGAAACAAGAATTCAAAAAAATGAGGAGAAGCTCAGGAACCTTTGGGACAACTTTAAACATTCCAACCTTTGACTCATAGGGGTCCCAGAAGGAGAAGTGGAAGAGCAAAAAACTGAAAACTTATTTGAAAAAATAATGAAAGAAAATTTCCACAGTATGGCAAAGGAAATAGACTTCCAGGAAGTCTAGGAAGCTCAGCAAGTCCCACAGAAGTTGGACCTAAGGAAGCACAAATCAAGACACATCATAATTAAATTATCCAACATTAAAGATAAGGAGAGACTCTTAAAAACAGCGAGAGAAAAGCAGAGTTACCTACAACGAAATGCCCATCAGACTGTCAGCTGATTTCTCAAAAGAAACATTGTAGGCAAGAAGGATCTGGAAAGAAGTATTCAAAGTCATGAAAGGTAAGGACCTACATCCAAGATTACTCTATCCAGCAAAGCTATCATTTAGAATGGAAGGGCAGATAAAGTGCTTCCCAGAAAAGGTCAAGTTAAAGAAGTTCATCATCACCAAACCCTTATTATATAAAATGCTGAAGGGACTTATCAAAGAAAAGGATCAAAACTATGAACAGTAAAATGACAACAAATTCACAACTATCAGCAATTGAACCTAGAAAACAAAAACAAACTATCAAACAACTAGAAGAGGAATAGAATCTCAGAAATGGAGATCACATGGAGGGATATCATCAGGGAGGGGACAGGGGAGAATGGGGGGAAAAGTACAGGGAATAAGAATCATAAATCATAAGTACAAAATAGACAGGAGGATGTTAAGAGTAGTATAGGAAATGGAGAGGCCAAATAACTTATGTATATGTACGACCCATGGACATGAACTAAGTAAGGGAAGAGAATGCTGGTGGGAGGGCATTGTAGGGTGGAAGGGGATAAAGAGGACAAAAAAATAGGACAACTGTAATCCCATAATCAATAAAATATAGTTAAGGAAAAAAATTTGTTGAAAATATTGAACAATGTCTAAATCAATATCCCAGGCAATGTCTGACATAGAGCAGGTATTAATTAAAAAAATAATATATAAAGAATAATTATCTTTAAGGAAATTATCACTTTTGCATTATTAGGTTGATAATATCAGCCTTCAGATTCTGTGATAAATGATGTAACTAATATTCTGATTTTGGTTTTCTCAGATGTTTGATACAAGTTTTAAAAAGGAAAATAAAATAAAAACACTTTAAAAATAGAGCTAATGGCATAGCATTAATATTTTCAGTGAATGCTCTTAGGTTTCCTCTAATGCTACAGGTAGCATACTCATTTATCTATAAATGTAGTTAATGAAATTTGTCTATGTTACTACTTGGATTATAAGTAAATATGTGCTTCTTATAACTCTCAAGATATGGTACAGAAGCCATTGAGCTTTCCATATATGAATCATAATTTCTTATCTTCCTTTGTAACTTTTGATGGATAGAATAAGAAATGACGCTGTGAGAAAAACATTTGTATCTTCAACAGATCTATAGTCAAAGAAATGGCCTGTTGTGTTACTCTGTGAACTTATGCAGGACATATCCTTAATGCCTATGAAAATATCTGTTCTTCCAGAGAAGCTGGCAGGTTTTCTTTGCCAGGCAATGATCACACCCACCTCCTGTTATCCTTGTAACTTAGATAATTGGATAGTGCTGTGAACTGAATCACATCTCCCCCAAATTCATGTTTGAAAGCCTAATCACCAATGTGATTGTATTTGGGCTTTTAGAGACGTACAGTTAGAGGAGACCATAATGGGGCAGGGGAGGCAAATCCAGTAAGGCTGGTGTCCTTGTAACAAGAAGAGACACCAGATCTCTCTCTCTCTCTCTCTCTCCCGCTCTCCCTCTCTCCCTCTCTCCCTCTCCCTCTCCCCTCTCCCTTTCTCTAGCTCTCTTCTTTCCACAAACACACAGAAGAAAATCCATGTAAAGACAGAGAGAAGGCAGATATCTAGAAATCAGCAAGAGAGTTTTCACCAGGAATCCAATCAGCTATTACCTTGATCTGGGACTCCTAGCCTCCAGAACTGTGAGAAAAATCACAATTTCTGTAGTGTAAGCACAACATGGTATTTTGTTATGATATTTTGTTATGGCTGCTTGAGTTGACTAATACCCATAGTTAATGTTACATGAAATTTCAATTCCACCTCCAGTTCTGGAGACCATCATTTCTTCTTTCTAAGTGTTCCCTACCCCATTTTGCATTGATCTTTATATTTATTTATTATTTTTTGTAAAAAAACAGTTTCTGAACATAGTTATTTTTTACATTATTTTATTACATTTTTTCCATCACCATTCATCACCCCCACTCTCTTCCCCCTCCACCCACCTGCGCCCAACCCCTGCAATCACCACACTGCTGTCTGTGCCCATGAATTCTTTTTGTGTGTGTGTTTAAACACCATACACAAATTAGTCAGGGTGGGCAGGTTTTGTTTGTCTCTGAATCTTCCTTGTCTTATCTATAGAAATAATAATATCTCTCATAATGCTGCGTATGTGTGAGGCTTGATAAAACCATAAAAAATGCTTAGTGTCTAGGACATAGTACATAATATATTGTTGGTGTTTTAATAATTGCTGTTTGGACAAGATAATTTAATACCTCAAGTCATCATTTCTACTAACTTCTTTGATTGAATTTACAACATACAGATATGTTGTTGGGGCCCCATCCAGGCAGCTCAGTTGTTAGAGGGTCATTCCAATGTGCCAAGGCTGTAGGTTTGAGCCCCAATGCAAATTGATATTTCTCTCTCCCTTTCAAAAAAATCAATCAATAAAAAAAATTAAAACAAGATATGTTGTTGGATAAGTTTATTCTGTTCTGGAATTTTTTGTTTTCTCTGTTTGGTAATTTATACACTAAAACTCCTCCTATGCATTTTCAAGCTGTGTGACCTTGGATTGTCTGACTTTTCTTTTTCAGTTATTTAAATCTCTAAAATAGCAATAATAATAGTACTTAACTCTTTGAATGCATTAAATGAATTAATATATTTGACATATTTTAAATAGTGCCTACCATATAACAAACATTAAGAAACATTAGTTTCTCTTTGCAAATAAAAGCCCTGATACCTTTTTTTATGTACCTGGCTTTAGAAAGCATGCAGTTAATTTACTTCTGACTACATTTCATTAAAATTAGTGAATAACACACTATATTAAAAAGTGGCAGTTCCTTTTTACAGCAGTTACTGACTAAATGGATTTCATTTATGAACTAGAAGGAGAAGAATAATTTTATTCTAATGCATATCTGTGATTCTGCCAACTAGTAATGGTTGGTAGTGAGTTATGCCAGAATAATGGAGAATACACAGCAAGAGACTTGGTCATTGCCAAACTCCCAGGGAAAATATTTTGAGTTCTTTTTCTCTGTGCAAATATTCAATGAAAGGACATTTGCCGTCTAACCTCGGTTGAGGCTGTGTTTGTGTGCATTTTCTGTGTGATTTACGTTAGATCTCCTTGATTATGTTAAATGAATACCAGTCATCTCTTTGCCCTTACTGTTACTTACTGAAAAGTCATAGTGAATAGTATTTATTGTATTTACTAAAGCTTGCATGTAATTTAAAATTACTTAGTGGTTTTATTGTTGTTACTGCTATTCTCGCTTAAGTCAATGAAGGAACAGGCACTGCCATGCAAAATAACATAAACACAGTCAGATCTTTTCTGTCCTGAGGTGGGGATGTTGGGAGTTAGGCAGAAACAGGAGGTCGGAAAGGTTAACTGAATAGTGAGAGGAAGAGGACTGGCAGAAAACAGCTCTACTTTGGAAATAAAACAAAGTAGTTTGACATTGATGTTTATTCGGGGGGAAAGTTCCCAATGAGGCATTGGTTTTTCATTGATAGTCAACTATGACAGGTCTCCTTGTACATGAGTTTAGGAGAAAATCACTAAATTTAAGTCTCTATTTTAAAATGTTGACATTTAGAAAAACAGTTTTAATTCCTTTTTTATTTTGAAAGGTTATGAACATAGAGCCTTTGCCACCACCACACCATGATTACCACAGTTACCACTGGGGGATTTACTAGCATGAAAAGATGAAATGTTAAATTTACAGGTCAGTAGGAAGGAAGCCACTCTCTTATGAGAATTTCGTTTAGCAGAGATAACTGTTTTTAGGTGAAGTGGTCAGATATCTTCAGAATGTATTGAGAGATAAAGGGAAGAAATCATTGCCCACAAACATTTTCAAGTTTTGAATGATCCTCAACACTGAAGGGTAGTAGAAATTATATTCTATTGAATTGGAAGGTCAAGAACACTACAAGTGGTTAGTTATTTTAAAACTGATACTTTTCTCACAGTCCATTTTTTCTAAGAGAAAATCTCAAGCATTCTCCCAAAATGATAACAGTACTGTAAAGTTTGGTATTATATTTGTTTTGTTTGTGATTGTTATGTAAATGTTTCAGCTTTTCAAAAAAATAGAAAATTCACTAGTGGTGGTGGTGGTTCAGCATATAGCAGATGCAGTATGCACAAAAATTCATTTAGAATTTTATTGTTAGTCAAATTAATAAATGAAGGAAATGAAGTCTGGATACTGAACAACCACTGAATTGACATGTGTCTTTAAATATATTGATTGTATCTATTCTAGAATATTATTACCCTTGAGTAGAATGAAATTCATAACAACCACAAGGGAATCTGCTATTAAATTCACTGCTTGGATAATTGACTGAATATTTCTAATGGTTTTATTGTTCTATTCCAAATAGAGAAGTAATAATTATGTAATACATGAAGTTTCAAAAGAAATTAAAAAAATAAAGAATATAACAATTATTAATAATTTCATCTATTACCAACAGTTACTTTACATTTTTGTGGTTTTATTCTACCAGAGAAAGTATAGTTTTACAAGTATAGAAGATGTTGACAACTTTAAAATAATATTATACTGCTTATATACTCTGCTTTTTCACTCAATTATACATTGTATGTACAGTCTCATGTGTTTATTTATTTCCCCAAATACTGTGTAATTGATCATATGCACATTATTATTTTATTTAACTATACATATATTGTTAAATATTTATGTTTAGTCACTATTATGAATAATATTTGATAAGAATTCTTACATATGGCTCTTGATTATTTTCTTATAGATTTCTATGCGTAAAAATGGCTGTCAATATATTGAGCTAAGTATATTTTTAAGGACTTTCATATATACCTTAATGTTCCAAATGTAGCTCAGGGTACGTGTTCTTAGATATGGGCTTTAACTGAATCAGAGCTACAGGGGTCTATATAGCATAGACCCATAAGAAACTCTTCCTTGGTATTCTTCTTTGAAAATTTTATTTTATTACTTTTTTAAGATTTTATTTATTTATTTTCAGTGAGGGGACAGGAGGGAGAGTGCCTCCTTTCCCCTCCTTTCACACAAAACATCAATGTGTGGTTGCCTGTTGTGCATGCCCCACAGAGGACCTGGCCTGCAATCCAGGCATGTGACCTAGACTAGGAATTGAACCAGCAACCCTTTGATGCACAGGCTTGTGCTCAGTCCACTAAGCCACAACAGCCAGGGTCCTTTAATATTCTGGGTTAGCAACTTATCTTCCATTCTACATGCCTCAGGTCATAGACTCCCAACTTCTATTTATATAATCATTGCTCAGTCCTCCCAGGCTGTGCTTCAAAATGTTAAAGAATGATCACCAACCCTAATCACTTGCTAATCCACATCTTTTGTTTCTTTCCCCATTTTCTGGAAGATGTCTGAGTTGATCTTTAGTTTAATTTACAAAGATTTATAGATTTGTACATTTTTTGGTTCCTTTGCACTACATACTTTTACAGTTTTTTCAGTCAATACAGAAGAAAAGTAAAAATAAAAATGAAAGGCCAACTTGAAGTAAACATCGCAAATTTGAGATCACCTACAGCTCAGGATAGATTAATGTAGAGCACTTGTGAATAATAGTGTTTGTGATGTTCTAATACTCATTAGACCTTGTATACAGTAGTGCCTGCCACGCTCTCATTGGGCCAGAGCATAAGGTTTCACCCACAGTGTGAAAAAATATATATAATAATATGCTAAATGATGTATCTACACCCATCTAAAATTATATCTACCTATTTATCTTTTTTTCTCCCCTCCCTGAGGAAAATACATCAGAAACAAGTAAGTTCACAAATTCACAATGCCAGGTCTAATGCTAAACAGAGGATGTCTTCTTTGCCAAAATACCTTGCAGCAAGCTATTACCTGCCGATAGTATGTGAACACCTACCACACTGAACTCTTGTGAGAATTAGATAGTCTAGTTTGCTTTTTTCTGTTTGTTTGCTTTCATTTGAAAGGCAAAAAAAAAAAAAAAAGAAAGAAAGAAAATCCGATTAAAAAACATTTTCCTGGTGATTTTGGTGGAGGTTGACTGTGTCTCATGTTTACTAGCTATTGGCATCTCCTCACCCATGATTGGTGTATTCGTGGCTTTGCTCATTGTCTGCTTGTGTTGAAATTAATATTTTACTAATGTCTATGGTATTAGGTTTATAAAAATTAAGGTAGTTTACCCAGTGTATTATATATCTTCAAGTCTTATTTTTACATTTTTATTTATAATGTAAAAATAAATGTTGTCAATTACATTTTAGTTAAATTTGTAAATTTTAATATTACACTTTATAAAGGCCTTCCATAAACTGGAGTATAAATGTGGAATCACATAAGCTTGTTTTTGATAATTTTTCTGTTTTTAAGATGCAAAGGTCTGGCTTTTTTCTCTCCAAAAGGTCAATGAGACTTTCTTGACGTATGATAACTGATCTGATAGTAGCTTTATTTTCAACATGTACCTAAAAAAAACAAACAGGGATTCTTAAAGAT
Source organism: Tonatia bakeri (assembly GCA_004024845.1). Taxonomy (NCBI): domain Eukaryota; kingdom Metazoa; phylum Chordata; class Mammalia; order Chiroptera; family Phyllostomidae; genus Tonatia; species Tonatia bakeri. The sequence continues at coordinate 19,707 of PVIA01000558.1, forward strand.
AATCAAGAAATTATACATTGAATACTTATAATGAAAAAGACTATGAATTTGATCATCTTTCATGGTTTGAAAATAAAAGGTACGAATAACTTTCTTAATTTAAAAAAATTAAAAATTCCTATATTTTAATGGTGATAACCCATTTGAACTCACTAATTTCATAGATTCCTTTGTACTTGTTCTAATATTTCTTTTAGAAACTCAGCTTTTCAAAATCAGTGTCAACTTTGCATTTCTCCCCCTGATAGAATATGTCTAATGTTACTAGATTCTTTGATTATTAAATTCAGGTATAAGTTCTGGCATGGAAGCCTTGGGCTAGCACCATAGAAGACTCCAGTGGAGTTACCTCTGTGTAGACCCTATATTAAGAAACATTGAATTATATGAAGAAATGGACTTAGCAACATTTAGAAACAGAAAAAATATTCAGAAGGGCATTTGCCAATTGCAAGTTAAAATTGATTTTATCATATTTCCATTATATCAAGGAAATGTAAGTTTTCAGGTAAGATCTTCTGACACTATGTATTAATGGGAATTCTGTGCTCAGTGAATTATATAAATGCATATAATATAATTCTCCTTCCATGCTTCATATTTATCATACTTTCCAGTCAATTAGAAGTGTCCAAAGTTTGTTTTATTACTTAAAAATAACAATGATTTTTAACAATGTAATTGTCCTTAAAATTAAAATTATGGATTATCATCTTCACTCTATGTGTAGTGTGTATGCATGTGTGTGCATGTACACGTGTGTGTATATATATAAATATATATATATATATTAATATTATAGGTGCCAAGTCCTTAGGTCTGAAGGAAAAAAAAATGTAGAATGAATAGTTCTTTATGATATACATTTAAATGTATGCAGATTAAAAAGATTATTCCTACATTTTGAATTTATTGTGATGAAGAACAGTGATACTAATGAAAGAAAGGAGGCAATTCCAAGTGCTTGTCAGAAGAAGGGATTAGAAAATAATTGCCTGTCGACCAGTAGGGTAGTTGCCTTCAAAGTCATTTGATACATTATTCTTTTTCAACTCTCTTGTTGCTTTTTGGATGGGGACTTACCTAGTGGTTATGGATATGCCTTGAAGAGAAACACTGTAAACCAGACAACTTTTCTAGTTTATTTTATCAATGTGGGAAAGCACTTCAAGTGTCCCCGGTTTATATGATGATATTGGTCCAACACGCTGCCTCATCTCCTGCTCCCATATGGCATTTGAAGTAAAGCCTCTATGACCCTGAGAAAGGCAGGCCTCTGAGGGCTGACTCAGTGACAATGATTGCTCTGTTTTGCAGTTTCCTCTAATTTGGAGACCCTGGGACTTGGCTTCCTGATAGCTCATCTATGCTTTTGAAGACGTTTCTTATGTTTTACCTAGCTTTTCTAGATTTTTATTTTAGTTTAGTTTAGTTTAGTTTATGTCTTTTTTTTTTCTGTATCACAAAGATGTATAGGTTACCTTTTTTGCTATATTGCTCAAATATATGGCCTTTTGGAAATATTTCTTCAGTTGTCCATTTGAATATATGCACTATTGGTTTAGTCATGTCATTTCCATAAGAACTGAACCTTTAATATATTTATTTACTTTTAAATTATATGGATTTGTCTGTTAGCATCAGCAAGAATGCCTGCAATCCAGCTTCTTGCAAGAAAATATAATGTTGAGTTACTTCTGCCTGCTTGGAAGAAACAATATTCAAGGATGAATGCATGAAAAGCAATCCAATGTGCTCAAAATTGAAACATTTAACCACACAGTTCAAGATAGACCATCCGGGAGTACAAATTTGAAAGTCATTGTTTCAACTTTTATTATATTTGATTTTGATATCATGCACTTCAATGGCATTGATGCACAATATAAACATAATTGCATGAATTATTTTTTTAAATTATAGACAGGATGTTGAGGTTATTTCCCACAAGATCACTCAGTATGCCATTTATGCATATTTAAAAGAAATGCTTTTCAGAATCCTCTGACAGGAAAATCTGAGGATATGTTTATTGATTTTAGAGAGGGAGGAAGGAGTAGAGAGAGAAAGAGAGGGAAAGACACAGAGAGAGGGAGGGAGACAGGGGTGGGTGAAGAGAGAGGGAGAGACAGAGTAACATCAATTGTTTGACTCCAAGACGCACGCTGACTGGGGATTGAACCAGCAAACTAGACTAGAAATCAAACCTGCAACTTTTTGCTGTTGGGTGGTTCCAACCAAGTGAGCCATTCAGCCAGGGCAATTTGCCAGGAAAATCTTCACTTTTGTTGAACAATTGATTTGATGTTGCTCGTGGACACTATGAAATCTGATGAGCAAACATATTTTCCTTATTCTTTGCCCATAGAAAGCCCAACTTATTTAAATTTTTGGTCTTATAAAAACAGTTATGCAGTACAAAATTATCCCTCATATTATAAGGGCATATCTTACTTATTAATGTTAATATTATAAAGTAGTTTATACTTATAAGTAACTTTAATTACTGCATAAAAGTAATTATAAATAAATTGATATGGTGCTATCATATAATATCACCGATTTGAGTTTGTTGGGGAATTATAATTTAAAAAACAATCTTCTGTCAATACAGAATTCTCTCCACAAAGGTAGTATAGAAAAGAACAACAACACACTTCTATTTTTGAATAAGCATTAAACCAGAATCTCATGTGTGTCACAAGCAATCCAATAAGAGATCGTAAAACAGAAAGATTCTAAAGACATCTCTGTGTAACCAAGCAAATACAACCCATTACATACCTGTTTTCTAGATAAACCATAACTAGTCCTCATGGAAGAAGACTTGACAGTAGCATTTGTCACTCATAGTTCTTCCTAACTTTATCTGGTAACTGGAGTGACATATGTGTTAGCTAATTGGTTTTATCCAGAGGAAAAACAATTTTGTCATATGTTCATGACAGGGGAGAGTTTTGCAACTTGGAGCAGGAAGCCCACAAATGTGAGACTTCCACACTCCCACAGAAACTGAGAGATAGGGGTACTATGCCTCTCAACTTTTATATTTCAAACAGATGGCTCCAAGGTCCTTGAGAAAGACATCCCTGGGGCATAAAGATATAAACAGCCTATTTAATCTTCCAAAATACATGCCTTTTAACGAGAGAAAAAAGTACTTATGATTTGTTTAGGCTAAATGCTCCAAGAAAAGGAGGGGAGCAATATGGAGAATTAAGCCCTTAATAAATAATCCTCCTTTATTCGCAATATGGAGAATTAAGCCCCTAATTTTTGAGAACTTGCCCTTACAATTTCTTAATAAAATATCAAATAAATAAATAGAATTTTAGAAAGATATATTTCAGTTAAAATATCATGAAATGACAAATTGCAGATAATTTCACTATAATACAACTTTAGAAAAATAACAATTTTCACATAATAAGTTGTTTGGAACAGTAAACACATTTTCTACTTGCATATAACATAATCAGTTGAATAATTACCATGCTAATTCAAAGACATCTAATCTATAGCTTGAATGACTTGTATTAATATCTAAGTTCTTAATGGCAAAGACAAATGCTATAGTGACTAGTGATAAGGAAAGAATGCCTCTTTCTTATTCCTGGGCATAAGACTGAACCTGAAATTGTGACAAATAGAAGTTTATCACGATATATCACCACTTCTCTTCTGTGTTTCTCTATCACTTTGTCAAAGAGCGAACTGAAGAATATTAAGATTTTAAGAATTTGAGCCAAAACTGAATCAAATTGGTCAGAGTCAAACCCAAGTGGTGAGAAGTAGTGTTGATGGGAGCAGGGCGAATGTTTTATAGAGAAAAGACAAAAGTAAAGTAAGGAAATCATTGATTGGCCAGAGCTGAGAAACAAGATGACTGTGATTGGTGTATTTACAGGCTTAAATTTAGGTTCGCTTATGTAGGCTCCATGGTATTCGGGCCACCTCAGTTCTACAACGTCCTTGTTTAATTAGTCTAACTTCTTTCACACATGATTTTGGTACCCTGTATCTTGTAGTTGCCCAGATGAAACTGAATTTGTGTCCTACTATCCTTTTCTTATTCAATGTACCAAATATCTAATTTAACCTGATATACTTCTTTATGTTGAATATTTCCTACTTTTTTTTTTCTGTGTATTTATCTCAGCTAAGTATGAGAAAGAGTGCAACCTGATTGGGCAAATTCTAATATATGTATGTGGGAATGGCTGAAAAATATCCTGCCGTATTTTAATTTTTAATAGAAAGATTTGTTATATCAAATGAACCCTCATGCTTTAACAAAGGTAGCAGTGAGTAAAAAAGATGCAGGTAACTCAAGCTGAGTGTCAGAAGGTATTTGTGGGTGCAGTGGTGTTACTAAGTACACATTCCAGCTCAATTTGATTTTTTTGTTTGGGGGTAAGTCAGTCTAAATTATTCGTGATATTTTTTTTAGTTTACAGGCACGTGTCACTTCCCTTCCCATTTCCCTTAACACAGAGATTTGCTCGTTTTGTTTGTGAGTGTCATTGTTACTCGAGTGACAGCAAGGCTCCCACAGTTAGAGGGCAGGGCGGGGCAGAGGTGGGTGATCCTGAGGGCATTTTTTTAAGCAAAGGATTGATCACACATGACCAAGAAAACAAGAAAGGGAGTTTTTTCTATCAGAACAAGAATTGCAGGGATGGTTTTGGTGTTTTGTTTTTGTTTTTAGAGAACTTAAATAACGTTTGTCTTCTGTCAAAATTAATTTTATTGAAGAAGAGAAAATTACCCTTCAATTCCACTTTACAGTGGAAAAAATGGTAACTGCTTTTCTTTGTAATTGTCTTTGTTACTCATGTTGCAATTAATGTAGCCTAATCCACCTTTCCTTATTAAGAGTGGATATATTACAAAGCAGAAAGAGTGCTCATCTGTCAAAAATATTATGTATGAAATTAACTGTCTAAATCTAAAAAAGCTTAGATTTCCTTTTTTCAAAGAACGGGAAGGATGCTGCTGAGCTTTTTGAAGGTTTATCAGGCGGCAAGACTTCATTTCCTTGACAATTAAAAATATTGTTATGGTGGATGGAGAAACATGCTAATGAGGTTTTTCTTCCCTTGAGGCAAGAAAATGGAAAAATTAGTACAGGCTAATGAAGGATAAGATTTTCATCTTATCCTTTCCAACACAGTTTTTGGTACATGTTATATGCCACATAATGAAAACCAATTTATAACATATTTTCTTTCACTAGTTCAAATTTATAGTGTTTTATTATATAAAGGTTTAATTGATATCAATATACTGAAACTTCTTCATCTGCATGAGAATTATTAGCCCACTTGGTATGCAAACTCTGTACTGCAATATATATTTTCTACTTCTTACCTTATTTGAAACTCTTTCTTAGGGTCTTTTAAAAAAGATAGACTTGAAAATAGATTTCAAAAGAGGGAAACTTTTTATATGTGTGCACTATCTATGCCTTTACAAAACACATTTTAATCAGAAATTAAAGATTGTATTTTAAAATTCACGGTGACTTTTTATCTCGAAGATGGTACTTACACAATTCAGTAAAAATAGCTCTATGAGAACATTTTTTTATATTCATCGATGATAATAATAATAACAGCACTTTATTAAGATATTCTGATGAGACAGGTATCTCATTACTAGGGCTTTTCTGTAGATTCTTAAAGGCAACCTGTCGATTAGATGTCATCTGTATCCATAGATGAAAACACTGAGACTTAGGAAGATTTAGTCACTTATGCAAGCTTACGCCACTAGAGAGAAGCAAAGTCTGGATTTGAAGACATATCACTTTAACTTCAAGATCGTACGTTGTACTGTCCCAGGGATGAGAGCAACCAACATGCACCTGGAATACATTTCTTCCAGAGAATAAATATTATCTAAGAGGCTGAAATAGTAAGAACACGATGGCAGTGGACTAGTTGGGAAACTAGGGAGAAGGGTTCTTATTTTATAGACCATACAGTCGGGTATATAGAACAAATTTACATTATTCTATTGCTTACTTAAAGAGAAAGACAGAATGTTTTAATAGACCAACATTTATTTATCTATCCTTCATTCATTAAGACTGAGTAGTCTGTCTGTCTAAAGGACTGCAACCCAGGAGGCTGGAGAGACAAAGGACCACACTTGGGCCCTGTTGCCGAGGCTCTCAGTGTCTATGGAAGAGGGGTGATCTCAGCATGCCAAACACACTGAGCTCCAGTGTGCATGTTAGTGTGATCTCCAGGTTTGGGTGTGAACACAGAAGTGCAAGCCAACATTGAATGTTCTATTTTGAACTGCTTAACAAGTGCCTAATCTGCACACATGGATAGCTTCCCTTTTAAGGCTAAATGATGAGAAAGAAAGAAATAAAAATCAAAAGAAGAAACACAGAGCCTCTAAAAAACTCTTAAGAACTAGGAGTAGGAGGAAGCTATAAGAGTATAAACTAATATTAAAGTAAATTTTGAAGCATGTAAGTCATAAAAGAATTCACAGTGGAAATGACCGGTATATTTGATATTATGAAAATTTAAAAATCATGTAAATAAAAACAGCAAACACTCATATATAGCTTACTATGTGCCAAACATTGATCTAAAAGCTTTACATCCACCAGCTCATTTAATTTCCACAACAACATTATGAACAAAAGCACTGTTCCTATTTTCATTTCACCAATGGGAAAACGGAAGCAAAGAGGCATCAAGCAACTTACCCAAGGCAGGCAGCTATTAAAGGGCAGAGCTGGGATTCAAGTAGAGGCAGTATGATTCTGCAAAATGACAACATAAACATTAAAGCAGTACTAATTTAAAATTTTCACTTCAAACTTGGCAAACATTGAAATAATATTTTTTAATATTGCCAAAAATTCAAGGACAAGAGCATTATTACACTAGTGAGAATATATGTTAAGTCAACCTTTCTGGTGAGCAATTTAAGAACATATGTCCTACTGCTATCACACTTCTGGATTTTAGAGAATCCAGATTTTAGAAAATCAGATATATGGTAAGAAGATTAATGTACTAGGATTTTCCTTGTGAAATTATTTATAATAAATATGGAAATAAATTAAAAACTCAATACAAGAAGGATATTAAGTAAATTATGATTTATATTTTGCTAAAAATTATATATCTATTAAAATTATTTATAGAAAAAATTCTCAAAGTGTAATGTTAGTAAAACAATCAATAAAAACTTATATTCCCATTATTAACAAAACCATTAATATATATGATTTTATATGTATAACGCCAAAAGAAAATAATGTAATTATTTATTATAGAATTTAAATTTCTTTTTTTTAAGGTCTTATTTTTTTAGTTTTTAGAGAGAGGGGAAGGGAGGAGGAAAGAGAGGAAGAGAAGCATCAGTATGTGGTTGCCTCTCTCACACCCCCCACTGGGAACCCGGCCCTCAATCCAGCATGTGCCCTGACTGGGAAGTGAACCAGTGACCCTTTGGTTCATAGACTGGCACTCAGTCCACTGAGCCATGCCAGCCAGGATGAATGTAAATTTCTTTTGAAATATTCTCCATTTGTTTACTTTTCCAACCATAGGCGAGAGTCAGCAATCGGAAAGTTAAATGTAGTTTTCAAATAGAAGTATGTGGAAATACTGACTTTAAATGTTAATTTTATAGCATGACTTGGATTGCTTTTAATATTGTCTGGTGGGAAATACAATTTAATTTTATAAATAACAGTTAAGTTAAAAGCAAATCAGTTTAATAATTTCACCAGGCCATTAAAATATTATTTTTACCTATAATGTGCAAACCACTGTGCTAGGTGAGATAAGGGTTTTTTATTAGGGTTACAAACGGATCTTTCATCTTAACAGTGCCCAGAGCATAGCAAAGCTCAATAAAAATTGAGGGAGGGATGGATGAAGGGGAGGTATTCAGTGAAGGAAGGGAAGGAGGTAGGGGAGTGGTAGAGAGGAAGGAAGAGGAGGGGAGGGGAAAAGAATGGAGGAATAATCTTGTGTGGAGTTTAAGGTATAAACAGCAATATTTAGGTAGAAGGAAATATATGCTAAAATTAAAATATAGACAGAATTGTAAATGCTAGTTGCAGCTTAGGGTCAGGTGATTTTTATGGACTGACTTATGAAAAACAGGTTTAAGTTCAGCAAGCACAGACGGGAAGTGGGTTGTTGTAAGCGTGCATGATGGACACCACAGCATGATTTGAAATATTGGATGGTTTGATGGATCTGCCTGGGGTTTTGTCTGCTACACTTATTCACATCCTCTTGCCTCAGAAAAAAGTTGAGATTATACTCCTTTCCCTATAAAAGTATATATTCAATAGCTTGCTCTTATGCTTTTAGCAGCATAACCAACTTCTTTCTCTAGACAATAAAAATCTGCATGATTCAGTTCTTCTCAACATCTCCTCTCTATTTATAGTTCCTCCCTTACTCTGTACTCTGACCATACTGACCCTCTTTCAATTTCTCAAATTTAAGAGCTTTGTATATTTTCTTTCTTTCATTGTAATACTCTACCCCATGCTCTTTGTCTAGCTGTGTCTAGTTTTGTTTAATTTGTATTGTTTAACTTAATATTTACCCCCTTAGAAAGCCCATCCTGACCACCGTTATCAAGGTAAGTAGCCGTTCACGTGTTTATTGGTTGATTAGCTGATAGATTCATCAAGTTCTGTCTCTCCCACTAGACAATGATATCCATAAAGCCAGGCCACATCCCTTTCAGATTCAACACTTAGTCCATTGACATCACACAGTAGAGGTTCAGAGGATATTTGAATATTTAAACCATTGCATTTAATGAATGATGACTCAGAGACAAAAGAAGTTTTAGACATTTGCTGAGAGAAGTGTTCTAACTATTTAAGATACAAAATAACACTGGGAATTAAAATGAAAGAGCCTTCAGCGATGCCACCAAGATAATATCCGGAGGGTTCAGCAATGATATCCTGGAAAAGAAGAGACAAGATTATACTCATTTACAGTCTCATGTAAAGGACAGTGACTCTGCTTGTAATAAAGACAGAGATTAAAGGAGGAGGGGTAGGGTTAACTTCTAAAGACGATGGCTGCTTTTTCTTTTTTTATGTCAAAATTGAGATTGTGGCAGGAAATCCTATTAGAGATATCCACAAGTGTTTGGAATTAGGAAGCAGTTGCTCAGGAAGGTGGTTAAATTAGAAAACAGTTTGATGTTAACCCTGAACAGTGAAATGCCTCTAAAGGTAATTACTGTAGTTTAATGTGACTTTATTAGAATTCGAGAACAGTACCCCTTGGGTTATGTAATACTATAGGCTTAAAATACTTCTGATTCAGTCAACTCAGACTCTGTAAGTTATGTATGCTAATGTGTATATATTTAAAAACATCACTCTTTAAGGGTTTTTTGTTTGTTTGTTTTTGCTTTGGCAGGACATTTGGGGAAACTGCAATGTTTATATCAGCGATTCCTCAAAATTTGGACTTCAGTTAGAGGATTTGGTTTAATGCCACACATGTCATCTGTCTTATTCCTACACCAGTCTACAGATAAATGAGTTACTGTTCAAAACTGTTTAAAAGCTGAAAGCAGCACTTGCCAAATAGACATGTAAAGACAAAAGGCTAAAGATGCTAAGTTATTGTCAGTGATGAGGAAAAGGCATATGTCAATAGCAAAATTAGTCTACTGTGATTGGTATTAGGGGATAATTAAAGTTAACAAAGTCAGCGTGCTTCAGAGTGTGGTAAGCATCTGAGAGTTAGGTCTGTGGTGATTGCTGGGTCCAGGAAGAAATTTCTATGCATTTTGAATGTACTTACAGGTCAGCAAAGTCCATTTTCTGGTGTAGTGCATTGCAGGTCTGCATCTTGCTGAAAAAGACTGTTTAAGATGGTGGGGCGCATAAAGAGCAGTTTAAGAAGGAAATTGCCATAGAAAAGGAGGAACAAAGGAAGATTTGGCACTCATTGAAGACCACCTCTCTCTGGGTAATCTATTTTGCCCAAGTTTTGTCAGAAATAGATCTACCACATGTGATTGGTAGATGAAGAGCTGGGAGTGCTTTACTGTGGTTTTCCTAACATCAAAGAAATGTTTGTGGAGCCTGGTGCTATAGGGCACCTGTTCACATTTATTAATGACATGTATCTTGTTTGGATTTGGGAGAAATACATTTTTCTCCTTCCTTATTAATTCAGGTCCAGTAGAATGGTTTTGTTTAGGTTCGGTGCTTGCTGATAGGCAGGAGCAGGCCAGGAGCTGCATTTATCCCCTGCCTGGTTGTCTTTATATCCAAAACCCAGTTAAGTAAACGTAGTTTGTTTGCCCTTTCTTAGTACTGTGAAGTCCTTTCTGCTTCAAGTCTGTTAAAATATTTTTCTCTTAATGGTTCTTCTCTCCTGTAACCAGAATCTCTCTCTTATGTACCTGATACTTCCATTTTTTTCCCTTGAACTCACAACTGTAAGGGTTGGAACTCAGCTGGACTGCACGGAAGGCCGTGCTTCCTTTGCCCTTTGCCCATGTTACACCTGACAGTGATGCCGCAGGTGACGTGAAAGCACTCCACAAGCTATTTAAACCCAACTCTAAGAAAAGATTTAGACATCATTTTTCTTTTGCTTTACTATTATTTGCTTCTTTTTGCTGTATACTTATATTTTTATTACCTTACTTTCCTTAAAGATTAAGCCTATTGTATTTTCTTACTTTTCTTGGAGAGCACAACCTTTGGAAATCTATACACACATTTTCATTTGTTATGCTTTTAACACAAACTGTCCAAGCATTCAAATCTGGGCAAATTTCATCCTAGCTAATCCATGACATGGGGAAAACAAACAAACAAAAGTATTCTTTTTGTGTTTTATGGTTGGCTTACATTTAGAATACTAGACAAATAGACATCTTTTGGATAATTTGATCTAATTCAATTAAGAGGGCTTTCAACACTTCTTTAGCCCACAGTTTTCTCTCTCACTGCACACATACTAAGATGCAGAAATGAAAGCTTAGAAGCCTTGTGACTTCCAAACTTGCTGTTTGAAGAAATCTGGAGCTCAGGTTTTACACCTTCTCCTGAGGCTAATAGCCCCAATGGGTTTAATATTGTTATAACATTATAATAAATGTTCTGTTATCTTCATCATTTTTCAATTCAAGTTCTTTCCACAACTGTTCTGCTTTCTTGCCAGTTTACTGTCACATTATTTTTCCACAGTTAACTTCCTGGACAAATAAATGTGCTGGATTTATGCAATTGTGCTTTGGAGCAAGACTGGCCATTTTGGCTATGGCTGCACTAGCTCGTCATCCTGTGAGAAATGCTATATCCTTTGGCAAGGGTTTATGAGGCTTTGTGTGATTCATTGCTCTGACTCAGGAAGGTCTCCCTCACCCTGATGGTTTTCTGATGACTTAGAATGTTGAAATATAGAAAGAAACAGATAACTAAGAAACAAATGACAAATTATAGGGCTCTGTACAAAACCCTTCTGATTATGGCACTTTCATATTATCATTTGATTAAGAATATTTTACTAATGGAAAGATCTTTTAAATGTGGTCACATTTGGAAAATGCTTTCCGTGTTTTGGGAAGTCTTTGGCACTATCATTATTTAAAGAAAAATTAACCAGGCCATGCATGGATTTAGGAGATAGAGTTTATTCCATTTACATGGTCTAAAGATAAAACATCTGCAAGATCATTTTCTAGTTTTCTTGAACACCATTACTTGAGACCCTGCCAAGCTTTAATGTAAGTTTCCTTTAAGACAGGGGGATCTTAGCCCTACCTCAGAAAGCCATAAATTGGGCTACATCACTTTTAATCAAGAAATATTTTCCTATTTGAATCCATTATCCATTATCATGGATTTGTTTTGATTTTTATCTAATGGAGAAAAGACAGTCTACCCATGAAACTAGACAGATTTCAAAACATTGCAAAGTGGTTCCTCGTTGTTAATGCGGACCTGGGAACGAGTGTTGCCGGAGTCCTGATGATGACAGTGTGCACTGTAGGGAAAGATTAATGGCACCAGAACTCGCCAGCATGGGGCTTGCTGTGAGTTTTCTGTATTAAGGGACAAACTGTTTGTTTTCTCTTTTGCATTACCCTCCATTCCTTGATTTAGTTGGCGGAATAATGAAAACAGGATTTTAAATAGCTGATGTTACTGCCATTTTTCCTTCATGATTCAGGTCTGCTAAAACACACGATTTTGACTTGAAAGGAGTAAGACAATTTCCATTCCCCAGGAGTTTAAAGAGAATGTCTTCTTACTTTCACTTATGAACTAGATCTTTGATAATTTAAGTAGCCTATGAAATCAGAAGAAAAAAGAAGGCGAGCCATATGCTGAACTGCTAGATACATCATAGACTTCAATAGATATAACAAATAGATTTGAATATCTAGGAGAGTTCCCATAGAAATTAGTTGTCTCTGTGCTACACTGAAAATAATGTAGCTACAAAGGGGTTAATAGAAGCAGATGATCACTGGAAAGAAATGTGGAATGTTCAGTTGCATTCAGTAAAGTCATGGGAGATGCTCTTTAAAACACTCTGGTTACTGGCTGCACTCATGTCTAAAACAAACGCTGGTCCATTTAGCCACATATTTGCACGCGTAATGGATTTGGTGAGCAGAACAGCATTCCATCTGTATAAACTGAATAGCTTGACAAAACACTGCACACTTGTCACTAACCGCCCTTCAGAATTGTAATCAGGAGGGAAGGTTGTAAAACCAACATGACTTTAGATGTCTTCCCAGCGAGAAGATGACTGTGACATACTTTATAATAAAGTGTCATCTTCCAAGATACAGGAAAATCAGTGTATTTACTGTGCACCAAATATTTTTTTAGAATCAACTAAATGACAGTGTCATGCCTGTACTTCTGCATGCATAATTCAAATAATTTTTCACTGTGTATCATTCTAGGCAGCCTGAGGAGGGTGTTCCCTCAGGGAGCACTGCTCTCACTGTGACCTTGATCATAAATTACCTATCAAAGGTGAGCCTAGATATTTTAACAAAGATTAGACCATGTTTATCACAAATAATATCTGGAGAAATCAAAACTATACCTTTGCATCTCTCAAGCTTTCTGTAAATTGAATTTGGAATTAATCAAAAGGATTGTCAGAGTTCCTAGAGATAAACAAGGGAATGCTGCAGCCTAGGGAATTGTTAATATAAATATGAATCACACGGAATGTAAGTGGCCTGTACAAGTGTAGAAAAGAAAATCAGGAAGGAGTATAGCTTACCTTCATGTTGCTCTGCTCATTTCCCTGCTCTACTCATCAGCCACACAAGAAGGTGTGAAATGAAAGTAAGTGATGCTAAATGACCATCTTAGTGCCAACTATGTACTTCTGATGTAGAAAACTTACTGAATAAAGCAAGATTTCATTAGTACCATTTATGACATATTTTGGCTTGTAAAATTTTATTTCTATTTCCAAGAATATATGGTACAAATTGTTTCTTTTTATTTTTTAAAGACTTTATTTATTTTTAGACAGAGGGCAAGGGAGAGAGAAAGAGATGGAGAGAAGCATCAATGTAAGGTTGCCTCTCGAGTGCCCCCTACCAGGGACCTGGCCTGCAACCCAGGCATGCGCCCAGCCTGGGAATCAAGCAGGCTACCCTTGGTTCACAGGCAAACACTCAATCCACTGAGCCACACCAACCGGTGCTCTTTTTAGTTCCTGATTATTAGAGTGATGATGACATGTAAACACTTGGTACCAGAAATCCTACAGATAAGAGGTCCCAAGGTATTTACCCTATGCTACTAGCTTAAGCTACATTTCTTAAAATGTAATAATATGGGTTTAAGGATTCATTACAAATTAAAAGAGCAATGTTTTATTCTTCACAAGAAAATATTATGACATCATATTTAAAATTTAACTAACATTGAGTGTGATTTTCAAATATTTTTAAGTGCTATGATGAGGTCACCCTAATGAAGGAGTGCGAAGTCATTGCACAAATGCATACTTACCTGATGACTGATATATACTTTGGCGTGACAGTTCAAGTTAATACCTGTCCCATTGTTAATAATATTTGGGGGTGTGTGTGGAAAATGTCTATGTGGATTACTCAGTGCAAGATTCATGCTTCTGTGGTTAACAAATTAGGTTACAATAAAGTAGTGTTTAAAAGTTGAGGTCTCTGTAGAGGAAGACACCATGTGAAAAGTTGCTCAATAACACAAGTCATAGAGAAAATATAAATTAAATTAAATCTTCATACCAACTTCTGATCATTAGTTTGGAAGAGAGGCTCTTTCAAAGTGTTGTTGAAAATGTAAATTGCGGTCCTGGCTGGCATAGCTCAGTGGATTGAGCATGGGCTGTGAACCAAAGCATCGCAAGTTCGATTCCCAGTTAGGGCACATGGCTGGGTTGCAGGCCGAGGCCCCCAGCAACCGCACACTGATGTTTCTCTCTCTCTCTCTTTCTCCCTCCCTTCCCTCTCTAAAAATAAATAAATAAAATGTTAAAAAAAGAAAAAGAAAATGTAAATTGCAACAGTAACTTTAGAGAGCAATTTGTAAGAATCATAAAGTTAAAAGTCTGCATTCAGTACTAGACAGATAGCAATTCTACTTGCCAATATTAATACTATCAATTTTTCTGATATCGCCCAATTTGATGAATGAAAAGTGATTTTGAGGACTGAATGTTTATGTGCTCCACCCAAAATTCATAAGTTGAAACCCTCCACCTAATGTGATGATATTAAACATAGTAAAACGCAGATGAGGCCATGAGGATAGAACCCTCATGGATAAGGTTAGTGCCCTTCTAAGAGGCATGAGAATGCTTCTTTTCTCTCTCTTTCCCTTACGTGAGGATACAACAAGAAGCCATCCATCTACAATCAAGAAGAGAACTCTCACCAGAACCCAGCCACGCTGGCTCCATGATATCCCACTTCGAGACTCCAGAATTATAAGTGATATCTATATCTTTGAGATGGTTTCTGTTTTGATCATTCATTTAATTTGTTCAATGTTTGTTAGATGGGAAGGCGAGCATTGGTCTGAGTGAAAAAGGTGAGGGGATTGAGAAGTACAAATTAGTAGTTACAAACCAGTCATGGGGATATAAAAGACCAAATAGGGAATATAGTCAATAAAATTGTAATAATTAGGTAGGTGCCAGGTGGGTACTACGCTTATCAAGGGGATCACCTCATAAATTATATGAACTTCTAACTGCTGTGCTGTAAACTTGAAACTATTATAAAATAATATTGAATGTCAACTGTAACTGACAAATAAAAATGTAAAAAATGATATTTCATTTGTTTTAGATTTCTTAGTTTTAAATAAAAACAAACTATGCATTTGTTATGCATTGGTATTTACTCTTCATTGTTTTCTCATTTTTGTATTGCACATGGTTTATAATTTCGTGTTTTGGAAATGTCCTTTTAATACAAAGAAACAGCTAGAAACATCTGTCAGACATATTCATTTGCTCGTGATCACTGTATAAATTTGATTACATCATCTTTTTTTAAATCTATTTTTTAAAGAAAACTTTTATTACAGAAAATTTTCAAACTTTAAAAATAATATATTGTAGTGTGTTTTATTGTATTTATGATATAACATATAACTATGTGCCATAACACATAGTTATCGATTTACATTCCAAGTACATTTGTACTTGGAAAGGTAAGGAGGAAGCTCTTGATTGATTCCATGTCTGAGGTCTCTAGCTGTTTTAATTTGTTGTTTCTAGAATTTGCAATTTTATAGTTTAAAGATAAATAGATTGTGTTATAAAATGTATCATACCAATATATTTTTAGAACTGGTATGTTCTGGTGTAAATATTTGGGTGCTCCTTCCTTCTAAATGTAAAATATATAGAACCTAAGTAATTTTTTTTTTAGTCTCTGGTAATATTTTCAATGGTATTTTATTTCAAAAGTCTTTGTTAAAGTTCTCGGGAGGTAAAGATCCCACCAATTTATTTTGGAGATTACTGCATTGTGTTGAGAGAGTTTCTGATATCCAGCCTAATTTCTATCTTAATTTTTTTCAAGAACATTATGCTACTTTACTCTCATAAATCATTCTGCTCCCTGCTGAACACTTAATGTTTCCAATATAGGTAGAAAATTATATCTCTTCTTAGTTTTAGCAGAACTAGTACGTAGATCTTTTTCACCTAAGTGGCAAGCTTAGTGCATTAATCTGTATCATGTGCCAATCTACATCAAGATTTACATGCCCTCTGCTTCAGTTTTTGTGCCTTTATTTCTTAAAAAGTAAAATACTAGATTAATGAATATTATCTGATTCATTTATAATTTGAAATGCTGTGCTTTTTAACTAGTGCACATATATGAAGACAGTGATTTTTTATGAGAAATTGTATTTACTGATTAGATTACCAACTGACATGGATATATTAATATCTGGTTTATGACTAGTTGCCCTAAATTGTTTACCATAATTATATTATACTGTTATTTTAATATCAGCAAGCACATTTTAGATGTCTTTGATAAAATAGCTGTATTAGTTTGTGAGATTGCTTTAACAAATTACTAAAATTTAGTGGCTTAAAAGAACACAAATGCGTTATTTTATAGTTTTGTAGGTTATAAATCTAACACTTACTGGGCTAAAATCACCCTGGACTAGAATCATGTTTCAGCAGGTGTGCCTTCCTTTCTGGAAACTCTAGAAATAAACCAGTTTTCTTTTCCACCTTTTCTACCTTTTCCAGACTGCTTTCCTTGGCTTAGAGAACACCCCCTCATCTTCAAAGCCAGGAACACTGACTATCTTGGAGTCACTTTCTGTCATCACATCTCTTTCTGTCACCTTCTTCTGCTTAGTCTTCCATTTCTCAGGACCCTTTTGATTATACTGGGCCCATCTAAATAATCTGGAATAATTTCTCTATTTCTCAGGTCAGCTGATTAACAACCTTCATACCACCGGCAACCTTAATTCTGCATTGTCATGTAACCTATATATAGATTCTGAGGATTAGAACACAGTCATTTTGGGAAGCCCTTATTTTGCCTGTGGCAATAACCAAATAGAAAACCCTCTTGTGAGAAGTATTGGTGAGTGAGGAAGCAGCCTATATGTAGCAATTTATGAGAGATTGACTTTGTGGGTATTTCTTTTTAAAAGGATATTGTCCCATATTTGTTTATTTGTTTGTTTTTAGTCTTATTATGAATGAATTCTCTAGTTTATTGGTTTATTATGACCAAATTATACCAAATCAACCCTACATATTTAAAAAATCTCAGTCAAGGTAAAATAGAATATTGAAGGGTGGAATTTATCAATTGAAGAAATATATGATAAATTATATGATGGTCTTCCTATACTTGTTCTGCCTAAACATTGTATCAAAGGACAAATGATAGCATAAGTATATACAAATGAAATATATTATTGTCCCTAAATCTATGAAACATAGTTGGAATTCTGCTGAAGGCTATCACATCTCCCTCTATACCTGACTCATGGAACTGGAGAATTTTCTTCCGGCTATCATGGAATGCTGAAAGATGTTTTGATGTTTCTGGGGAGGTGAGATGAAGAAAATCACAGTTGAAGCATGGAGTAAAGAGAATCACATTTTTGTTTTTGAATTATTAAAAATGTCATATCTACCTATATATTTTTCTTACTCAAGAGTCTTTGCTTCTTCCTTCAGAAGAAATTCTATCAGTAGGTCTATTTCCTACCTTATTTGACAAAATATGAAATTACACATGCATTTTCAAGATGGCAGTGGAGTGGGTGGAAGCTACACTCATCTCTTCCTAGGTCCAAACTGGAATTACAATTAAATTGAAAAAAAATTCTCTTGAATAATCATCTGAAGACTAGCTAAAGAAGAATTTTATAAGAAAGACTTTACTGAAGAAGACACATGGAGATCAATAGGAAGGGTAGAGATGTGAAAAAGGCTGGCTCTGCTCCCATGGGCAGCAGTTGAGGTTCTGGAGAGGTATCTCAGCTCTGATGGGGAGTTCCCCTGAGAAACCGGGCTTTCCAGCCCAGACCACAGAGTGGGGAAGAGTCACCTACATAATATGCAACTGTGAAAAGCAGCAAGATTTCTGTCTACCAGAGAGGGACAGCTAGAGGTACAGGTAACATATTACAAGGCCAACACACAGCGTTTCATTCACAACCATTCATCCTGGACTCTGGCAGAGGGAGGCCAGAGCAGACTAGAGTTGTGTGAGAAGAGTCTGGACTTCGGTTATTTGAGGAAAGAGCTGAGGGGCCAGCCACCAGGATATCTGAGCTGAGTCATTCACCAATATTGCAGATGCCATCTTTTTTTGGGTGGAGTGCTCCTCATCATCCTGGAGGAAACCAATTGCCTCCCACTCTGGACTCCTTCTCTCACCACACTCAGAGCTTAAACCCTGCTGATGAGTCAGCTGCCTTGGCCAGGGTGTAGAGTTGTGGACAAATTCATGGGGTGTCAGCGACTGAGTTATTTGGCTTCAGGATGGGAGCCACCTTCCCCACTTCCTTTACTGGTGCTTCCCCTTCATAGGAGATCCCACAGAAACACCCTACTGGCTTCCAGCAAACTCACTCTGTGGGATCCAACTCCAGCTCTGGATCTCCCCCACCCCCTAGTACTAATGGTTCCTCCCTGCCCTGCCAAGGTTGAGGCAAAATCTGGGACAGACTGAGTGCTGTGGCTCAGTGGTAGAGTCCACACCTACCACATTCCTTAAAGCATGATTGGCACATTTCCCTCCTGTGAGATCCACTACCTCATCTTCCTGACTCTGCCAGAGGCTTTTTCAGTAACTGAGCCTGGAGGGAGCCAGTGGGCAAAGACAGGTAGAGGCAATCTCAAGGGGTTTTGGGATTTTGCTGATCTGCCCTTGGGCCCAATGCTTACAATAGCCAGCATTAATGTGCATTTGGTCTTTGCCACATACACCAAAGCCCAGCAGAGGTAGTGCTAACTGTTGACCACCTGTAGCTCTGAATAGATTACTAAGAGCCAGTCACAGAAAGTATCTTACATTGGCCTGCCCCAGAGTTCCTCCCAAGAGGCTCAGAAAAAATACATTCAGTGGCAAGCTTTAGACAACATCAGAGCAGGATCTAATAAGCTTCACAAGTGGCGTATCCAAATGGAGATATTGGCAGGCATCAAACCTTGTTGAGGCGAATTCTACTTCGTGTCGTCAGTACCTACACAGCAGCCTATACTGTGGTCAGCAATGAACCTCACAGTCAGCCAGCCTGAGGGTCTCTACCATGCACAAATGGGTCAATAACCCACATGAGGGACAGTCCTGGAAAACCCACTGGATTCTACAGGACACCTGCTACCTAATGATACCCAACAAAGACTGGGATTCATAGCAGATCTAATACACAGAAAGAAACACAAAGAGGCAACCAAAATGGGGAGACAAAGACACAGACCCCGAATGAAAGGATAGGAGAAACCTTCATTAAAAGAGCTAAATGAAATGGAAGCAAGGACATAGAATGATAAAAAAGAACCAGTCAGAAATGAAGAATATGAATATTTGACATCAAGAGTACATTCAAAGTAGTACACAGTAGTTTGGCTGAGGCAGAGGATTGAATCAGTGATTTGGAATACAAGGTAGAAAAACACACAATCAGAGCAGCGAAAAGAAACAGAATTAAAAAGATTGAGGGTAGTTTAAGGGACCTTTGGGACAACATGAAGAGTAACCACATCTACATAACTGGGGTACCAGAAGAAGAGAGAGAAAGGGATCAGGAGCCCATTTAAAGAAGAAAATGACTGAAAACTTCCCTAAGGTGGTGAAGGAAAAAGCATATAAGTCCAAGAAATAGAGACAGTCGAAAATCTAATAAACTCAAAGAGGCCCACACAAAGACACATCATAATTAAAAGGGCAAAGTTTAAAACAAAGAGAAAATTTTAAAACCACAAGAGAAAGACGGTTATCTACAAGTGAGATGCCATAAGACTGTCAGCTGAGCCATGGCCGGTTTTGATCAGTTGGTTGAGTGTTGTCCTGTAAACCATAAGGTCATGGGTTTCATTCCCAGTCAGGACACATGCCTAAGCTGCCAATTTGGTCCAAGTTGGAGTGTGTACGAAAGGCAACTGATAGATGATTCTCTCACATTGATGATTTTCTCCCTCTCTATTTCTCTTTCTTCCCCTCTATCTAAAATCAATATGTTCTCTGACAAGGATTTTTTTTTTAAAAAGGACTGTAGAGTGTCAGCTGATTTCTTAACAGAAACATTTCAGGCCATATGGGATTGGCATGAAATATTCAAAGTGATGAAAAGCATGGACTCACACCAGGACTATTTACACAGCAAGGAGACACTTAAAAATCAGTGGTTCATTTACACAATGGGATATTATTCAGCCATAAAAGGAAGGAAATCTTACTTTTTGCAGCATCATGGACAGACCCGGAAAGTATTATGCTAAGTGAAATAAGACAGTAGGAGTAAGACAAGTACCATATGATTTAAATTATATGTGGGATCTAATGAACACAATAAATAAACAAAATAGAAACAAACTCATGAGACAGAGAATAGGATAATAGCTGTCCTGGGGCAGGGTGTTAGGGACTGGGAATAAAGGTCAATGATTAAAGAAAACAACTCATAGACATAGACTACAGTATGGTGATTACCAGAGGGAAAGGGGGTGGGAGAGGTGGGAAAGGGTAAAGGAGGGATAAAAGGTGATGGAAGAAGACTTGGTTTGAGGTGGTGAACATGCAGTATAATATACACATGATGTATTTACATGATGTATGTATACATGAATTGTATACTTGAAACCCACATAATTTTATTAACGAAGGTCACCTGAAAAATTCATTTAAAAACTTCACATACACATGTAAGTTTACTATAAAGAGAAATCTCTGAAAGCTTTTAGAAATCAAACACGCAAGACAGGGCACATATGGCTCAAGAAAAAATGGACCGCCTGCAGGTCTTCAGCCAAGATAGCTGGCAGTGCAAATGCTCCACTGAATAGAACACAGTGAGAGAACAGCTTGCCCGTGGTGACCACTGAAGGGTTGGCAGATAAAGCCAGGGTGGCATGATGTGACATAATGGGGAAAGTATGTTGGATCTGAGGACAGAGAGTCCTTTTTTCCTTTCATCTAAAAATTTCTTATCATACCATACTAGATTATGTTTTAAAGTTTCTTTTCGTTAGCTAAATCTTCTGATTATTCAAAGACAAACATGCCCTATTAATGTAATTTTTTAATTAAACAATTGTTTTAAACTTCATATTGATCGTGTATTTTTTCTGGAAATATGTGAAAGTGGTCAGTGGAAATATTACATTTCATCTTGCTAAATTTCAATGAAATTAAAAAAGTATTGTCTGTGCACATTGAGCATTTCAGGACAGAGTGTTAAGCTAGCATGGTACAGTAAGGGCAATTACATGTACAATGACATGTAATTGTACATGTAGTTGCCCAAACCCATAAAATGTATGTCACCAACAGTGAACCCTAATGGAAACTACAAATGCTGAATGGTAGGGATGTGTCAGAGCAGAGTCAGCAGTTGTAACAAGGGTACCACTCTCTCTGGTGGGGGGTACCAAGAATGAATGAGGCTGTGCATGTGTGAGGGCATGGGGTACATGGGAAACTTCTATTCTTTTCCTTCTATTTTGCTGTGAACCTGAAACTGCTCTACAAAAAAAAGTATACTAAAAACACACACACAATACATTTTTTAAAAGAGAGACATAAATAAATAAATAAATAAATAAATAAATAAATAAATAATTCCTTATAATGTTTATGGTTTTACCTGGTATATATAGAGGGGACTAGGGATAGAAATTTATTTCCAAAATAGCTACCTTTGAACAATCTCAAAAATGTGAACATTCATATACTTCTTATAATTTTTTTTCTGTTATTTAGGTTACCTTTATACCTTAAGGCTATATTTATCAGAAGTATTTGTTTTCTTTTTAAAGTTTTATATGGTTATGTGATTGCTTATACCTTTTCTTTGATTTTCTTGGTTTCCTGGTTTTAAAATTGTTATGAGTCTCCCAGGAGTAAGTTAGATTTTAATATGTTTACTTTTCCTACAACCTTATTTGTGTGTAGCAAGCAGGGAAGTTATTTCTACAATGAAGGGAGAGTTGCTCCCATGAGGTTTATGACAACTGTGTTCTCCAACAGAAAAATACTCATTCTTGAAATGTTATTCAGAGTGAACGTATGTACGTGTATACACACACATATATATACATGTATATACGTGCGTGTGTATATACATATATATATATATATGGAGAGATGCTATGTACATATCTTTTCTTTGTTTTGAGAAACCTAGAGGAATGATGAAAAATTTGAGGAAGGAAATGTAGTGAATTCAGAGACAATGGTATTATATATATATATATATATTTATATATATCTCCCATTTCTTGCCCATGACACCTCTTTGTCTGTCTCTTATCATTTCCCAGACATTTTCTGTTCTTTGTGGATAACCATACTCTCTTCAAGTTAAAGATTTAAAAATTAAACATAAATGTGAAGTACTTATTGCATATAATACCTTGCTTAACATTAGATCTATCTCAAGTTATCTTAGCTTACCTGATGTGAACTACCTTGGTTCTTGCCTTTCTTTTCATGACCATATTTTCAAGTTTTGGTTCTTAGATGGGACACAAGATTGTCCCATTCTCCTGACCCCTTTCCCTGATTCGGTGAGAAGAGCTTAGAGAGTGGAGTGAGGAATGACGGATCTCCACTCCCCCTGCAACTGCTGTTAGTTCTATATGTCTAAAATTGGTAGTATTGTGCAAAGAAGATGCAGATTCAGATAGAATGCCTGCAGTGCAGGGTCAGGTAGGTTATTACATTAATATTAATACAGATGGGAGAAGTAGACAGAAAGCTTGGAGCTGAATGTCAAAGAAAATTTATCTGAGCATAATTGCAATCACCACTTTTACTCATTGCAAGGAGAACATGGTTTCTTCAGGACTACAGGTGCAGTCAGTAATGAAATTCTGGATGTCACATTTATATCTCCACGATGCTAGATTTGTGTAATCTCTTTAACGGACAAAGGGATGGATGGAGAGATGGATGGCTAGAGGATCAATAGATAAATCAATAGCTTAATGTTAGTTATGGCTAGATAAACTGAAAGCCATGGATTTTATAAGTGTATTTTTTATATATTCTTCAGTTTTTAAAACAGGTAGTGATTCAAAAATTATTCTCCACCCTGTTCCACACATAATGATACTTTTATGCTGTCAGGGATCAAAAAAAAAATTAAGGTCATTGTTCTCTTAGTCAAATAATATGAAACTTTGAAGAAATTCAGATTTACCTGTGACCCCATTATCCAAATGTCAGTTAGCAGTTTTAGGATTTACTGGAATTTGCACATGATGAATGTATAAGCTTTTGTTGTTACTGGACACTTGGAAAAAAGATCCTCTCTTCTGTCTGAGGTATGAGCATTTCCTGTCTGTCTTTTCTGACTCAGATGTGCTGCTGTGTGGTGTCGTGTTTGAGGGAGGGTTAGGCCTGCTTTCTTAGCTATCCTTATATTAGCCAATGGGCCTATGTTTGGAGAAGATTCACTGTCTTCTGCAACCTGCCATGTTGGATCATATCACTATGAAGTGTGGGAGAGAGGCCTGTAAAATCTCAGTGACACAATATTCACAGTTTTCTAGAAAAAAAGTCAAATTAATCTTAAGTATTCTGTTGTTCTGTTGTACTGTGATCTAATCTTCGGACCCTAACCATCTCTAAAATTACACTATTTTAACCTCTGGGTTTAGGTAAGAATGGATTCAGAATAAAATAAATGTCGATAAGAAAATGAGAAACATTTTCTTAAGTAACCATGACATCAGGATATATATATTCGATGCCGGTTTCTGAAGGTTTTGGTTCTGAGTCTAAAGCTCTATATAGCCTGTGTGTGAAAAATAGATATAAATGTGAAAGTAGTCAATATCTTCTGAGTGTAAGTTTCCATTAAAACTATATTATTATGTGACATTTTGAACTATGGTTTTGTTAGGTTCTAAAATTTGGTAGAATACAAGATGTGTCACAGTGAGAACTCTGCGTGTAGATGAGCGTGTGAGGGGCATGGCAGACATAAAAGAAGGTCAGCTTGTTTAACAGGAAGAACCGCTTTTGTGTCTTCAGGACGCTCATTTGTCAAGAAAATGTTCATTGTTTGTTGCCCTACATGCCAGGAACATTACAGCAATGTCTAAGAATTTGAAATATGACATTTTTTATTTAATTAAAAGCCAATGTCATTTCCTTTTCTACTGTTTATATGAAGTGTTCTCAATCTTATATTATTTTGGGTATACATATCACACATATAATCTTCCAATATGTCTATACAATGTTCTAAAATGCTTTTAGACCTAATATTTTTATTTCATCTTATTTATTTCTTATTAACACTTTTAAATATTTCTGGGATGGCCATCCTTAAGGGAACCAGTTTCATCAGTAACAATCATGTTCTAATAGCATGGGAATTCCAAAGCATAAGAATACATTAACCAGCAGTCTTCATGAAAGCGTAAGAGGAATTGTGATTAAGAAAGGACAACATCACCAAATAGGCAGCAATCACCCAGCTCAAGGTGAGTTGCTGAACAAAAAAGTGTGATTTTTGTTTTATTTTAAACTTGATAAAGAAAATATATATTTAAATGGCAATAATTCTTTTTATTGCATAGATCTTTCTACAAAGAAGATATTTTTTGAATAATATGTGTCATCTGAAGTCAAACAGATATTTCATTAGTGAATATTAATATTCACAAACAGAATACATAAAAACCCTAACCACATATTTTGCTGGTAGCAGATCTTTAATTTTATCTTTATAGATGAAGGCTATCATATTTATATATCAACTTATGGATCATAGTAGCATTCTCTGCAGTTCTAGAATTCCAGGAAAAAGGTTTATTCTAACATGATTATTCCAGCGGATTTTCTACACTGTACTCTAGAATTTTTATTATCTGATGTAATACTGAAGGATACACAGTTGTGTTACCTTGTGCTATTCAAAATTGCAGAAAAATTTGACATTTATGTAAGTATTTAATTGCTAGGTATTTTCAAAAAATGTATCATAGAAATAGTTGATGAATACCTTCTTGTATAGTTTGTATTTCTCTGAGGACACATCTTTAACAGCATTGTTTTCATTCTATCACGAATACTGAGATTAATAAATGTGAACGCATTTTAACATTATTGCTGTTTTTCAACAAGATACATTTTAATGGTAAATCTAAGCTGCAAAGTGTCAATGGCCTCATCATGTATTTTTGACAGCATTTAAAATGAAAGAAAGGAAGCCCTATTTGTTTTGCCCAAGGAAAAACACACTCATTTATGTCATATATATTTATAGGGCATTCAGCATGTCAGGCTTCATGCTAAGTGCTATGGTGATGATTTATTCCATCCAAAAACTTGAAATCAAAGAGAATTCTTAAGATATAGATGTAAATAGTTATAAAGCAGAGTAATATGTTAAGAATGATACATTAGTTGCACCGAAATACATTCTAAAACAGCTCAGAGAAGGCTTTAGACAGAGAGAGGTACTGTGGCTGAATTTGAAAGATGAATGGCATTCAGAGTATAGTGTGGGGAACAAAGTTTAAAACAAATTTAAAAACAAATATGAGAAAAGTCATGGAGATAAAGAGAAAAAAACATAAACCATGCCTGAGGTTGACAAATAGCTTGTTTGGAGTAGTGCCCTGTGAAGAAAAAAAAAAAAAGCTAAAAATTAGTCCTGTCATTTTTTGTCTCAAATGACAAATACAAGAGTTCTCTTCCTGAAAGTTATAGTGAGTCAAACGTTTTTGAGGAGGGGGATAAAATAACTAAAGCGATGTTTTATGATAGCCAAGTAGGTAGCATTGTGTGCTGTTAATTAAATGGAATGAAGGCTTTAGACAAGAAGCCAGCCAGAGAGGTACTGTAACAGCCCGGATATTAAGCAATGACAGACAAAGCTAAGATTGTATTAAGGAAGAATAGAAGGGAATTAATAAGAATAGGATCAGTAGAATTGAAGCTCAATTGCTTCTTCTTTTTTTGTCTGCGACAAAATGTTTGGGATGGGGAATAGATGATTCATAGATCTGTAATCTGATTGCAGAATTAGATTAAAAAACACTTTGTACTTTGCTGAGTTAAAAATCTCTAATTTTCCCATTCAGATAACTAAAAGGGAAGAAATCAAATAGCATGCTAGGGACATACAACTTAGGCCAAAGTAGATTTGAACACAATTTTATTTTTCAGCGTAATGTTTTGGTTCTGATTTTAGTGTAAATTTCATTACCCTACAACATTTCTTAATGGTGAGAGTAGGTTAAAAGCAAAGAAATTAAAGAAGAACTATTAAGGCAATGGATGGAAATATTTTAACAAACCTAGGAGACACCAAGAATGAAAATAAAGACTTTGTGATGACTCACAGAATGTGCAACTCTACAACACAAAGATTAATGATAGCTTTCGAAGACAGAAACGAGCAATGTACTAATAATAGCTAGCCCTTATGAAACAGTGAACATGTGTCAATTACTATCTTTTATGTGCATTATTCTTTATGTGCATTCTCTCTCATCTCAAAAGAACACTTGGAATTTTATCCACATATTCATTTTATGGACAAACAAACATTTATTTTGGATCAGTATATTAGAGGCAAAAAGTCTGAGTCTGGAACCACCTGGAACTTCAATTCAACCTGATGTGAGTCTCCATATCTCATATTGTCTGGGTCCTTAAGTATTGACTCTACATTTTGCCCTATCTTTTAATTTTAATTTTAAGAGTATTTTATTCTCTGTTTTTTTAAATAGTGTCTCATTCTTATTTTAGGATTTTGTAGTCTTAATTATTATTTTTTTATTTCTGTGGGGAATTCCTCTTTAACTTCTCCTTTCTCATCCGTGCTTACCCTGATTACACTATCTAAATCTCTCTCTCACACACATACAAGGCACCTTAATCTGCTTAATTGTCTTCATAACACTCTAATTAGTTTGCAATCATTCATGTGTTTTTATTTTACTTTTGTTTTGGTCATTCCTACTAGAACGTGAACTTTTTAATGCTTGAAACCAGATGGACTTGGAGTTCAACAATAAATTTCTGGGAACCTTGAACACTGACTTGCTTTTGGGTAACCATCTTCTTCCTTCTCAGGATAGGAACTTCTCAGGAAAGAAACTCTGTGTTGTTCAACAGTGTATTTCTGGCAACCAGACCAGGGACTGGCACAGAGCAGATAGACTGTAAATATTTGTTGAATGAATGATAGTCTCCTTAAAGCTCTGTTTATCTTTCATCAGTTTAATCAGTATTTTAGAGAAACACCCCTAGCGTTTTTCCCTTGGGAGAAATGCTTGGAGATGGATCTCACTTTTAGGTCTGGGTAGGGCAGGAGAATGGGACCTGGCTACCTGATGAAGCCCTGCCTTCCACAAATCTCTGCTACCATTCCTCCTTGCTGCACTGAATCTGGGCCATTACCAGATTTTTTCCAGAGCAAAATATTCTGCCTCGATTGCAGGAGCTGGGTCACATGTCCTCCATTTCTGTTTGCCCCGTTCCCTACCACCTGTTATCACCCTTTCGTCTACACTGCATCTTCAAGATAGCTGTTGAATTCTCTCACTGCTATTACCTGTGATGGCTCCTGTTAGAGATTGCTCCCCTTATCATATTTTGATGATATTTTGTGGGGAAAAAAATAAATGTGCATGCTCAATCTTACATCTTGCACTGACATTTCCTTAAAAAAACTTTCTAAATATGATGCATGCTTTTTACATTTTACAGTATAGAGTGGCTAATATGAAAATGAAGGGAGTAACTTTGGAGAATAACTCCAACGTGGAAACGTTGTCTATAAAGCAGAAAGAGGAGGTCTGAATAGAAAAGCATGAGAAGGAGCTAAAGATCATAGACTCACAAATCAGAGGAACGAGAGTGTATGCAAGGCAGTGATGATGAGGTCAAAATGCATATCCAGATCTAAGAGAAAGTGGGCTGACAAGATGCACTGTAACTGTTCAGTCAGAACACTGATACCCTAAATTTAAAACAGAAACAAATTTTGGTTTAATAAGTATAGGTCATTCTATAGAAAACTTTTGCAAAGACAGAAAAGGAATAACTGTATAATATGTATTCAGAAATGAAAAAGGTATTTCTGAGATTTAGTTTTGCAGAACTTTGACAAAATAGGAGAGGTAGAATGCATGTTTAGAAAAAAATAAATTATAATAAAGCATATTGTATATAAAGTTGAAGAGCCTGACACTTTTCTTAACAATTATCTTCAACAGCAATATATTGCAACATATTGCTTAGGGTTTTCTTGATGCTGTAATTGTTTAAGCAAACTGTTACCAATTGACTATGAGATTTACAAAAATGTGTGAAGTAATATTTGCCTCAGTGATTCTTTTAGCAGTCAACATTTATTTTTTCTTTTAACTTTAACATAAGGCCTAAATATGAGAACCAAAATTATAAAAGGTCACCCAGTTTCTTTTTAGGATAGCCAACCTATCTGCAATTATTAAAATCCATCTATCTTTTTCAAACCTTCCACAAAGCAGAAAATTAAGATCATATGAACACTACAATGATAGACCTTACAAGAAAAAAAAAATGTTTAGATATATTTATCACCTCTTTTATACAAAATTAACAGATGAATTTTTCTATTACTCAAAATTCAGTTTAAAGCTTAATCAAACAAGCTGATGTAACATAGAAGTCTCATTGAACATAATGGCTGATATACAATTTTGTTTTTCTGAAGAAGCATTGCCCGTTTATTGCTTTTGAAAATCTACTTACGATGTGATGGTAGTTCCCAAAATGAGCACAGTAAGTGCATTCTAAGAAGCTGTGAGAGGCGATTTCCTTTTTTCTTTCCTTCTTCTTTTTATTAAGTTTTGAGGGAGGGGATATCGAAGGGGAAAGAAAGGAAGAGAAACATCAGTCAGCTGCTTCTCGCACATGGCCCACCTGGTGACTGAACTCACACCGCAGGTATGTGCTCCGACTGGGAGTCACATGGGCAAGCATTCAGTTGGCAGGACAGCACCCAACCAACCGAGTCACACCAGCCAGGGTGGAGGTGATTTTCAATGACAGTTAAATAATGGATTATCTTACTTTAATTATTTTACTTGAGTTGAGTAATTTATTAACAGGAACAAAGTGTTAAAATCACAGATTCTTAAATTTAAAGGAAATTTACATTAGAAAAATACCTTATGGTCTAGAAAAATTTAAATTCCAAACTATAAGCTATTTACATTTTGACTGAAGTTTTGATGTCTAGATTATAAAAGATGTTAAAAGAATAAAATTATTTTAATTCATTATTTAAAATGTTATTTGGCTTTTTGGTAAACATTCTCAGATGAGATTATCCAGGGACAGAATGCAGATGTATGAGGTCTGTCCAGAAGGTATCCAGTCATGTAATATGAAAAATAGAGACATTTATTGAAGAAGACGCAAGATATAAGAAATGCTGTAGATACCATGAGACCTCAGTCCCCTTCCAAGTAGGGACCTTAGAATCTCTTGTAGTTTTCTCAATTGCCATCAGCTTCCTCATCGTATTCTCCTGAATTGCATCAATCGTATGAAAGCTCTTCTCTTTCAAAAGTGATTTTAGTTTTTGGAAAGCCAGAAGTATCAGGGCACCAAGTCTGGGCTGTAGGGGGCTGAGTCACTTGGGTGATTTGATGTTTCACAAAAAAACTCTGCACGAGATGTAATGTATGAGCAGGCATGTTGTTGCGATGAAGCTGCCAATTACCAGCTGCCCACAGCTATGACCTTCTGAATTATCTGAATAGTTTCCAAAGAGCAATGTTCAAGCTTAACACAAAATTTGATGCAGATTTGTTGCTCTACTTACTCAGTCATCTTGAATGTGATGGCCACATAGTATGCATGCTCACTCAATAGTGTCTACCACCCTGACTTACCAGTACAGTGAAGTTGTCATTATTCACACATGTGCATTCTAGTCCACTCTCCCTGGCTGCCAGGTTACATTGATGTCACTCAAACTGTTCTCATTATATTAACAATGGCTAGACTACTTCTTGACAGATCTCATACACAGTAGTTGAGTTCATAACAAGGACCCATTGAATTCCAAAATTAACAGATCAAATAGTGTAGTAGAACCCTTCAAAGAGGATTGAGAGGGACTAGTCATAGGGAAAATAAGATGGTTAGATGTTGGTGAGGTAACAGAAATCAAAACAAAAGCATAGTTAAGAAAAAGGAAGTATTGAACTGTTTATGAAAGCTCTTGTGGAGTATAATAGAGACTGAGAACTGAATATTTGATTTGGCAACATAATTTTCACTCATGGTCTTGAGCAAATTATTTTCCTCTATCTTACTGTCTGATTATAGAATAGATATAAAAGTAATAAAATTCCAAGTTATTGACACAACACATTGTTGCCATCATTGTACCTCATGGGGTTCATGCAGGTTAATTCATGAAAAGCACTTAGCGCAGTCCTTGGCATTACTACGCACTGAATACTAGTGAAGTAAATGAGCAGAGAGAAGCCAATGGGGTTGTGACAATAGATATGTCACTGTCTATAGAAGGAAACATGAGGAGAGAAGAATGAGGATTCTCGAACTGTCCTAACTTTGTATTCTTTATGAACTTGAACTTCGCAATTACTTCTGAGAAAATGACAGGCACATGTCCTCCTCCTAAAACACAGGAAATCAATAAAGTGTGGAGGAAGTCCTTCTCTCACCTTCATGAAGTGCCTCCTTAGTAACCAACTATTTCTTGTTTAATAATATCGAGGCAATGTAGATTTGGGCCCTAGGAGGCTCCTGTGAGGATCAAAAATACAGTGTTAATTAAATTACCCAAAGCTGAAATTCATTCCTTATTATATGTTTCATCACAAACTGTAGCCAGTCATGTTATCCAATAGAGCTTCTCAGAGATACTAAAATGAAATTAAATGACAATACTACAGTTCTCCGCATGCATAAAGACTCTCCAATAATAAAATGCCAATAATAGGGGATGCTTCAGATTCAAGTGTAATATCTTGGAATGTGTTTCAGGAAGAAAATAAAGTTTGAAATTAAATTCCCTTTTGAGTTAAAATATAAAAAACATTAACGTCAGAAGAATTAAAATCTGAAATCATAATACTCTTATCCTTATTAATTAAAATTCAAAGATTTAAAGCCACAGGTTCTTCATCCAAATTTTCTATGCCTCCATTTTTGAGCAAAGTGGTTTGAGGTGTCTGGGTCAAGTTATCCCTTAGAAGAATGTACATGGTCCCTTCGGGGCTACTCAAGATATGAATGAGGTACACCCAGGACCATAAGAAAGAAAAGCAAGTGATATAATTTGATGGGGTGAAGAACTTTGAAAATTTGGAGTTTTAGAGGAAAGTTGCTGGGAAAAAAATGTTTGAAAAGAAGTAAAGGACACCTCTGTCCCATTGCAGGACCTGAAATCTTTCTCCACATGGGAAGTGAAGAGTAAAAAAAAAATCATTACTCCCAGAGAGTTAAAGAGTAATATAATAGTCTTACTGAAAGACAGACAGGTTTATATCACAGAAAAATGTGAAATAAACAGAGACAGTTTAAGGGCTGACTAAATTTCTGAGAGCACAGGGCGGTAGTCCTGGAGAACGGAGAAGTGTGGGAGGTGAAATGATCCTCAGGGATGTACACGCAAACACGGTGTGGGACAAGGGCTCAGGGACCAGTGATAGCGGGGGACTGGGAGAGCAGGATGGAAAGGAAAATGAGATGAACTATAAAATGCCGTAGAGGAAGGTCAGTAATTACTCAAACTAGAGGTTCCATAGCCATTGGATGGAATGCACATGGGCCTCATTTTCCAAGGGTAGTTCCGATTTACACTTATCGTCGTCTTCCCATTCTTTTCAGCAGCTGCTTAGATTTTTCATTTTAAAAAGTTTATTAATAGTTTTAAAGAAAGATATCAAAATTGCTGTGATATTTTATATTTTCAGTTTTTGCAATTGTCTTTTCTCTTATTATGTGCAACATACGTGCAAAGAACAGAGTGCTTACTTGAACACATGATTAAATCTGAAAGACAACCAGCATTAACCTGTCTCTCTCCAATTCTTTCCAGATGCAATTTATCTAACTTGTCTCTTGAAGGACAACATTGTAAGGGGTTCACTAATAAAATGAAAGGCCCTTGAACACAAGTGGCTAACAAGAGTCAATTCTGATCTCAGGCGATAATGGGAGAGATATTAGGCATTGCAGTCCCTAACAGCCACTCAGTACATACCACCCAATAGTGCCGTGATCTCACGCCACACTGGGGAGATATATGAAGCTTGTAAGCAGGGTCAGTTGTAAATCATTGGTTGGAGGTGAAGTAGAAGCTGACCAATACTTCCAGCAAGAGCGTATTGATGTCACTACACAAATAATAGTAATAAAACAAAAATCTGATAAAGTAGCAACATTACTATAAAAGTTGGAAGTTAATAGTTATTTTAGAATTGTGCTCTTAAATGACAATCAAAGATGCGTAGCTGCAGAAACTGCAGAAACTGATATATTTCACTCTGTGAAGCATGACTTTTTACTTAGATCAAATGACACCTCCCAAGTTCATTTTGTCCATTTTTAATTCTGAGTTTTCTTATGTGTGTATGAAAAATGAGGCAATAACTGTGAATATATTGTCTCTCTTAGAAGAACTTCTCAGTTAAATATGCCAGTTATTTATTGTGGCATCAGAGACCCAAAGAGAAAAACCAGTTACATGGAATCTGATAATTTGATTTTTTACCTCAAGAGAATTACAGCAATGCTTTCCAAAATTCTTTTCACTGAAGGTGAATGTTGACATTTTTTCTCTAATTTTCTTTGTTAAGGCATAACACTGTAAGCAAAACCATTTTACATATTTCTTCTTATTTCATAATTAAAGCCTTTTATGGAAACAATGATTTTAAATAAGGTGTACAGTGTTATGGAAATAGTGACAGAAACATTTTAATTTATTTATTTTTTTTTTACCTCCAATCTGTATATAAGAAGGACCAGAGGAAAACAGAGTATAGGAGTTGCTCAGTTCCCAATTTCATTTGTAACCTGAAGTTAAATTTCACAGATGTAGATTAGTAATTGGAGCACAGGGTCAGAGTCTCCATGAGAATTCTCTTTTCCTAATAATTGCCTTATCTTTTTCTCCTGTCAGAGGTTTCTTTGGTGGGGGAAATGTGGGACAGTGGTGGACCTATATCCTGAGTTAGATAACATGAACATTCCTGGAGGGACAGAGTTGGGACGGCATTTAAACAATGTTCATTACAATTATTACAATGTCCTATTTTAGTCTTATTGATCTTAAAACAAGAATATAGAAATAAGGAATAGATACTGTATCAATACTGAATAAAACTTTATGGCATAAGAAATATGATGTTTGTGTTATAAGATGACATGAAATGTCTTACTGTTTTATAATTTATAGAAACAATTTATCTGCCTCTTTAATATCAAAAATTATCTTGCTTGCCGTGGATGGGTGCCTCAATTGTTTGCAGCATCACCTCGTGCCCCATAAGTTTGTGCATTCCATCTCTGTTCAGGGGACGTAGCTTGGCTGTGGATTTGATTCCTGGTCAGGGCACGTAAGGGAGGCAACTGATCTCTCTCTCTCTCCACCTTCCTCTTTCTCTGGTGAGGATTTAAAAATATACTCGCTCACTCTGGAATATAGATCTGTTGGTCCAGGATCATAAGCCCATCAAATTGGTGGAGTTACATTCATCTTCTTGACAGAGCTACATGACCGGACTCTGGAAACTTGGATTTCATCTAGGGAAACTCAAATATTTCTTATCACTGTGTTTATCGAAACTCTCATTTTAAGATAGTTCAAACTTAGTTCTAACTTCAAAGAGTTCTGTATAACATGAGTAGGATAAATTCATGCTATTGTCAATGCAAATAAACTGTGTAAGCTGCAGAATTTACAGAATTTACACAAATAACAAAATAGCTTTTAATACCACCCAGAGGAAGTCTTTTTAGTGCCCTTAAAGAGCATATTGAGTACTTTGTACAGGAAAATCAATTGTATTCAGTACTTCATCTTAATTATTTTCATGCTCAGGTATTTAGAGGTCAGGGAACTACTCTAAAACAAAGTATAGCAGCAGATTTCAAACAATATGTTACACTTATTGAGCTCAGCTACTGTGAGACATAAAATAACACAACCAAATGAGGCACAGCCTGGAAAGCACAAGGTAATATACTTGGGGAAAACCAATCTGAAGGAAAGAGTTAAACTGGGAGTTTGGAGCCAGGGGATATTAATGATATAGATGAGGAAGTGAAAATAGTAGATAGCAAATTTGATACAAACTTGATACATGGTGACAATAAAGACAGTGCAATTCGGTGCTACAAAGGCAGATGCATCCTACCAAGATTTAAAGATAATAGCTTTCTTTACACAGTGCCTGGAGTGTTGGCCTGAATTAAGTCTCCGCCAACAACCAGAGACAAGTATCTAATAAGTATGTGCAATCTATGGAGGGAGAGCAGTAGTTATTTGGGGCTTGATCTAGCAATGGGCAAAGTGGCTATGGTGATGAGCTGCAATCTGGTGGCACACCCTGAAATGTTTGCTTGTCTTTTCCACTGTTATCTTTTGGACTATCATGACACTGGGATATTCACATTCCTTGTATGCTTAGGAAACAATTGAATGCTTGCTAAGTAGTAAATAAGTATTTTTTTCAGTAAATAAAATTTTGCCAAATGTTTTATTCATATATTTTGACCAGGGATTTTCATTTCTGGGAATTTATATTAAGGAGCTGATTAACAGTTGCAAAAATTGCATGTGCAAGATTTTTTGTGGTATTATATGAAATAACAAAATAAACTAGAAATAATTTCAATAGCAAACAACATAAATTTTAGCTAATTATGGTATAACAGTATGGAAATGGATTAAAAAGATAAAGTCACACATTTATTTAAAGTTGAAAAAAGTAATTAAAAAAGTGGTGCTGTGTTTAAATGATATGTTTATAAATGACTGATTTAAAACCTGTTTTGATGTTATTAGAATGCTTCTATACAAATACGCTCATTGACTATAAAAAGCACTATATATTTAAGAACAAAAAATAATATGCAGGAAATAATACAGTATGTAAAAATAATACTTATATATTTCTTTATAACCAGTTTATAATTTAGTATTTTAATATTAAAGTATAGTAGTCAGAAAATGCCATCTAAATGTATGAATTTAAATGGCTTTGAGCACTTTATCAAAATTCATACTATGATATTTATTTAATCTCTAGATAATTAGTTTTAAATTTCTAGATGTAGAAATAACACTGGATAAAACATTCTTTGACATAAATTTATTTTATACTTCTAATTATTTCCATAGGAGAAAGTCCTAGACATTGTGTTATTTGGTAAAAAGGTATCTATTTTTTTAGCTTTTGCTAGACATACATTATCCAAGTGTTTCCAGAAAATCTACATCAATTTCCATTATATTAAGGGACATAAAATAATTGCTGCTTCATTGCTAACTCCAGAGGTGCCCTAAAAATACCACTTGAAAACTGAAAAGTTGTTTCTTACTGAATGTTTTTTTTTTAAAATTAAATATGCCCAACAATATGCTTATAGCTGCATGAGCTTGACAATGCGAATGCGTTCTGTAAGCACCATTCTGGTCAAGATAGAGTGCTCCGAGGCGTCCCTGTGTGCCACCTCCTGGCCAGTTGCCCCTGAGCTGATGGTTGTTCTGACTTCTAGTTCCATTAGTTTTGATTGCTATTGAATCTAAACTCCTACGAAATAAAATCATACAGTGTGCTCTTTTTTGGGCCTGGTTTCTTTCACTCAACATGATATTTATAAAATTAATTCACACTGTTACATATCATGATAGAGTGTATATTCTTGGTACTCTTCAATATGTTTATTGGACATTGGATATTATTCTTTATGAAGCATTTGTTTGAACCCATTTCTCTACTGGATTGCCTGCCTTTTTAAGTTTGATTTATAAGAATTTTTTATTTACTCTAGATATGAGTCTTGTGTCAGATATATCCATTGCAAATATCTGCCCCATTTCATGACATGGTTTTTTAATTCTTAATTGTATCCTTTGATGAATAAAAGTCTTTAATTTTAGAGAAGTCCACCATATCAGTCTCATTTTATTTGTTATTGTTAATACTCTGTTGTTCTTCTTACAAAATCTTACATGTGGTACCCAAAGATATTCTTTATGTTTTTGTCTAAAATCTGTATTGTTATACTGCTCACATTAGATTCAGTCCATGTGGAATTTATTTTTGTGCACTGTGTGGGGTAGATTAAGACTCTTTTGATGTATAGGAGGACATTATGGTTATTAAAATTTTAAAGTTGCTCCAGCCCCATTTATAGAAAGTTCCATCCTCTCCCTACTACGTTACAGATGCACTCAGTGAAAAAACCAAAACCATGAGACCACAAAGAAACTCAGGAGATTATATACACGGACCATTTTCCTGTTCCCTTTCACTGTCCATCTCTTTTCCTTCTTGTTCTAAGGCAGCATATTAATATATCTTTGAAATTAGTCTTAATACCTGGGAGCATAAATCTTTTTAAGTTTTGTTCTTTTTCTTTCTTTAAGATTGCCTTGGTAAGTGTTGCTTCTTTGCATTTCCATAGGAATTTCAGAATCAGCTTGTTAGTGCACGGCTTCCACTGTTTATGTTGAGCAGCCAGCTGCTACTCCAATTGTTGCTAATTTGCAGTTAATGTGCCCTGCTACCCCCACTCCCCAGTGCCTGAGGATCGTCATTTTGACTTTGCTTTTCAACAGTTTACAATGACAAACCTAATTTTTTAGATATTCATTTTTTTCAATGACTAGAAAGGAAAGCATTTTATAACTTTTATCCTTTATGTGAATTGTCTATCGGGACACTTAATTTTGTGATACCCAGGAATATTTCATAGTGAATAAAATTTGTCATAAGTATAACAATATGTTGGAAATTTTCTACTTCTGTTTTAATTGTGCTTAAGTTTTGCCTAAAAATATGTATGTGTAAAAATAATTTGTTTCATATAAAACTATCTAACTACACAGAAAAATATGAGGGAAAAACTTTTAAAAAATCCACAATCCCACCATGCAGAGATAAGTATCTTTCACTTTATCTAAACATTACTCCAAGCATCGTTTTGTATACATAAAGTGAGCAAACGAAATACAAACAGAGATCCTGGGGCTGGACAGTGTTGTCCATTAGCCGCTATTGCAAAAGAAAACCAAGGATTCCACGAATGTGACTGAGCATTCGTGTCCGGCTTTGAGAACTGGCATTCTATTTGAATTGTACCATGGCATGCAGGACATGCAGGGGACTAATAACCATACAGACAGATGACGAACCTGAGACACAGGAGGTGTCAGTGTCTGCCTCATGGCAAGGGCTGATCTGGGTTGCGAGTCAAGTGTTCTGCTTCATGAATCAGGCTCCTCCATGGAATGTGTTCTTAGAACGTAAAGGATAGAAAAACATGCTAACCTAAAATATGTTACTTTGCCATATTGAACTAGTCTCTTAATAAAAAATAAATAAATAAATGCAGCCCTGGCTGGTGTAGTTCAGTGGATCGAGTTCTGGCTTATGAACCAAAAGGTCCCCAGTTCAATTCCCAGTCAGGGCACATGCCTGGGTTACCAGCCAGGTCTCCAGTTGGGTGCACTTGAGAGGCAACCACACATTGATGTTTGTCTCCCTCTCTTTCTCCCTCCCTTCCCCTTTCTCTAAAAATAAATAAATACAATCTTAAAAAGTAAATGTAGAGAGGGCTTTTCTGAATTCTTGTTATTGCTCTAAGACAGACCCTACAAAAGGAACTCAGTTTTCAAAAATCTCTTCCCCAGGTGTTTCATCAGCTAAGAAGACAGACTCATCACAGGAGATAAGACTAGAAGTCACCATCACACCCAGGCAAATTTTGTCACAAATTGTCATACCTCTCATGTATTCTTCTTAGGATTCACTCATCTTTCCTAAAAATAATTTATCCTGCCTTAAGAGCCCTATGTCTCCCTTCCCTGTATCAGTATCTGCTGCATGGATGTATATGGACTTTATTTCCTCTTCATCATAGTGCCCAGACCATTTGCATCTTTCAGTTGGAAAGGAACCAATCTATTTTGATCCTCAACATCCTCCATTTACATAATGGACCTAATCCATCCCAGCTGACCTACCTGACATTCTTCACACTGGACACTTGCTCTGCTCCTATCACGTCAGCCCCCCCTCTCTGTGTGTGACCTGCATGTGACTCTGTTGGCCTGTTGGGGAGCTCTCCCTTCATGAACCTGGCATTGTGGAAAGATACAGATATGTGAGCCACTCCTCCTGGGGATGCTCCCTTGCTCACAGCATATATATTTTGGCTAATGTCTACAGTTTTAATTAATTTTGTATTTGTTCTCCTTGCTTTTATTCTTTTGTTTTCTCCTGTTATTTCTCTTTTTATTTTAAAATTCTTGAGTGTTTTTTATTAATTCTTTTTAGTATTCTATTTAAGTATGTGACCTGGCTTTAATTATATCTCTTTGTATTGGAGAATAATGTCAAATGTAATTTGGTATCTTCCATATAAATGTACTACATTTATTATATATTTTAAAATGTGTATATTAATATTTATTTGTTCCTTTCTATTTAGAAAATAAATAAGTAAATGGAAGAGCTTAATGAAAACAGCCCCTCTGATTGTGCTGTTTATGTTCTTTGCCTTTGTTTGTTCCCTTTGGAGAGTAGTTTAGCTTGCTTTCTGAATCTATGCCCCAATTGCAAGTTCTCATTTGCTCCAGTAAATGCTTTTTATGTTTTACTAAAACTTAATTTTTTTGTTTTTGTTACTAACATATCCCATAAATAACAGTACTTGTTCTCTCCTGGGTCCCTAATTTGGCTATTAGTATTCAATCTCCTCACAATTACTTTTACAAAGTAAAAATCAAAATTAGACATATGTATATTTAGCCATTTTAACTATTTTTATGCTGTGTTTGTTTTATTTATTAGGTTTAAAGGAGAAGAGCAAGACAGAAAATAACATTGAAAAGGTCTTTGCAAGTAGTTTGCTTATATCTGACCCTGGAAAATCATTCCTGCACAGAAAGCGAAAGTAACATGTTTTAAGTAACAGTCATTGTCCCTTGATGTAGCTGAAGTAATCTTGTTTTGCGGTCCTTTGGTATAATTTATTCTACTATTTGTGTTAGTTATAGAAATACTACTCCAAACAATAACTACAATTTGAAGAAGTATATTAAAATAAAATTCACTGTAATTGATTTGGCTTATACTACTAGTTTTTAAAGAAAATACAAAGACTTTATCCTAAAAACATTTTCTTCTAATGATACCATGTTGAGGTGTGTGTGTTTGTGTGTGTATGTGTGTGTGTGTATATATATATATGATCTCCATATACATATGATCTCTCTGTCTCTCTGTCTCCCTCTCTCTCTCTCTCTACATATATATATAACTATATATATGTATATGTATATATGTGTGTGTGTGTATGTGTGTGTGTGTGTGTGTGTGTGTGTATATCTCCAGACAGTACTTAATTGCATAATTCACATTTGTGCTTATTTACCTTTTCCAACTGTGCACTAATCTTAGGCAATATGATGTCCATCACCAGGTCATAGAAGATTAGTTTCTCCTCACTCCGTGCTTCCAAACAAAAGAGAAACACACTTTATTCACACATACATCTTCTTAACACCCAAGTGAGAAAATGAAGTGTGAACTCTAAAGGGCAAGCAATGGTTTCTAATTGCCTACATTGACAAACAATGAGTTTTTTATGTCAAAAAACAACAATTCATTTCATCCAATGTCATTGATTTTAGGAATTTTGCTGTTTTCTTTCTAATCTGGAAGTTTCCTAGTAACTATGAGAATTTATAAGTGCCTAATAGAAGTAATGAGTGTCATAGAAAATTAAGCTAAAACTTGAAAACTTAAACTTGAAATCATTTTAACTCATGCCTATATGAAAGAGCACTGAGATTGTTTTTGTTAAGTTTTGAATTCTCTCCCTTCACATTTATTTGAGAAACACTTGAGGGTAAACCATCTGGAAATATAAACTGGGATGTTAGGGTGTTGTCTTTGTGACACACATTTTATTTATTTACTGATTTGTTTGGTTCTTTGTTTACTTATTATTTTCATTGAATTTATTGGGGTTACATTGGCTAATAAAATTATATAGGATTCAGGTGTATACTTCTCTAACATACCATCTGTACACTGTATTGTGTGTTGACCACACCAGGCCAAGTCTCCTGTCACCATTTATGCCCCTATACCCTCTCTGACTTGCCCCACCCCCTTTCTCTCAGATAACCACCACACCATTGTCTATCAGGTTTTTTCTTTGTTTAATCCCCTCATCATTTTCACCTAGTCCTGCCCCCCCACTCCTCCGGTCTGACAGCCCTCAGTCTGTTCTCTGTATCTATGAGTCTGTTTCTATTTTGAGTGTTAGTTTATGTTGTTCATCAGATTTGTGACCCACATTTTAAATCAATGTGCTATACATTTGAAAACAAGAAAACATAGAATTTCTTTCCCTCATGGGTAAACAAATGTGCCAGAAACACTGAGAATGCTTTGGATATGAATTATTGTTGAAAGTTATCAACATTTAAATTGTCAAATAACCATATTTATGCCATTTACATTTAAACAATTGAATTTTAGTGTTTTCCATTTATTTTCTGTTTTATTAACTAAAAATTTGTCAAACTATGTTAAAAGAAAGCGTTTGTAACAGATTACTTTCATATTGAAGTAGGATTTTTTAAAGTTTACAGTGGCCTGCAATTTAAGAGAATAAAAAAGAATCGTTTAATCTCCCTCCTTAGGGATTGCCCAGAGTACAGCAGTTTGTGGCAGAATCCAAGTGATGGTAGAACACAAACAATACTCACTAGGGTTTGCCCTGGCGAGAAATACTGGAGCAAGTCAGAGGCGAATTTGAAAACCAATGAATTGATCAGCGGCTAGGAAGAAGTAAAAAAATTTTTTTTTAAAAAGATAAAACAGCCTTCCCTCTTCCCTGCCCCATCCATACACATACAAATTCTAAGCAACATGCCAGAATATGCAGAGCCAGCAGTTCAGTAGAGGATGACCCTCATCCATCCAAGAGATGGTGGAGTCAACTTCAGCAAAAAAGCCGGTGGCAAGCACTAAATAATGTACAATTGAGGATCTGAGACTAAAATAAACAGGGGTTGAATGATGGGAGATCAATGAGCTGCTTGTTGCATAGTCCAACACATTAGAAATTTTGTAGCAAAAGAAAATGGAAGAAGAGAAAAAGAAGGGGAAAGCAGAGTTAGCTAGATTGTGTCTGAGATAAAAGAAAGAAATAATTGAAATACTTTAAAGCTTAGAAAGCAAATAGAAGCTGTAAGGAAAAGAGTTTATAAGCATTAGGTAAATACATTAACATAAAAGTAACCACTGGAATAAAAATTTTAAGCTTCCTAAGCACCAGAAGAAGTTCAAACAAAACAAAACACATTCTCCAATCCCCTCCCCCTAAAAGAGGCAGAACAGGGGAAAGGGCCCATATTATGAAAGACACACAGTAAATATTACATTATTAAAAAAATTGAGGTCAAGCCTGAATGCATTACATAAATAAATATAATTGGTACAACACAGCTAAAAAAGCAGGATTTTGAATTGGTACAAAAAGCAAACCCAGCCGTATGCCTTATACAAGCACTATATATATCTAAGAGTGATTTCAAAGCCTAACAATGGAGAAATGAGCCAGGGCCACCTAACAGAGAAATAAAATAAAGCCAGAGCATGTGATCTTGATGTCTGACATGGCAAAATTCAGCACAAAGAGCACATAAAAGATAAAGGATCCATTACAATGTAAAAAGGGCCACATTTCACAATGCTGATATAAAATATATGAATCTGTGCACCAAATAACAGTCTGGCCACCTTAACAATATTGTAACCAAAGGAGATGCAATAAAAAATAGAAACAAACTAAATAAGCTAGGACCTTGATTTACTTATATTAGTAATCTAATATCAACAAGTCTATTTAGCAAATCTATTTAGCAAGAATTTAGCCTATTGAAGAGTTGAATGTCATAATCAGAAAAATTTTATATATGAACATATATAAATAATATGTAAACATATATACACAAATATATAAATATACATATACTGTATATATAAATATATGTATGTTTTATATGTATAAATATATATACTATTGAGGAACACATATTTATGAATATTCTTTAAAGTTCTCATGTGTGTCAGTATGTATCATTTCAAGTATTCATATATACACACAGAGATATATGCCTCAGTATGTATATATTTGCATATATATAAATGAATACATCTTTTCTAAAGTGCTTATAGAATACTTGTACAAATCAATCTATTTAACTTTCACACACCTATGTCTATGTCATTGCACAAAAAAAACTTCCAAAGGCTGGTGACATAAAAATCGTGCAAACAACACTCTGATAGCCATGTAACAAAAACTAGAAAATAAGAACAAAATAAACTATAAAGATACTTTCATCTGGTAGTTAAAGAAAACTAATGTCTATTAAATATTTCTTGGGTTAAGGGTAAATACAAACAAAACTTACAAACTTTCTAGAAAATAATGACCATGAACTCTATTTATATGTAAAAATTGATGGGACAACTAAAACAACGCTCATTGGAAATGTGCTGTTTTAAGTAATTATAGTAATAAAATGAGAGACTGAAAACAAACAGGTTAAATACAATTTAAAAAGTTAAGGAAAGTAAGGACTTAAAATATGAAATGTAGGAGATTGAAAGTATAAATACAATACACTAATATGTAAATTAAATAGCTGACTCTTGGAAAAAAGCAAAATAAGAGAAACTACTAGTTAAACTAATCATTAAAATAGGGAAACAATACAAAAATATGAAATTAAAGGAGATGCTGTTTAAAATACAACAACTAAAAATCACATAAGTCAACTTTATACAGTTTTATGCAAATAAGTTTTAAAACCCACAGGAAATGGATAACACATAGATGGTGATAAAAATGGATGGTGCACCAAAACTCAATAAAGAGCACAGTAATGCGAGAGTGAATCACCTGAGTAAATTTTGTATACTATCTGCTTTTGAAGTAGAGGAATGTTTCACATGAGAAATGATGAAAGTCTTAGCATCTGTTAGAGTAAGCAATTACAATCTACTCTAACACATGAATAAATAAAACTGTGAATCTTGGGAAAAATTCCAAAAAGAGGGTGAATGGGAGAGAGATAACAAATAAATACTTTGAGCCAGCTAAGCTTAAAGCCAGATATCTAGCTACCCCTGGACTTTTTAAATTATCTGAGCTGTTATTTTCCATTTATCCTACAGAGCAACTTTGAATTTGCTTTCTTTAAATGAATATTAGAGTTTAGACTGATATGAAAGTTTATTTTGATAAACATGGAATTGTATCTATATCTTTCACTTTCATGTACCTTGTTTACATGTAGAAAAAGTGTTTATCAAGATTACAAGCAGTTATTCTACAAGTGAATTAACTGCTTGAACACAAATATTTAAATATTATGTACATTACAGACATATATAGAGTAGTCCTGGAACATTGCATTTAGCAACCAGCTTTTCACAAGTGAGAGAATTTTTGCAAGTACCATGTAATTTCCTTCCATTTCAACCTATACCTGCTCTGAGTAGCTTGATGTGTGTGAAGGTATTACATAGTCAACACATAAAAGCAACTGAAAGTCTAAGGGACATCAGCAGACATGTGGTCA
Source organism: Tonatia bakeri (assembly GCA_004024845.1). Taxonomy (NCBI): domain Eukaryota; kingdom Metazoa; phylum Chordata; class Mammalia; order Chiroptera; family Phyllostomidae; genus Tonatia; species Tonatia bakeri. The sequence continues at coordinate 63,814 of PVIA01000558.1, forward strand.
ATACCAGTAGATTTCAGGAGATGGATTTTCCCAAGGTATGTCGTGATTTTCGTGACACATCAAAAAATAACTCTGGATCCAAATTGCTCTTTCTATAGAAATATTTCTACAACTGGTGCTAAAAAGTTAGCTTAGGGATCTTGCTAAGGAAAAAGAGTTTGAAGTTCCAGTGATAAATGTCAAATATATGGTTTCCTGATCAAGGAGAAAGTAGCTATGTACCCCAAAGTTGAAGATTCAGACGTCTGGTCCTCTAATTCTGCTCTTTAAGAAAGAGTTAAATAGTGGGGAGTAAACTAAATTTTCTTTTTTTTCTTTTCATATCTTAAATCAATTACTTTATTTAGGAAATAGAACATTTTTTGCTCAATTTCCCTTTCAAATGAACATTTGCCTGCAATACTCCAGGCAATTCCAGTTCTGAATTTCTCTTGAGAATATAGTTCATGCTGAGAAATGTATTTTTGGCATGTTCAGTAATATAGAAAAATAGATACCACAATTGTATAGAATCATCTGATCAATATATAATATAAATTTAAATTGCAGACAATCCTAAATTTAATATGAAATCTCAATATAAAGCTTTCTTTCACAAATGCGAAATAGAAAAAGGTAAGTAAAACTCAAAGTTACCATTAATAGATTTGTCCCCTCTTAGTCAAATGTAGTGAGGTCATTGGGGAATTACCTAATGAACTTTGTACCCATAATAGAAAGGCAGAATGAAAGATAAAAGAAGTGAAGGAAGGAAAAGAGGAAGGGAGAGAGAGAAAGAAGGTAGGGCTGGAAGGAGGAAGGAATGGGTAAAGAAAGACAGGCAGGCACAAAGAAAAAAAGAGATGGAAAGAAAAAGATATTAAAGTTCTTGAATTATCTTTATTCTACCTTTAGCTTAAGAATAAACTAAGTGAAGTGGTTGAACAATCTCACTTTAGGAATACACTTAAAAACAATATTATTTCAATTTTAAATTTAAATAAGTAATTAAAAAATAATTTATTGTATGCTAGAAAATGCTATTTTATGGCAATAAAATTTTACTGGACTATTTAATTTCTATAATAGATGGTAATTTGCATAAAATTATCTGCTGAAAAATTGAGAGTAAAATAACCACTTAACTTTTAAAATTTAGAACTATAATAAAATTTTCCTATCAAATGATTTTTCATAACATCTGCAATTGCTGGAAATTCCAGGAAATTCTGAATAGTTAAATAACATTCAAACATAGGCACTCTATGCTTTTGAGAAATGATTCTGCATACCCTTAAGTCAATCTTGATGGCAGCAAGATTTCTTTTTTTCAAAAAGAACAAGATTTCCTGGTTTATTCTTAAAGATTAAATTTATAAATGTGAAGGTGTAGCTACAGAAATTGTCCAATTTTATTCGTTATGTTACTGACACCAGTTTTTCTGAGATTAAGACATGAATTAGTGACACAGTTCCTTTGTAATTGACTAGTTAAAAGATAATAGCTGCATTTCTGATTTTATCCATAAAGAATATGGCAGATTGCATTTTGCCAAAACCTAAAGAATTATTTACTATTCAGATAACACCTTCAGTAATGCATTTTTGCAGTTTCTTTGTAAATTGAAAAATTGTTCATGTCAGATTTATAATGCTGTTAATGTCAAATATTTGAGCATTTGAAGTTGCAGAGAATTCTCCACCATCTTTTCACTAAGAGAATTTTACTTTAAACTCCTACACTACAGCAAAGTGATGTTCTCTGGCATGGTAAAGAACAACAGAATACTAACCTGATTAAACATTCATAAACACATGACTGCTTTTTATTCTTTGGATAAATGATTTTCAACTTGTGTGCTATGACACACTGGTGTGCCTCAAAAAATTTTAAAATACGCAGTACCTCATTACTTAGGGCCACTGACCTCCTTCCCTTAGATTCTCAAATTTAAAAAATGACAACAGCCAACACAACAATAGCTGTCTAGTGTAACTAAATCAAAATTAAACCTATTTTCTCAGATTAACAAAAAATATATCTTGTGTAACTGTAGAATTTTAGTAATTAATTTTTGCGTGCTGTAAGATGAAAAAAAGGTGAAAAAATTGCTGCTGTGGAGCCATCTTTCTGAATAATCAAGCTGTAACAACTACCTTGTGACAGAAAAATTCTATGATGTTCCTAATAGAGTGTATTTCTACATTGAAGATGTCATTATTGCCCATCTGTCAACCCCCGTGAAGTTATGAAACTTCATTTCACCAGAGGCCTTGACATTACATTGCTCACCGTCCTGCTTGTCAGCGCTTTTTGTCACTAATGGACAGGGAGTCGAATTCAAATTCTCAATTTTTTTCATAATGGAGATATGTTTTTTCCCATTCAATCATCTGCTCATGTGGTTCATATTATGCCTGAGGGTACACAGGCAAATCTAGGTAATAAGGTCTGTTGAGTTTGACTGAAGAATGGTATTAGAATATGAAGCTAATTTCTGTGCCCCTGATAATGCATTATTCTGTTATATTTATGCTGAGCAGTTAATAATAAAAGAGTATAGGAATGTGATAATGTATATGAATTTCTATTAATTTACACTAAGTAGTTATAAAAGCAAAATTTTTTATGTAAAGAATTTGGGTACCATTGAGGGAGAGTCATTTTATTATTGCAGATAAATGGACACTTAGGAGAAGGGAAAAAAATCTCCAAAACTGCTGCTATATAAATAAGTCATACTTAATAAAACTTTTCTTAACTTTATCTACCATTTGAACTATTTTATGTCAAGTTAATATTTGTATTATAATTTTAAAAATCAAGAGTGACATGGTAGATGCACACACACACACTCATGAGATGTTCTATCAGAGAATCCAAATATTATTTCGATTTTACACAACTAAAATTCCATGTTCATTCATATTTTCTTTTAAAACTAATTCTGAAGTATTTTTTTGTACTCTCAGTTAAGGGACAAAGTTTGTAATTTGAGTACACAACATATAGGAGGAAATAGGTATTAAACATTGCAGTAAAAACAGTGACTTAAATAGATATTCAAAAATAACTACATTTAAAAATTTTTTTCCACAGCTGAACATGGTCAGAGTAAAGGGGTATGGATAACATATCTGATAATAATAATCAACAATAATTTAACCTCAGATTGTATTTCAATGCTTATATTTGCACATGGGTTTATGTGAAAAATCAACTGCTTCAAACAAAGTTATATGTTGTTCTATTCAACCCTTCCTGCTCATGACTGGCAGAGGTAATTGACATGATTATCTGTGAAACTTTTTAAGAAGTATAAACCTGGATGATGTCCTTTGTTGTCAGGCATCTCCTCTTTTTGCGTGTGCTTTTATGGAAAGGGAAGTAAATGGTGGTGATGGTGAGGATAGCAGACCTGGCGTTTGCAACTGATGATAATAGTATTTGAGCACTTTAGATGTATGTGCTCTAAATATATTAATTTACTTAATCTTCTGTAAAACTTTATGAAAAAAGAAGTCTTATTATTAAACATTTTATAGATGAGAATATTAATGTCTATAAAAATAAGTAATTTATCCTCCATCTAAATAATCATACCACTAGCAATTTCATCTTCTCTAAAAATACTTTAACTTTATTTTATACACTTTAACAATCTCTGCTGCCTTCAGTTGTATAGTTCATCAATATGGACCTTCCTCATTCTCTTTTTAAGGTTCTCCATAATTTAGTTTCATCCTATATATTTAAGTTTTTAAATAGCTTTCCAACACGCATTCTGTGCAGTCAAGTCTTTTCTTTTGCTTGCTTAGTAATTATAATACACAAAGTGTGAGATATGCGATCTTTTGCTTCACAGTACATGTAGACACTCATGCATGTGCACACAATGAAAAATAGATATTTTGGTGTTAGAAGAATGCATGTCCAGAGAATGGTGTGAGTTTTGTTTCTCTTGTTTCACTGGGGAAGATTACCTCTCTTCCTAGCGTGACACATGGTCAAATCTCACGAGGTGGACCTGGGCTCCCCTGCCATACACATCACACATACACACATTTACTGCAAGGCTCATGTAGAATGGCTTTGCTGGGAGGTGTTTCCAAATGACTCATGTTTTTATAGAAAGGAGCTCTCCTCTGTTGGAGCTCACACCCTAGAACTGCATCAGGAGGACCCCAAGCAGACTTCCCTGTCTCTTGTGGTAAGTTTTCTTGCAAAACAGGGTAGAAGTCTTCTCCTTTTTGAAATCTTCCCATAGAAATGTTCTAAAGTATTGATCCTCAAAGAGCACATGTTTTGACCATACTTGTACAAAGGCACCCTAGATAAATATAATATGTACACACAAACAGATATAGAATAAAAGGAATCACTTTGTTTTATCTGCTACCCACCGTTAATCTTATACTTTTTCCAAGGCAAGGAGAAATGTGATATGCTCTCTTCTCAAGATTGTCCCTGTGAAATTTAGATCTACAGAAATGCAAAAGGGCAATAAACACATTTCCAGAATAAATAAGTTTTATTCAACATAATTTTAATGTTATATCTCTATTGCTACAATAAGAAAAGGTCCAAATTTTAAGTGGCCAGAAAAATAGAGAAATAGATAATTGAGAGAAATTAAATATTATTAAAGGATTGGATTGCAACAACATGTGGCATTGCATTTTTTTAAAGATTTTATTTATTTATTTTCAGAGAGAAGGGGAGGGAAGGAGAATGAAAGGGAGAGAAACATCAATGTGTGGTTGCCTCTCGTGCATCCCCCACTGGAGACCCGGCCTACAGCCCAGGCATGTACCCTGATTGGGAATCAAATCAGCAACCCCTTGGTTCACAGGCTGGCACTCAATCCAGTGAGCCACACCAGCCAGGACTGGTATTTCATTTTGGAATACCCACATCTATTTACTTAGATCAGGATATCCACCTCAAAGTGATTTTTATACAGTGATGAGCTAAGAGAAGACAACGTTGCTAGTATATATCATATTGTTGACCATCCTCAAAGTGGTGTTTTAATAGAAACTTTAAATATGAAATTAAAACAAGTGCCAAAAATAAGGAAGAAAAAGAAATGAGGGTTTGCCTTGCCCAATTTAGTGGCTGTTATTATGAAAAAAAAGTCGGAGGATTTTTCTTCATACTGTTTCTTGGGGGTAAGTTTTGTGCTATAACAACAGTCTGACTTTCCTATTTTCAAGAATGTTTCTTTCGTGTTATCAAACCCAGTGGTACTGGATTCTAGGTTACGTTTTGAGATCCTGGTTAAAGGAGATATTTCAACCCAAGACACTATTTTGTATACCTTTAAATCTTACAGTTAGTGTACAAGTTGGGTGCCTCACAGTGGCCACCCTAAGGGTTGGCCTGATTACCTTTATTGCACACAACTTAAATCTTACTATGGGAGAGAATGGCTTAAAATGTGACAAACAAAGAAAGGGGGAAATGGTTGACAAGAGGAAAGAAACCAGAGAGTAAGTGACTATCAAAAAAACAAAGATATAAATACTGTTTTTTTCAAGGGCATCTTACAGGAACTGAATAACATTCTTAACTAATTATCTTTGTTTTTTGCAAAAGTGATAGGTACTGCTGGGAGACTAGAAATATTTTTCTTCTGAAAATGGGAATTGGGGTGAAAGTAATTTGAAAGCCTTTCCTGAAAATTCTACCTGGGTAATCTGGTGACAAAAGCTGACGCAGCACTTTCTAATGACTCCACTAAATGGCACCTCTCTGTTGGTTCACAGTTCATTGGCTAAACTCACCACTTCAGTTCCTTTGCAGGAAATTAGGAAGAGTGAGAAAGACAACATTTCTGAATCAGATGGTCCAGAGATTGTACAATAACCATGGGCCTGTGCCTTGCATGACTGTGAGCCCGATTCTCACTCTAATAGAGCATTTGGCTGGATGTGAGAAGTGACAAATTTTCTCAATTCAATTTTGTATTTTGGAATTTGTTCAGTGATTTTTTTTTTAATTCATGAAATGTTGGTATGGATGGACTTCAAAAATGAAAGAATAAGAGGAGGATGCTGATGATGAGAGTCATATAAGGATATGGAATAGGTTGAATGGTAACCTTCAAAGTGATATAACCAAATCCCAACCCCAGGAACCTACGAATATCTTACTTGGGAAAAGCATCTTGCAGATGTAATTAAATATCTTGGGATCTCCCTGGACTATCCTGGTGGGTCCTAAATACAATGACAAGTGTCTTTATAAAAGACACAGAGAGGAGAGACACAGAGAGAAAGCCATGTGAAAATGAAGGTAGATTACAGTGATGCAACCCCAAGCCTTGGGTCCCCTGGAAACACCACAAGCAAGAAAGGCAAAGAATTGTCCCCTAGAGTCTTCAGTGTGAAAGCAGTCCTGCCTGTACCTTGATTTCACACTTTTGGCATCCTGAATGATGAGAGAATAAATTTCTGTTTAAAGCCACCCAGTCTGTGGTCATTTGTTACAGCAGTCCTAGGAAACTAATACAGGGTGATGTGTCATGACAGTTTCTCTTCTCTGAAGCTCCAGAAGGGCTGATTGAGGGAGGCATCATGACACATACATACTTGTACAGTTGACCACCTCCTGGAAAGCACAGTGTTCTCTAAATACTGTCTATGCAAACTGTACTCACCCATGACTGGGGGTTTAACATCTAGACAAGTGCACGTAGAGGCGGCCCTTATGCAACTTTGTGATAAGCTCTTAGAGGCTTGGGTAGATAATGACCTATACTAAATGGAAAACTATGCATTTCCCTTTGGAGCTGTTTTAGCTGAAATGGACAGGTTTTTTATATTTAGTGCAATTTTGTCTTATTTTTCTGTGATGAATATTAAATGATACCTATGTAATTTTTTTTCCTTTGAAATAACCAATTTAGAAAAGTGTGATTTGTTTATTTTATTGGCTACATTTTTGTTTTTCATTTCCATGTGCCTTCCATTATGATAAGAGAGTTTACCCTTTGGTTGTTGTTTTTTTATTTGTTGAGATGTCCATTAAAATAAACACATTATCAATTTTCTATATGCTCAAAGTATATTTAAAAATAGCATGTACTCTCTTTTCATGGAGTACAGAATTGTTTGTAGTTTGACTCTTCTATATCCTAAGTTAGGAGGAGTTGAATTAATTGGTTTTTGAGGAAAGTGTGTAAAACCTTCCACTATGAGGGTGGATTTGTTAATTTCTTCTTATAAAACTATCAACCATTTTCTTCTAAGTTTTAAAGTCATATTGATAATGGTAGTCTAATTGTCTTATAATCTTTTAAAATGTTCCTTTGATCAATATAAAAATATAAGAATTATTGCTTTGAATTTTTTTTTTATTTTACATGCTACTTTTTTGTTTGATATTAGTATTATCACATTAACTTCCTTTTGGTTAATATTTGGCTGTTATTTTTTTGTCCCTTCACATTTATATTTAATTGTGCCTCTTGTTATAATTCTATACCTATAGTCTTTAAATATCTGATTTGATTGGTAAGTTCTAGGAAATTCCAGTTTATCATTTCTTCAGATTTTGACTGTTCTGGGTTCTTACAGTTTCACGTTTTATATCTCTTAGATTCTTCAACTTGGCATCTCTTCTTCCTTCTCTTATTCTTCCTTTATTTGTGCAATCTTCTCATAAAAATTCTTCACTTCAGTGTCAGACTTGGCAATGAGTGCCTCAAGAGTGTGTGTTTAGCCTTTCCTGCCATCTATTTGAGTTTTTATTCAACAGTGTTTTTCTCAAAACCTCTAACAGATGGATTTTTATGATTATTTTTTCATTAAGATAGGTCCTCTTTTAGCTCTCTAATGATATTTCTAATAATTATTTAAATGTATTTCATAATTTTCTAGTGACCTCCTTAACTTCTCCTAGCTAATTTTTGCCTTCTGGCTTATGCTTGTAATCTTAGGCATGCCTCTTAGATTTCTTATGCAGAATTTTTGACATAGCTATGTATTTATTGACTCCTTAGATGCACACCTTCTAATATTTCTATAGCTCTTACAGAAAGACAGGAATTTTATTATATGTTTATTATCTTGAAATTTTAAATGGCATGAACTTTTGAGTCAGGGTTGTTTTCAATAAAATAAAATAAATAAAAACAGATGCTTAACTATTATTTACCTTTATTATAATCTTTAGAAGTACTTAATAATAAATTTGTTACTACCTAATTACTACTTAATCAAATATTTTCTATTGTACTGCACTGAAAAGAAGTGCCTTGATAATTTTGCTCTTACAGTTTACTAAACCTGAAGCTTTGTTCACATTTTGGCTTGCAGTGCCTCCCAATATTTATAATGGGACTCTGAGTCAGAAGCCAGGAAACTGGCATCTCCCATTCTAGCATTTGCCACATTGCTAATGTGAATAAATATAAACTAGGAAGGTGAGAGCATCAGGAAATGAGTTAAAAACAAATAAATTATGTAGAAAGTAGAATGCATTCCTCTGTGTATATGATGTAATTGTGAATCACAATGATATTTCTATTTATACTAATGGCAATCTCATTTCCTTGACCATGAGATGAAGAATGCCAAGTATGACCATTGTAAATGACACCATGGTTCATGAAAGATCATTTGTGCAGAATTATACACTATCTTAGAATCACCATGCTTTTCTTAAAGCATTCATTACCCTGAAAAGACACTGGAACTAGGCTGGGCTTATAAATTACACAGGCATAAGGGGAAAATGGGTTCTGAGAACTAGTATAGTTCTACTACAAGAATCTCAGCCTGAAGGGTCATCAGAGATTTCAGAGGATGGAAGACTAATCAAACAGAAAATGAATGCTTTTCATTTGAATACTCTACTGCTTCCTGTTGAGTGAAAGTCATTTCCTCTGATTAATTCAAAACAGTATCCTATGAGTCTTTATGACTAGGTAAAAATAAATGATTCTACCCAATTAGTGGTAGGAGAAAGAAGGCAGGCAATATAACAAGGAAGACGAAGTGGGCCTTCTCTCTGTTACTCCTCTCAATGGCTGCTGCTGAAAGCCAGAGTAAAGAAGCTAAGGCAGTCTGCACCCCTCAGTAAACCCACAGGGAAGCAGACCAGTTGGTGTGAATACAAGGACTGAATGCATTGCTCACAGGCATGAAACAGAGTTGGTGGAACGAGGAATGTAGGTAATATTTTTCCAGTTGTAATAGTATAACTATTTAGTAATCTCCTCTCTTCACTTACTGCATGGGGCTTAATTTTTTTCTTTTCAATAAAGTATTTGAAAAAAAAATTAGATGGCTTCTGCTGTGTGAAACTTTCCCACATCAGGTATGGTTGCAGAGCAGAAAGTCTTCAGAAGCAGAGATGGGCTCTCGATGCACTTTCACCTGCTGTGGAAATGGGATAAATAATTGTTTCTTTAAGGCTCAATTTCCCCACTTAGAAAATAGCAGATAATTTTGTGAGGAGTATGAAATGGGCTTAGTGCCATTCCTGGCATGTGTCTTAAACCTATCTCTAGTTTATGTCAAGTATACATTGCATGCCCAACTTCTTTAAAGTACAAGGAGGTATTTTAACATCCTATGACTTGCTTTCAGGATTTATAACTTATTAGTATTCATTTTAATGATAGGACTTATATTTCTGCTTATTTCTCTATCCATCCCAATCCCTAAAAGAGATTCATTTGACTACTTTTAAATTTACTTTTTCCTGCTTGATCCAGTTTTCCCTGCTTGATGCACTTTTACCAGCTGTAATTGTCTACTCTATTCAGAACTGAAAAATTTTATTGCTTTTAATATTGGACAGATTATTTGTAGAATCTTTAAAAAACATATTTAAGAAAGTCAGAGTTGTTTGGAGTTAAAATCCAAAATTCTAACTCATATTTAGAAAACTAAAAATAAGATTCTCTCTACCATTAGCTTTGGGTAAAAACGCTTACTTTAGAGAAATGTATTTTGATTGTTTTAAACTATAGTGACTGGTAAACTTTGGTATTAAAACAGTGAGTTGGGAAATGTTAAGTAATGAAACCAATTCACAAAAATAAAACTTGCTGTTAAATTTGATTTTACTTTTCACAAAATCATGTTATTTCTTCTTTGTATTTCATGTTTTTCTTAGTTATTCTGAACTTGATTGATGATGGTTTCACATTACTACTAAGCATTATGGTTAAGTGTATCACTTATAGTAAATAAATTTATCCTTGTTTCTCCCATCCTGATGAACATCATTAGCTTATCATCTCCCTTATCACACTATTGGAACACGCACTATTGCCTGTGTTCCACATATTTCTCTTGTTATTTGCATTCTATTTCCTGTGTTCCTTAAGTATATCATACATAAAATAATGAGGGCCAATAGGTTTTAAAGATATTGTAGATCACTTTAGCTCACAGTGGTTACAAACAAAAGGATGCCAGATCTTTCAGTTGTATTTTTTTTCAGGACTAAAGATACAATTTAGTATGCAAATTTAATGTACTATTTAATTATAAAAGTATGTGCAACTATTAGAGGGAGCTCTTTGCTCTAATACAAAATAAAGTACTTTAAATAAATTTGTTTAAAAGGTTTAAATAGCTTCAGTTAGAATTTTGGTATAATTTTACTAAAGTTTAATTTTTTTTTAATTAGAGAAAAGAACAAACTAAATTTTATACATTACTCAATTAAACCAATGAAGTATTTTCACTGTTCACCTGTTTTAATTGAAAAACTATCACGTATAAATATTCCATTTTTCTACTTTATCAGCCTTTTAGTTATCATTTTTATTATTCTTTTAATGGCTACTTTAGAGATTACAATATGCATTCTTGACTATAACAGTGTACCTTAAATTGGTTCATTAACTACTTCCACAGACTGAAAGCACCTTAGAAAGATTTACGTATGTTTAATCTTTTCCATCTTAGTGCTTTTGACTTATATTTTATTTCACATAGATATATAATAAACTTCTAAGAGTATTACTATTGTTGTTTCAAACATTAATTTATTTTATCTTATTTTAGCTGCATCTGTACCCTTCTAGTGCTCTTAATTCTTTCCATTGACTCTTAGGTTCTATTTAGCATTATTCTTCTTCAATTTGAAAAACTAGCTTTGGAAAATAAAACATTTCCTTCATTTTGGGAGGATTTTTGCTAGGTCTAGAATTGTAGATGAGAAGAAGGGCTTTCTTTTTTAAAGCATTTTAAAGATACTATTTTTGCTCATTTTTATTAATTTCATAGAAACATCATTGATCAATTTACCCCTACTATAGTGAAGCTAATGCATTTATTTTTAAAGCATCTATATTCTCTTCATTATCTTATTCTTCTTATTCTTCATCCAGAAGTTTAATATGATGTGATAAGATAAAGTTATCTTAGTATGTTTATTGATTAGCATTCACAAAGTTTCTTTTTTTTCTCCACAGAGTTTCTTTAACCAGTGGTCAGTACATCTCATAAATGTAGGGACATTCCCAGTTACCCTTTCACATACTGCTTCTTCCCATTCATTCCATGGGACTTCACCACACACACACACACACACACACACACACACACACTATTGCCTGTGTTCCACATATTTCTCTTGTTATTTGCATTCTATTTTCTGTGTTCTTTAAGCTTCATATTTTCTTCTAAGTTTATTTTCTGTTCACTAATCCTCTCTTTTACCATGCTCAGCTAGTGGTTAAACTCACAAACCCACCAATGAATTATTAATTTTAGATATATCAATTTTTCATTACTAATATGTCGATTTGATTCTCTTGTGTAGAGTTAAATTTGCCATTGAAATTTTTGTCTTGTTGTCTACTTGATTTCCCAAAACATATTAATCATGGTTAAAGTGCCTGTTTGTCAACTCTATTTTCTATTCCCAATACATGTTTTATTTCACTCTAGTTTGCGGTCATGGGTTTCTGATATTTAACAAGTCTTTCAAATTTTATTAGTTGGACATTGTGAATAAAATTGAAGAGATTTTTGATGATGGTTAATTTTTCTTTCAGTTAGCAGATAGAATACTTGTGGAACAATTTGATTATGTTAAGGGTTAGATTTTGGCTTTGTTAAAACTGGTCTATTTTATTTTTGTCTTTACTCTTAAGGCACACCCTTTACCCTGGGTTCTAGTTCTTACTCCTAGGGTATAGTCTTTGTTTCAAACATTTAGTCCTGAGATTTCAGCTGAAATCCTGAATATTTACCAAGGTCATTCCATTTTAAGGAAGTTTAAATTCCAGAATCTCTGCTCAGCATGCTCAGCTACTGAAATCACTGGTCAGTTCACTCATTACACAAGAGTTTTCTATTGGGGCCTCAGAGCCATGCCTTATGAATAAAACTCAGGATCCTACCAATGACTTTGGAAGCATTATATGCAGATTTGCAGGCTACTTATTTATTGGTCTTTCTTTTTTGAGATATTGAGTCTCAAGTCCCAACCCCTTTGTCAGTCAGAAACACTGCCCTCTCTATGTTGAGACTCTTCTTTTAAGTGGGCTGCAAATTTTGATCTGTGATTTGGAAAATTCCCTTAGAAAAAGAACTTTGGTGAAGGAAGAACTCAAAGCTTATGCTTCTGTTCTCTAAAACTGTATAACTTCTCTTGTTTTTCCTGAATAGAATATTCTCCAATGTCATTATATATAAATAACCATCTCTTGTGATAAGACTAGACTTTCATTAAATATAAAATAAATTCCTCAGGGCTAAACAAACAAAACATAGATCAGAAACTCAGATATACATAAAGAAAGCAGGAACATCAGAGAAGGAATAAGTGAAGATAAAATAAGATTTTTTTTACCTTTCTTATTCTTTTTTTATAGATTGATTTTAGAGAGAGAGAAAGAGGGAGGGGAGAGAGAGAGATAGAAAGAGACACACACAAAAAGAGAATGGTGTTCTGCTTATTTACACATTCACTGATTGCTTCTTATTTGTGCCCTGATGGGTTTATGTTTTGGGATGGTGCTCAAGCCAACTGAACCAGGGCTGACCTTTTTCATTCTTGACTGAGCTAATATAAACTTTTTCAAAAATAATGTCAGCAATGTATTAAAATCATATATATGTATATTTTAAACATGTACATATATACATATGCTTATATATTCATATGTGCATATATGTGCTTATATATAAGTAAGCTAAATGACAGCAATGATACAAAGGATGGCAGAGGAGGAATTAGGGTTAATTAATTTAATAAAGTACTTACACAATCAATCGAATGGTATAGTGTTATTTGAATGTGGATTTATATTATTTGTAAATGTATGTTTCAAATTCTAGGGGAACCATTGAATGTTATAGTGTTATTTGAATGTGGGTTTACATTATTTGTAAATGTATGTTTCAAATTCTAGGGGAACAATTGAAAAAAGTAAAAATGGGAATATAACTGATGTAGTAGGAAGGAGAGAATATAAAAGTATATATAAAATGTTCGTTTAAAACAAAAATTGAGATAAAGAATAGAATACAAAAATAGGTACAAAGGTTAAGTATAATAAATAAAAAACAGTAGAAAATATGGTGGAAATCAATCTAAGCATATCAATAATCACTTTATGACATTGATCTAAATACACCAAGTAAAAGCCAGAGATTATCAGAGTGAATTAAAAAACAAGACCCTAATATGGGTTGTCTACAAGAAATTCACTATAAATACAAAAAGATAGATTAAAAGTAAATAAATGGATATAAAAATACTGTACTAATCAAAATAAAGCAGGAGTTGCTTTGTTAATTCTAGATAAAGCAGAGTTGAAGCAACAAATGTAACCAAGGGTAAAGAAGGGCATTACATAATGATAACAGTGTTACTTCTTCAAGAAGACGTAATGATCCTTAATGTGTACATGTACAAAACAGAGCATCAAACTACGTTATGTAAAACTGATTAAACTGTAAGAGCATGAATCCCTATCATAGTTAGAAACTTCAACACCACTTTCTCAGATAGACATATCTTGCAGGCATAAAATCAGTAAGGACACAGCTGAACTCAGGAGCACCATCAATCAACTGAATATAATTGATATCTATCTACTACTTCATCCCACAACAACAGAACACATATTGTTCTCAAGCTCACATGAAATATTCAACAAGATAGACCACATCTGGGTCATAAATTCCACCTTAACTAATTTAAAAGAATAAAACCATGTTTGCTCTTAAACCACAATAAAATTAAGTTAGAAATCTATAGCAGAAAGATAACTTACAAGTCTCTAACTTCATGGAGATTAGATAATATACTTGTCATGGATCAAGGAAAAGTATAATTAAAAAATTACACCAAAAAACATAAAACACAACTTTATCAAATATTGTAGAATGCAACCAGAGCAGTTTGGAAAAAATGTATAATGTTGAATGCATATATTAGAAAAGAAGAAAGATCTAAAATAATCTAAGTTCAATTTTAAGAAACTAGGAAAATATACCAATTGTAAGAAGAAAAGAAATAATAAGTAAATATTAACATAGAAATCAATGAAATTGAAAATGAGAAATCAATAGAGAAAAAATAATAAAACCAAAAGCTGGTTCTTTGAACAAGTTAATATAGTTGATAAGTTTCTAGCTAGGATAATTAAAAAATAAGAGAGTGTACATAAACTAATAGTATCAAGGAAAATAGCTATCACTAATGACCTCATGGACATTAAAAGGGTAGTAAAGTAAAAAGAGGAACAACTGGAGGATGTCTCCCTTACTGCTAATTTTCAACACTGTACAGGGAATAGTAGCTAATGCAGTAAGACAAGAAAAAGAAATAAAATGTATACAAAATAGGGAAGAAGAAATAAAACTGTAATTACTTGTAGATGATGTGATCATTATGTAGAATATCCAAAATGGTTGACAAAAAAACCTTCTAGAATTGATAAGTGATTATAGTAAATTTTCAGGATACAAGGTTAAAATACTTGAGTCAATCACTCTCTTATATACCAGAAATAAACAAGTAAATTTAAAAACTAAAAACACAATACCACTTACATTACTACTCCCCCAAGTGAAACACTTAAGTATGAATCTCAGAAAACATGTACAAGATTCATATGAGAAAAACTATAAAACACTGATGAATAAAATCAAAGAACTAAACAGAGAAATAACTCATGTTCATAGATAGGAATACAATATTGTCAATATATCATTTCCTTCCAAATTAATCTGTAGACTCAATGAAAGCCTAATTAAAATACCAGCAAGTTACTTTATAGATATTGACAGACTGATTTTAAAGTATATACACAAAGGCAAAATCCCAGACTAGTCAACAGAATATTGAAAGAGAAGAAAAAATTTAAAGGACTGATACTGCTCAATTTCAAGACTTATTATAAAACTACAGCAATCAAGACAGTATGGTACTGGTAAAAAAAATAGACAAGCAGATCAATGGAACAGAATAGAGAGCTTGAAATTAGACCACATAGAGATAGTCAACTGATCTTTGAGAAAGAAGTAAAGGTGATGCAATGAAACAAAAACAGTCTTTTCAACAACGAGCTGAAATTACTGAATATATACATAAAAATAAAGAAAATAGTTGTATACAGTGTATACTTCAACAAATTAACTCGAATGGATCATAGGCCTAAATTTCAAAGATAACAGGAGAAAACTTAGGTATGGTAGTGACATTTTAGATACAACAGAGGCATAATCTATGAATATAAGAATTAATATGCTGGACTTTATTAACATTAAAAATTTTGTTCTGTGCAAGATAACGTAAAGAGAATAAAAGACAAGCCACAAAGTGAGAGAAAATATTTGCAAAAGACACTTCTGATAAAGATTGTTATCCAAAATACACTAAGAAGTCTTAAAACTCAGTAATACAAAAACAAACAACTCAATTAAAAAGTGGACCAAAAACCTCAACAGACACCCTGACAAAGAAGATATACAGATGACAAACAACCATAGGAAAATATGTTCCACATCAAATATCATTAAGGGAATGCAAATTAAAACAAAACAATGAGACGCCACTACACAATTGCTAGAATGAACACAACTGGAGCACTGACAGCACCAAATGTTGGCAAAGATGTTGAACAAAAGGAAATCTCGTTCACTGCTGATGGGAATGCAAAATGCTATAACCACTTTGGAAGTCAATTTGGCAGTTACCTATAGATCTAAATATAATCATAACATATGATCCAGCAATCACACTCCTTGAAATTTACCGAAATGAGATGAAAACATATTCACACAAAAACTTAGGCACATAGTCATAACAGCTTTATTTGTAATTTCCAAGAGCTGGAAGCAACCAAGATGCCATTTAGTATATGGACAGGTAAACTGTGGTATATCCAGGCAGTCTAGTATTAGTCAGTGCTCTAAAAAATAAGCTATTGCTCTGGCCAGTGTGGCTCAGTTGGTTGGAGACTCACTATAGGATAAGTGGAGGCAGTCTGACTTCTTCACCCAGGCATCTGGGTAGTTAAGGGAAGCAGTATTCCCATAGCCTTGGAGGGGCCTGATAAGTGTGTTCTCATAGCCTTGAGACTGGGTCCAATAAACTGTTCCCATAACATGAAGTGGACTTGCAGGCACAGAATTATGTTCTGTTATATAATTTCTGGCATCTTGCCGTCTTTGTTCCCCACTAGTACTTAAACAGGTAAGGACTTTCTGCTGGGGGTGATGGTGAGAGACACACACAAGGGGGCAGGTGCCACAGTGGGTGCCATGCTAGGGAGCAAGGGCTATGACATGAGACATTCAGATAGACATGCAGCTCACAGCGTGCCTGACTCGCCCACCCATGAACAAAGGCATGCCAGACATCCCAAGGGATCTATGAATATTATTCTATCTGCATAAATACTATGGACCTGCCCAGTCTTGAAAGGTCACAACAGACTCATTCTGTAACTGAAAAATTTCAGGTTCGTTTCTGATTAAGGTACATGCCTAAGTTGCAAGTTCAATCCCTGGTCTGGACGCATCTGAGAGGAAATCTATCTATGAACCAATCACCAATTGATGCTTTTCTTTTGCACTGATGTTTTTCTCTCTGCCATTCTCTTTCCCTTCCTCACTCTCTAAAAGCTGTGGAAAAAATATCATTGGGTGAGGATAAACAAAAAAAAGAAACAAATAAACTATCAAGCATTGAAAAGATTTGGAGAAAACTTAAAATGTATGTTACCAATGAAAGAAGCCAGTCTAAAATGCCTACACACTGTAGGATTCCAATAAATGACAGTATGAAAAAGGCAAAACTACAAAAACTATAAAAAGACAAGTGGTTGTAAGGGTAAGGGTTAGAGAGAAGGGAGGATGAACAGTCACACCACTGAGGATTTTAGGGCTTACATAAAAGCCCTAAAGTTTTCTGTACAATACTACAGTTTTTTATACATGTCAGTACACATTTGTAGAAACTCAGAATTAGAACACCATGAGTGAACTGTAATATCATCTATAGATTTGGGTGATAATGATTTGTCAGTTTAGGTTTATTAATTGTAACAATGTACCACTGTGGTGTGAGATTTTGATAGTGAGGAAGGTTATTTGTGTGTAGAAACCGGGGGTATTCGGGAACTCTGTACTTTCTACTCAGGTTTGCTATGAATTTTAAACTACTCTGAAAAATATATAAAAAAAGAGACAATTTTCTAGTATTTAAAATATTCACTCTAATTAAATAGACAAGATTATACTTCAAAATAAAATTCTAGAGTCTACCACTTAAAAATAACCCACAAAAATCAATATCAATGAAATAAACCATTATTTTATATAAAAGGAGGTACTATCCTTTATACCTGTCTCTTAAGAAAACTGAAACATAGTAAGTAAATCATGTGATGAAGTTTAATAATGAATACATGATGTATTATCTTTACATAGATGCCTTCTAGAACAATTGAATATGGGACAATTACCTGTCTTTTTCTTAAATGCCAGTAGTTTTGTGGCAAAAAAAAAAACCCTGAGGTTTTGTAAGTCAAACACTAAAGAATATGTCTACTTTTGTTTTTAATCTTCATAAAAGTTAAAAACAATTGAAGTGGTTAAACCCTTAACTTTACGTTGTTACTTGATAGAACATTGAGGAATTTTTGGCCCATCTGTATTAGAGAAAATGAAAAATTAATAGACATTTACTAGTAAAGTTTGAATATTAGAAGTGAGGCTTCCTGAAGCACATGTTTGTTCACAGTCTGTGCCTGAGAAACGCTTCAACTTTTCAAGGATTGTAAGATTTTCATAAATCGGATCTATTATTTGTAACATGTTAGGTTCAATTTGATGCTAAAGTATGATGATGATAAAATAATTTTACCACATTTAATATATTCAAGATGTTTTATCAATATTTATTAAAAGTTTACTCATTTAAAGTTAACCTCAAAATCAATATTCATGTGTACTTAGTTTTGTTTTAAGGCACTTTTATAGACCTTTAAAATGTAATTATTTTTCATTAATAAACCAAAAGTACGGGCATTCTATAGCTAAAATTTTAAAATGAATGTTGATTTTCTGATAACAGTTATAAAAAACAGACCAGAAGTTGAATATAAAAGGCCTTACCAGAAACAACAAAAAAAATTCTGGTGTTTAATTTGTTGTAAACATAATTACTTTTGTTCAAACAAATGACAAACAAAAGCAGAGAAATTGATGTGCTGCCAAATACTGCTTTCCCCAAGATGAAAATAATTTTTTACAAAAAGAAATTATATATTCTAGACTGCTCAGCTCTAGCTGTGATAATATCAGTCACTCACATGGAGTAGACCACAAAAAATGTGTTTTGGCTTTGTTGTAGTTCCCAATTTGAAAGATAAAAGTTCACTCTCAACATACAAAGGCATATGTTGCTTTGAAAAGGCAGAGGCTGTGACTTTTTAACACCAAAACAATTGGATAAAATTGAATGTTATAGTCAATTAACTAGCTGTTTCATTTGCATGAACCCAAACTACCTGTCTAATTGGTTGACTCAAGTCATTGATTTATTTCTGTTGCATAAGTAAAGCTTGGAAGAAAATCACTGGTTGCCATAATGAAGATATTTCAACACCCCCTGGCATAACTAAACTAAAAAGGAAGGCAGCATAGTTTGTCCCCATAGCCAGCCAAGCTCTCCAGAATTAATGGTGTTTGTTAAGCCATGCATAAGTTTTCTTGATATGGAGATTAAGTGGACTCATTCCCAATTCTTTTGTTGTATATTAACCATCAGAGACAGACACAAAAGTTAATGGGGGAAAAAAAACAATAGAAACCCGGAGATAAAATTCAAGGATATTTGTTTCCTCTCTATAATCTCTCCGCTAATATTTTGATTTCTAAGCAGGGCTAAAGGGGTCTCTAAACTGAAGCAGTAGTCACAAGAAGGCTGTGGGAGGAGAGATTGGAAGAATTACTATGTGGGCACATGCATGTGTTCCACAGCAAGGTGCTCATAAGCTTAAAATTGTAAAAAAAGCTTTAAAGTATAAAATTATTAAAAATTTATATTTAATATTCACTTCTAAGAAGGTACCAAAGAACATGTATTTGTAGAGTTTTAACTAATGTGAAAATTCATGGATTTGGAAATCCTCCCTTAATAGAATATTACTAAATTTTAAGGGAGCATTAACAGTGACTCATTGGAATCAGACTTCCTGGGATGAAATCTTTGCTTTGTTATTCACTAAATGTAAAATTTGGGGAATTACTATTATCTATCTGGACCTCTTCAGTTTAGTTATACATTAGAAGGAGAATTATAATAGAACTTCTGACATGTAAAATTAGTGAGAAACTTAACTGAGCTATTTTAATGATCCTAACACAATGTCTGGCAAATGGAAAACACTTTGTAATCATTAGCAACTATTATTATATTATCTTGTCTAAAGCTATAGTCTACTTTATCCCACTTTAGCCCCTTGACATTGACATCTAAATCACATTTTGAAGAGGCAAGGGAATTAAGAAGTGTGAATAGGTAGTTACAAGATAGCCATTGGCATGTAAAATACGGTATAGGAAATGGAGTAGCCAAATAACTTATATGCATGACCCATGGACATGAACAACAATTTGGGGATTGCCTGAGGGAGTGAGGGGGAAGGGGGAAAAATTGAGACCACTGTAATAGCATAATCAACAAAATATAATTAAAAATAACTCACATTCTGTTTCATGATATTCTGTGGTGAGCAGAAATTTTTTAGTATTTTAAATATTCAACCCAGATGATTCTTAAATACCATACAATGCCATTGTCCTTTTATTCATTTATTCATGCCTTCATTCATTCAAGTACTTGTTGAATAACTATCATGAGCCCCTTATTTGCTGAATCTAATTCTAAATTGGAAAGCAAAGTATTTTCCTTTAGGGAAAGAAGCATCACTGAAAATTCATCTATTGGTAAATAAATACTGAAATGATGGTGATATCCAAATACAGACACACTTTTAATAATGAAAATCACAGCATGTTTTAGGTTTTCTTGCAAAAGGTAATATAAATACTTAACATCATTAAATAAGTTTAAAGATTGGGTAGTCACATAGAGATATATCTTATTTAACAAATACCCTATTATTATGAATATGCTCCTAAGTTATGAAGAAATTTCAAAAATGAAATATTTGTGCAATTTTTTTTAGAAGGAACTGCTAGAAAAGGAATTACTAGGTAAAGAGATGAGCCATTGAAAGTACTTTTGTCCATATTGATAAATTACCTTCCATGAAGCTTGTGTTTTTTACATTCTTCCTATTATGGAAGATTTCATTACTGTTGAAAATTATTCAGTCTCTCAAGTAACAGGATTCTATATCCCTACATTTTGCTATGAGTTATGTGTTTGATCTTACCATGATTTTGATCTTTTTTCAACAAACAGTTTTTGGTTGATTTTTCTTCTTTCATATGCAGTACTTCTTCCACTGGGAATTGCATAGTTTCAAACCCACTGACTTCAGACTTAGATATGTAACTTGCTTTGGCCAATTAACTGTGAATACTAAGGATGAACAAAAGGTTCTACAAGCCATTGCATTGTTCCTGTCATTCTTTCCCTCCAGGACATGGGTATGTTCCAGATAATTTCTATTATTTCATCCTAGAACGAAGCAGCCCAAAATGAAGCAGGCAAATGGAGGAAAGCAGAACTCTAGTTTGTAGTTTGCATAAATTTTGTAAGCCACTGAAAATCTGGTGTTGTTACCATAGCATAGGCAAGAAAAAGTTAACTGATTCAGAAACATTACATGACAGTGTTCATTTCGCAATACCCTGGCAAATACTGGGCATTAACATTTATGTATTCATTTATGTATTTTATAAAGAGTTTATTCTTTTTTAGAGAGAAGGGAAGGAAGGGATAAAGAGGAAGAAAATCAATCAGTTGCCTCTCTCATGCTCCTAATTGGGGACCAGGCCCACAATCCAGGCATGTGCCCTGATTAGGAATTGAACCAGTGACCTTTTGATTCACAGACTGGGGGCCAATCCATTGAGTCACACCAGTCAGGGCTGGATATGAACATTTTTAAAGAAAAATTTGCTTAATTTGTTGGCACTCATCTTTCTCCAGTTAACCTTTTATTTATTTCTTTTTCATTTATCTTTTTAACCAAATCTGAGACTCTGCTTTTTAACTTGGATAGAATTTATGGAATTTTATTTTCATTTATATATTCTGATTTTTTATGCATCAGGGTGCTTTTCTTTTCTTTCAAAATGATTTGTTAATGGCATTAGTTCTTGATCTTCTTTATTTCTTATATTTTCTTTTTCTCATAATTTGGTAAGGAATTAAATCCTTACTTATTTAATTCGACTACTGACTTTCTTAATTTTAAAGACAGTCATACATCTAAAATTTTCTTAATATTAACTTCAAAACATAAACACTTTTTATTTTCTCTTAGCACATCTAAAAAATATAACTCTTTTGGATTTAACAGATTTTTTGAATTTCACATTTGTATCAAAATCTGGAAGAGTATACTAATTCTCATTATATCAGTATATTTATTCAATAACTACAATATTTGACAAATGACATTTGTTTTTTATCTATATTTATAAAAATAAGCTAGCTTCAATCCCACATTAAATTATTTTAATCATAATTACTATTCCTGTGTACTACAGCTCACCTGCTCTGACTACAATTATCTGTGACTAAACAACACATTTGTTTCAGGAAACCTATATGATTAATGTTTACTTTCCCAACTCCCATACATCTATCACTATCTTTCTTTGCTTTCCTATGTGAATAAAAATTAATGTTTTTTTTTATAAATCTTGGATCTCAAAGCATTTTAATTCAAATGAAAACAAGTAAATCTGATTTCTGTATTTTTTAGTGACTTGATTAAAATATTTCCCTCTTGTGTGACTAAATTCCTATCTCATATACTTTTGCTTGACGATGTATAGTGAAGAATTTTATCTAATCACTCAGTTTCCTTTCATTCCAGGAGAGATTCCTCCTATAATAGATTTGATTATCACTTCTATTTGTTCTTGTCAGGTATTGCAATACCTGACAACATTATGCTAATGTTGATTGATCTCCATTTTCTCTCTTCTTCTTTTCTATTCTTTTTCCAATTTTTTCACATCTCTTAAATCCTAGGACATCTCCCTTGCTCTCTTCATCAAGTACTTATGTTTATGCATGCCATTTCTGTTTTAACAATCCCTAATGCAGTTAACAATTCAGAAATTGAGCTTTTTTGTCTTTATATTCTCTATTTATATTTTCTCCTATATTTTTCTAGCCTACTACTTCTCTAGTTCCTATGCTCCTTTTTTCTCAAATCTTTTATTCCTTATCTATATTTCATTTTTTGCTTCATTTGAGACCAAAATTTATAAATTGTATTCAACTATTTTTGTTTTATATATTAACTCATTTTGAAAATTTAAATATTATAATTAAAAGGTTGACTCCAGAAACTTCTCACCTGTTGCACTAACAACTCCCAGGTCCCTCATTCCCTGGTCCTTGGCAACCACTACTGTAATTTCTTCTTCTATGAGTCTGACTATTTTAGCTACCTCATATAAGTGGAATCACAGAGTATTTGCCTTCCTGTGCTTGGATTATTTACCTTAACATGACTTTCTTTGGGTCCATTCATATTGTCACAAAGGCAGGATTTTCTTCTTTTTAAACACTGAATAATATTCCATTGTATGCATATACCATTTTTTTATCCCATCATCAATGGGCACTTGGGCTGTTTCCATAGCTTGGCTATTGTGAGTACTGCTGCAATGAACATGGGTGTATAGATATTTCTTCAAGATCTTGCTTTCAATTATTTAGATATGTTCCCAATAAGTGAAACCATATGGTGGTTCTATTTTTAATGTTTTGAGTAAATTCTATACTGTTTTCCATACCTGCTGCACCATTTTACATTCTCACTAACATTGTACAAAGGTTCTAAATCTCCACAGTTTCACCAGAGCTTTCTTCTGATATTTTTAATAGTAATCATCTTAACAGTTAGCATTATGGGGTTGTGAACTTCAAAATTTGTTAATAAGGTAAATATGTTAAGCGTTCTTACCACACATAAAAAATAAGAAGCATAAAACCCTCAGAGATGTTGGATATTTCTATTACTTTGATTGTGGTGATGATAACACAGTTGTATTCATATGCCTAAACTCATCAAACTGCATGTGAGAAATCTGTGCAATTCTCGGTAAATCAATATTACCTCAATAAGGCTGCTTTTAAAAGTTTGAGTTCTGGAATCATACAGTTTATTTTCAAATTCTGGCTTTATCACTTACTACTTATGTGATATTGGACTTCTATGCTTATTTACTCACAAAATAGATTACTAATAATGAAATTAGGTATCATAAACCCCAAAGTTGGTTCTGTGCTGGGCAGATAGTAGGTGCTACATAACATTAGTAATGCCCTTCCACACCCTCCTCTGGCCTGTGTTCTCCTGTGTCCCAACGTCTTCCTGAGGCCCTACGTGGCTCCTGGATTTTCTGTGGTTGAACTTTTTGTCTACTTTATTTATTTTTATTTTTTTATACCTGTCTACTTATTACTTACTTTAAACATTGAAAATGTAACCAATTTTTATATATTTCCCAATCTGGGGTGACCTCCAACCTTGCCACTTAAGAAAGTAATGAAGGCATAATGGAAAATAAATAGAACAAAACTTGATCCCAAAAAACTGATTGAAAAATTGTAAGGTTTAAGGGCTGGGTAATAAGTATTCTACTTGCAATGTTACTACTACAGTTGAAAAACAATTGAAAAATATTGGGTCAAGAACTCCAATGTCGAATTTACTATCCCTAACAAATGAATGACAGTTGTGTTTACTGATAGCTATATGGACCTGGAAGATTCCATAAGACATATTTAGATTGATGGTTCTCAGAGTAGTTGTAATATATACACTCAATATTATGCTTAATTAGTGAATTCCCTGTATAAGGGATAAAGTCCTCTGTTAAATGTTCTTGCTGTTCTATATAAGCTTTCAACTGTGGATCTATTTTCAATCACCCAAAGTATTTTAATTTTTCTTGTCTATTTACCATTTCACTTCCTCTTGTTTTGAGTTTTGTTTTTTATATCTTCCTGATTCCAAACACATGGAAATATTAGATTCTTTATATCTTCCTGGGGCTGCTTTAATCAGAACTTTAACTTCATGTAGCTTTTGCTATATGATTCCATTTTGCTCAAGGCTACAACCAAAGGACAGAGACACTCTGTCTCATGAACATAGCATGACCCGGGGAGATCAAAGAAGAGGCCATAGCGTACTTCACTCCTCAAGCAAGGAAATGTGAATACTTTTTAGCCAAGCTTTTTTTCTGCTCAGAGTAATAACGGTTATTAGACTATACCATCTTCAAATATCTGAAGGACTAATATATAAAATAATCACTGAAGAGAACAAGAATAACTTAATGGGGAAAAGTTACTTGAAGGTTTACTATAGGGGATGCTTTTTTTATATCAACATTGACACATTTCCAAAAAGAAATGGCCTCTCTGATAAGGCATCATGCCCTGTCCCTGGAAGCATTATAGGAGAGATAGTGTGATTAGATAGTCAAAAATATTTTAGAAGAGATTTTGAACAGATTGAGCAAATTAGCCAGAACAATGGTCATCAATCTGTGCTTCGGGGGAATTCAGAGTTCTCTTACAGGGGATTGGGACAAGCTTCTGTCTCCCTTTTAAATCAAAGTTGCTACATTTTCCTTCTGTTTTGTGTTTTAGGGTTGCATGTTTGATGTTACTTGGAAAAACTAAGGTGGTATTAAAGTTGTAACACAACAGACTAGATGACATTTAAATGCCTTTTCATCTCAATAATTCTGTAATATGATTTTAAGTGTCTATGATTCAATATAAAATATGAAAAAGTTAAGAAACAATTAAAAGGTAGGCCTGTCATTTCCTCAATTTATTGTTTAATAACTCCTTATTTCAATAGCACAGTATAATAAAAATAGTAAATAAAGTTTTGAGACAGTGTGGCAAATACAGTATTCAGGATAGAGCTTAACCTAATGTTTGCTTATGTGTCAAGTGGTAAACTAAGAAGTTGGTAAGAAGTCACCAAAGCCAGAATACAAAATTTATTCCTGAAAATATGTATTTATATTTGCAATATATCTCATAGGCATGTTATGTTACTTTAAGATATCCTTTACAAATATTTAGATCTATTATGATTCATTTTTAAAATATTGTGCTATTTTCAAAGGAACCAGCATAATATTCATGGTAAATAAATTTTCCTATAATCTGGAATGCTTGTAAATGATGCATTACACATTATGTAACAGCATGATTTAGCCTCTCTGTACAAAGTTTGAAGTAATAAAAACTAGACTTTTATCCTGGTATACTTGAGGATTAGTAATTTCCATATGAAAAGCCACAATTGTGAATTTCAATATGAGTAAGATTCCTAGTTCCATAAAATGGAAACATCCAATTCCTTAAGTATATTTGTCATAAGGAAAAAATAAAACAAGAATCTGACTCAGTATTTATTGAGTGCAGATGATACAGAGGAAGTACTGATGCTGGTTTCTATTTTCCTATTTCCTATTGGTAATATGAAACTTTCTCAGTGGCATTTCAGCTTCTGTGTGTGACAGAATCTCTACCCCTCTGCAACTTCAGATAACTACGAGAACCCTGTAGAGATGAACGGCCTGTGTTATTGCATGATGTTCTTTCATTAACATGCTCTGATTATGCTCTGGTACTGTCTTTGCATACTTGTAAAGAGTAAAGACTGGATTAAGAAAGTAGCTCTGTGTTCACAGAAATAACATTCTATACTGTAACTACACAAGATTGAACTATTGCTGTAGCAAAAAAGATATGTCCAAAATAGGAATCTCAATATTCCATTTCTATGTAATTCCTGATGACTCAATGTTGAAGTACCTACAATTTTATGTAATTTTAAAGCAAATTATTTTTTACTAAAGATCCATAACTTTCACTACTTATGGGGCCCAGTAGTGTTAATTAAAATTTATTCTGGTACTTCACATTATGTTTTCTGTTTTGTTTTTGTTTTTTACTTCTATTTATGTGTAAACTCTGGAAATCTTAGGTCCAGCCAAACAGCATACTAAACATAAGACCGAAAATAAGATCTACTTACTATTTGTTTGCCCTTCTTAAACAAACTTGAGTTTTTAAACAAACTATTCATTTTAGTATGATTAAAATGACCAAATGATGACAATTATTAAACTTATCAATTTCAATGACCAAGTTAAATGCTACTCAGCAGATTCTGTCACCATGTAAAACTGTTGGTTTGTAACATTTTGTATGTGCATGCATTCATGCTATCATTTTTTGTTATTAATTTATTATTACATATTAGGATGATGCCATATTCAGACAACATTTCAAAACATGTATTTATAAAATACCTACCATTTGTAAGGTACCAGAACAATACCCACTCCTGAACTTCACACTCCACTGAAGGTTATAAGCTTTTAAGGCACTAAAACATGAGAGTGATATGTGCTGTAAGAGGGGATGTGGGTAAGTTCTTATGAATAATCCTAAGAAACAAATATGTATTTCTGGAGTAGGTTTAGAGATAGTATTATGAAAGAGGTGGCACTGGAAAGTGGCTTTAAGGAATGAAAGAATTTTAAAGGGAAAAGAAATGATGAGAGAAGATCCACAGGAGAAAAGTATACTAGGTAGAAGGCCTACTGTGAAAAAGAAAGGATTGTAGAAGCAGTTACCCAGAAAAATTTATAGGATGAGGTCTGTGCCAAGTGCTTCATTGTATCATTCACAAAACCAAATCTAGGTAAAGGCCAATAGGGAATTTTTTAAAAATATATTTTATTGATTACGCTATTACAGTTGTCCCAGACTTTTCTCTTTCCCACCTTCCACTCAGCCCCATTTCCCTCCAGGAATCCCACCCCTTAGTTCATGTCCATGGTTCATGCATATAAGTTCTTTAGCTACCCCATTTCCTGTACTGTTTTTAACATATTCCTGTCTACTTTGTACCTACCAATTGTACTACTTAATCCCTGCACCTTTCCCCCCATTCTCTCCCTTTCCCCTCCCAGCTGATAGTCCTCCAAATGATTTCCATATCTATGGTTCTGTTACTGTTTTTCTTGTTTGCTTATTTTGTTTTTTACATTTAATTGTTGATAGTTGTGAATTTATTGCCACCTTAATGTTCATCATTTTGATCTTCTTCTTATATAACTCCCTTTAGCATTTCATATAATAATATTTGGTGACGGCGAACTTCTTTAGTTTTACTTTGGCTATGAAGCACTTCCATTCTAAATGATAGCTTTGCTAGACAGAGTAAGCTAGGTTGTTGGTCTTTGCTTTCTATCACTTTGAATACTTCTTGCCTGTCTCTATTAGTCTGCAAAATTTGTTTTGAGAAATCAGCTGATAGTCTTACAGGAACTCTTTTGTAGTTAACTATCTGCTTTTCTCTTGTTGTTTTTAAGATTCTCTATCTTTAACCTTTGATAATTTAATTATGATGTGTCTTGGGGTCCATATTTTTTGTGACTCTGTGTTTCCTGGACTTGTATATTTCCTTTGTCAAATTAAGGAATTTTTCTTTCATCATTTTTTCAAATACGTTTTTAATTTTTTGCTCTTCCTCTTCTCCTTCTGGTACCCCTGCTATTCAAATGTTGGCATGCTTTAAGTTACCCCAGTGGCTCTTTTAATTTATTTTTTCTTCTTGCTGATCTTAATGATTTATTTTTTCTTTTTATGTTCCAAATTGTTGGTCTGATGCTTGGCTTCATCACCTGTACTGTTTGTTCCCTGTAGATCTTTCCTTATTTCATTTAATGTAAATTTCATCTTTGCCTGGGTCTTTTTCATGTTGTTCAAGTAAACAGTGAGTTCCTTGAGCATCCTGGAAACCAAGGTTTTGAACTCTGTATCTGATAGGTTATTTATCTCCATTTTGTTTAGCTCTTTTTTTTTGGAGTTTTGTTCTGTTCTTTCATTTGGACCATATTTCTTCGTCTCCTCATTTTTGTAGCCTCTATGTGTTTGTTTCTGTGTTTGGAGCTGCTTTGACTCTCTGTCTTAGTAAAGTGGCCTATTGTAAAAAGGGCACCCATAATTTGTATGGGAAACAACCTTAGGTAATAACCAGGATGGGGCAACCCATGTCACCACTCAGTGCCCCCATGCAGGAGGGCTCAGAGATGGGACAAAGTTGCTGCCTGGCCTCTGGAGTTTTTCCCAGGAAGAAGCTGTCTCCCAGCACTCACCCTGTTGCTAGTCACTCCAATCTCTCCCCAGATAACACTGGTGCCCTTTCTGCTGTCGCCCTGGTGCTGAATCCCAGAGGGGGTGAATCTACCTAAATCCTAAGTCTGTCACAGGCCTTTTAAGAGGAGTGTCCTGAGTATTCCGCAGTTTCTTCTGCATCCCCAAACTACCCCTGCCCCTGGCTTTTACAGCCAGAAATTAAGGGGTCTTATCTGTTTGGTTCTAGAACCCTGGGCTAGGTGGTTTAGGTTGGGTGATTTGGTCTGGAGTTGGAATCCCTCACTCTTGACGTACCTCTCCTGATTTTTATCTACCACATGAAGTATCCCTCCTGATTTTTATCTACCAGCTGCACCTCTTCACACTATTCTGCATATCCATGCCTCTCTGCACCTCTCCACCTCTCTGTGTGTCTCCATGTCTCTGCTCCTACCGCCTGCTGGGATAAATGTAGCTCCTTTAAATCCTTTGTTGTTGAACTTTCATACAGCTCAATTTTCTGACAACTCTGGGTCATATTTTGTAGTCTAGTTACGATTTTTGCTGTAGTTGTATGAGGAGGCAAGGCGTGTTTACTTACACCTCCATCATGACTGCGAATTTTCAATATGTAATTTTTAGAGTTGCTTTCTAGGACCCTTTCATGCCCTTAAAAAGGAGAGTAAGAGAATACAATACCTACACCATGTAGTATATTTTGAAAATATCTCACTCTGAAGAGGCACCTAATGCTAAATGAAACACTCCAAATCTGACCAAGATATGCAAGTCAGTGGAAACCAATTTCATGTATACATGACATTTACAAAATAAAACAGCATACTGTTTAAAAGAAATATTTCATTAAAAGATAAGTAATTTTAACAACCGTGTTTCCAAATGTTTTAAATTCTTAGTGCACAAAAGTATTTGTGAGCCTAAGTATTGACTTAGCCAAGAGTAGTCTTGATTATTCTTGGTGAGGGGAAAAATGCATTAAGTGATGACATAAGCATCTCAAGATGCTTATGATTTAAGTAGACTTTTGTTTTATTTGTACTTGAAATTGCTATTTTAATTCAACATAAACATCTGAATTATACAGTCACATGGAGTTCTTCCCACATGCTTTACCCCATTCACCTTTTGCCTGCTCTGAGAGTACTTTAGACAATTTATTTCAAACTTTATGATAAAGCTCACTTTATCAACATATCTGTGCTTTCACTTATTTACCTATAATCAAATCTGCTTTCTGATACATGCAAGATATTTTCATTATGCCAAAAAATCTGGACTTGCATGTGAATTAGAAAGCTACCCAAAAAAATCTTACTTTTACGAACAGGACAGCATCATTATATTTTATTTTATTTTTATAAATATATATATTTTTAATCCTCATTGTATTTTTTTTCTATTACCATTTAGTCTCCTTATACCCCCAACCCCAACAATCACTGCTCTGTTGTCCATGACCATGAGTTCCTTTTCCTTTTTGCTCAGTCACTCCCCCAACAACTAGCTGTCATCCTGCTCTCCACCTGTTTTATACCCTTAAAATTGACTCTGTATACTCTAAGATGTGGTATATACCCCACAATTTCCTCTTCTTTTTTTCTGCTTTTAAGAACTCACCAGAATCAGTAGCCAGATCAACACAATGCTTTCTTTATAAAGATTATTTCTCTATCAGAAAATGAACATATACATCATTAACATAATATTGTACATATTTATTTTTAATTGTTCTAAAATCCCTATTAAAATGGCAACTTTCTTTAAAAAAAGAGATGTTAGAGACAAAAATGATGTCCTGAAATGATGCCATCATGTAGTCTTTTCTCATCAGTCTCCAGTGTATCATTCTGATTTAATAAGCCCTTTCCTTTTCTTTTAATGTTGAAATAATAATACTTGTCATATTACATATTTAAAGCATCAGAAACATTGGTAGGTATTTATAAATGCACTAAAATAACTATGAAAAGATGATTCAACACAGATCATTTACTTTTGAATTCTGACTTATTCTGAGGCATTATAATACCATCCCCAGGAATTTAGCAGATTGTAGGCTCAATAACCACTTTGAATGATACAATTGTTTTTCTAAACAATAATGAAGGTACAATAAAAGGGAAGAGAACATTTCCCCACGTAATGGCTTTCTGAGGACAATATCTAAAATTATATAAAAAGCAAATACGTAATTGTGTGTGACTGCTCTTGAAGGATATAAACCAAACATAATCAGAATTAGTTAACTACAGTCGAATTACAGCTGTTCTACACAATAGTAAACACATGTTTGTGTATTTAAAAGAAAATGCCAGACAAGCTCTGATTCTAGCTTATGTTTTCCTTAAAAAAAAAAAAGGAAAGGAAAATAAGAGGCATGTTTCTGCTTTGGAAAGAAATGTACAAAAATTAACAATATTTTTCAAAACCACCCCTTCAGTGTAACTATCCTGAGGCTACAGAGTGACTCTGGTCATTGTCTCCTGACACATGTTATAGCTCAGAACATAAAAGCATGACATATCTGGATCACTGTGCAAAAGGAGAAGATCAAAGGGGGAATGTAATATAAGGAGAACCATGGAGGTATTTTTTGAAAGATGTTAGCTACCATTTATTGAGACTTTCTGCTAGACACAATACTAAGTATTTTATATCTATGTCATCATTTCATCTCCACAACACTACTAGGTGGTTACTATTTTAATCTCTGTTTTACAGATGATAAAATTTGACATCAGAGAGATGAAATGATGCTCTATGTATCACAGTCAGTAAGTGGCAAAATGGGGGCACAGCCCACATACTGGATTTGTTTGTTCACAACTAACTGGCTGTGCTTGCTCAGCCAGGGCTTCTTGAGTAACATTCAAGGAGCAAGTGGGTAGATGTTGGAACAACTTGTTTCTCAGACAAGTGGGAACTTGCCTCAGGCTCTAACTTTTGCAGAATATTTGAGATGGAGGAAAGGGAGTAGATGAAATCAATTTAAATTCTTAGGGGTTAGGGACATATCATTTTAGTGCTGAAGTATGTGGGGTAGAGGAACATGGCTGAGCTGATGGAAACCTACATCCCAGAAGAAGTGAGAAAGTTCCTGCCCCCCACTCCCAGGTCTATCCCAAATAGAATCTCACAGTCAGAGAAGCAGGGCTTCATCTATGACCAGAAATTCAAAGGTATGTTCAACAGTCTCACTGCGTAACACCACATATTGTGCACAGTGACAATCTGACTGACTGACTGACCACCTTGTAGCCATTTTTCCTTCTATCTTCTGTGTATAAAGGGTTTTACATTTTTCAGCAAAGTTAAGCTGGACATGATTTTCTTAACCACACCAGCTATTGGATACTGAAGCTGCCAGTTGTCACTCAACACCTCTGCCTATGAATACACCAGCTGATAAGCAGGTAGTGTCAATGTGAAAGACTTTTATGCATTTCTGAGGTTATATTTAATCTTTTAAAATTAAATTTAGAATTTTCACAATAAGTATATATACTTGAATGCACATTAAAATAATTATTAGCATTATTTTAACTGAAGAATCTGGCAAGATCTTAATGTTAGACAGATTCTGTTTAAACCATCCAAAACCTTTATTCAGTCATGAAATGTTTATTTCACTCTAAGGAATGTGTTTATTTAATTCCATGTCATTTTATAGGAGAGGCAATAGAATAGAAGCACAAAGGGATTAAAGGATTTTTTCAAACAAAACCATAATTTATCTCAGCTTCCTTCTGAAGTCTGGATTTTGAGCAGTCTACATGTGCTTGTAAGGACTTTTGGCAGTAGGGAAAGATGGCCATTGCCACATTGAGAAGGCTGCGATTGATGAGAGAGTGCCCCAGAAGTAGACCCCAAAGTGACAACATTAACCAGCATTTTATAAAGCACATTATCTAGCTGCATATTCTCTTTTTATTTATTCTATTTTTACAAATCTAAGCTTTAAACATTCCAGTTTTATTTGAACAATGAAATAGGAAACGATGGGGGAAAGCCACAATTCTCCACTTGGGTCAGGATGTGCTGATGTGAAGCCAACAATGCTGAAATGGATTTGATCATCAAAAGGTGTCAAAAGAAGTGGAACCTCAAAGAATGAGAGCTGGCATTCTAAAGTTCAGCCACTCCTTCTGTGAAGAGAATGTGTCTAAAATAGGGAATTATTTGAATTGTGTTTTATCATGAGAAACAGCTGTGGGGACCCATAGTTAGACTTTGTATGCTCAATAAAGCCATAGAAA
Organism: Tonatia bakeri; assembly: GCA_004024845.1. Classification (NCBI taxonomy): domain Eukaryota; kingdom Metazoa; phylum Chordata; class Mammalia; order Chiroptera; family Phyllostomidae; genus Tonatia; species Tonatia bakeri. The sequence continues at coordinate 96,895 of PVIA01000558.1, forward strand.
TAGAGCCTGGAAATAGTTTTGGATGAGCAAGAATTTTCCATATGGAATTAAGGCCTACCATGCATGCTGGAGCTGCCCTTTCTAGCCTCGTGGCAGTAAGTCTAATAGCTCTCTGCTCTTCAGAGCTGGGGATTGACACCTGAACTTAACACATATTTTGTAGGAAAAAAAGGAGACATCAATCATGCAGATTATTTGTATGCCCTCAATTTGAGTTGTACCATTTGAACAAACAAACAGAAAAGTTGAATGAAATCAACCAACAACAACAACAAAAAGTCTGAATCCTCATGACTCTTGCTAATAGTGGAACCAGGGACCAGCCTTTTGTGGTCTGTCTTAGCTGATCAGCAGTTTCCTTTCAATTCATATTTGAGTAATCTGGATTTTGTCCAAGTTCAGTATTTTATTATCTCACTATTTTGGCACTAATCTCTTGGCTTCTGATCTGGCTATAAATCAATTTAGTTCATACCTGAGTCTTAGTCAAAAGAAATTTTTTCACTTGGGTATTATGCAGAGACAAAACTAAACAAACCTTAGTCTGGAGGAAAAGAGGCAATATTTTCTTTATTCATTAAAACATCATCAATTTATACTCAGTCCTTCTTAGGAAGCTATCATTTATTACTAACACTTGAAGTCTCTGTGACTCAATCCATACACACACCATTAATAATCTCCCTAACTTCAAGAGTGCCATGCTCCTTCAGGCTCCTTTGCCACATTCGTCTATAGTTTCAGACCAGTCTGAATGCTATTTTCTAATTACCTGAGAGGGGGAGGAGTTATACGAGAAAATTGCATCATTTACTTTTTTGACAGAACTGTGTCCAAGTTATTGAATTGAAGATATGAATATATTCTATTTTATCTGTTACCGTAGTTAAGTCTTGACAATTTAAAGCTGTTTTGACTTAAGATTCGGAGGAAAAATGGACTTGATCGTAGTGAGCCAACTGTTACATTAAGGCACCATTTGAGAGCAATCAGATAGCATTGCATAAATTGCAACCTAAGTCCTGTGGGATTTAATACTAATTTGGGTGTCTTCTTAAAGAGAAGGTTATTCAGCTTAAGTTTACACCCATAAGTAAATTTTTTGTTTTATTGCTGTATCTGCATTTAGAATTTGTAGATTCTGTTAATAACTGAGCATATTTGTACATTCATTTATTTCTATTTACATGTTCAGCCATAAATGTTAATGTGTTCTTGATAAGCAAATTAACACCATATAATTAATTATTAACCTTGATCCTTGTTATGTGGTAAACCATTTTGAGATGAACTGCATGTACCTACTGACAGAAGCTTGTCTTTGCTATAACTCTTAATTAATAATCAACAATTAAATCTCTTTTTTAACTACATTCATTTTAAATTGAAATAAAGAATTTAAAAAAATGTTACCTCTTGCTGACAATGAATGAAAACATTTCTGACTGAGCTTCTATTTTAAGTCTGCTGCGTAGTCAGTAAAAGCTAAAAGCCTTGAAAAATACCTTTATTGCTACAGAATTGTCTAAAACAGTCATTACCTTTGCTTACCTATTCAGTTATCATCAGTCTTTCTTCCCCATATTACAATCTAAAGTTTGGCAAGGCAGTGGTGGAAAAATCAGTAAGAATTTGGAAGTGAACTGTTTGCTTTAACCCTGGCTTTAAGAACTTGAATATGAAGCAGAGGAAGAAGCCAGTTTGAAACTGAATGTATTTACTTTTTTCTTTTTAAATGCTAAGACAAAGAAGAATACATTTTAATCTGAATCTTTTAAAATGAATTGGGAAGCAGTATATATAATTCATAGAGGCTCAGGAATCAGCAAGATAGCTATATGCAGAAGAAATGTGAAAACTGCAGACAAACTAAAGTGGGAATGGGGTACAGTCTTGACTTCACAGAAGCAGTCTCAGCTTCTGCAGAGGACAGAAGAACAAAGGGAAGGTGAAAGTCACAGAGTCACCTGACTTTTACTTTAAAGGTGTTGATGGTTGATTCCAATTAGTTGGAATCTTGTCTTCCCTTTTTTTTTTTTTTTTGCTGTTACAGACTCAGCAAAAGGTAAGAAAATGACCATTTTCTCTCCAGCCCGCAGGAAGAACAGTTAGGGCTTTTTGTTGAGTTGTCAAACCTAAGGCCTTCTGTAGAGGGGGCAAATGCATAGATTTGGGCTAACCTACAAGTGGGGGCTGGGGCATATTTCTATGTGAACTGGGAAGAAGGTGGGACAGCAGAAGACATGACTGGTCTAGATGGTAAGTGGAGCAGTAGTGTCTCAGGTGCAGTAAAAGGCAAGAGGGATGCTGATCTCTTTAGGAGGAGTAGAAATGGAAGCCACGTGGGCCATTGTGGACAGCCAAAGTGGGTGAGTGGGCCTTCGGGGCAGGATGGGTGGGTAAAGTGGAGAAGTCAGGACTGACATAAGAAGTTTTACTAACTCTCCCAAGTGGAAACTCAGAGCCAGATTTAATTTGAATTTGAAAAACAACAAAACAAAACATTTCTTAGACTGAGCATCCTGGAGCAATTCATATGGTTACACTGTTAACACCTCTTTACCCCGAGTCAGCTCTCACGACCAATTCAAAAAGCATACCTACTTTTCCTTTAGTTTTTGTGTATCCCCCCAAAGTTACCAGGGTTTCTAGAATGTTTGCTAAGAACTCCAAATATCTTAGGAATAGTTTCTGGACACCAGCATTACGACTGACATATGAGACTCCAAGTTATGTTTGACAATTTGGAACATAAAGAGTCTGTTGCCATCAGAATTGGAACAGCAGGGGCAACATTTATGTTCTGTGATCACCTCTGTCCTTATATCTAAGCTATGCATTCCTGCCTTGTTGTCCTAAGAGCCCTTTACGTTTGCAATAGTTTTAATTTTAACTCTGAAAACTTTGTAAAATTATTTTCAAATAGAGAATGTATATATTTTCCAAAAATGGGAATGATAGGTCCACTGTAAAAATTTTAAACCAAATAACAGGTGTCAGGTCCAATATACTTGTTTGATAACACACAAAGATCCAAGGCAAAGGAAACAACACTAGAAAACCATGTCCTGCATCACACTAGTCAGGTTCACCACAAAAAATCTCTCCGATAATGGCAGTCAGTTGTCTAAAAGTATATAATTATACGATGCTGTCAGTGTGCTTCCTTAGCCATGCCCATGGTTCTTCTGCCACTAATTTGGATGCAGACCTATTAAAATATGTGAATTATCAATCAATTTTGTCTTCAAATACTTGTGAACTATATACAAGGTGGCAGGCAAGTGGGCAGGATAGAAAGTGTACTTTTTACTGCACCAGGGGAAATCAGGTAATGGTTTCTACAAAAGCATAAGAAAATATTGTTTTTTTTATTTAATTCATGTCTTTCTCTTTTGAAAACATTCTCCTACTTTATTATCATGAAGTAATTACTGATTGCCATGCATTACATATGGCACTATTAAAGTGTGTTTATTTAGGGTACCTATTCTCTTGATAGATATTAAAATAAAATTAATACATTAACAACATTTTGCAAAAATCTTTGTGTGCATTTAAAAAGTAACTAATAACAAGCACCTTCTCAGAGCTATTTTTAATTAACAAAGAATCAAGAAAATAGAGGCACTTATAAATAAAGATGACCTAATACAAATGTTAATTTAAAGATTCTTTTTCTCTATAACTACAATAACAATTATTCAATGTGCCTCATTCATCAGAGTGAAATAATTTATAAAAGGACATGGCTTTTCCTCATATATAGCAATCATCTCCATAAAGCCCTGACCTAATGTCTGACTTTTAGCAGTTATTTATACATTAATTAGCCACACGCACAGAGAAGTGGTGCACACCTGGAAAATGATGAAGTCAATTGTTCATTTTGCCCCCTTATTGGGTCCTGCACGACATCCTGAGCAAGCAATTCAATTATGCTGTGGGGCTGCAGGTGAAAAGAAAGGTCTGCTTGAGATGGTTTCTGAGCTTTGGCCCAGTGACAAAAAATAATCAAGATCTGATATTCAACCTTTCCCACTCAAAATGTATTTTTGAATTGAAATTGAATGTATGGAATGTGAAATTAAGTTGCCTTTTAAACTTCAGGAAAAATATCGTATTGCTGCCTATACAAACATAACATTGCTTGCTGGGTGGCGTTATGTTGGGGTTCTGTATGTGAAGTGACAAGCAAAGAAACACGACTCCACTGCATGTTATTCTGCCCTGTAAAATGTGACACACTGATTACAAGAAAAACAGTACTTTCAATCTTCATTCAAGTACTACTGGAAAAGGTTAATACCCACCTTCTGTTTTTCCTAAATAAGCTTGACCATCTTGGGTAACTTATCCACAATTAAGGTATACTTTAACTTTATATAAATTATAAATCATTTATGTGTATGTATATATGTATATGATTATTTTTGGAAAAAATAAAGCCAAGCTGAAACTTCCCAGGTAAACTACCTCATTATTTTCTAAGACAGGAGTCACTAACTTTTATTTTCCTGAGGATGGAATATTTTTTAATTCATTCAGAGCCTTCCCATGTTTGTTAATAGCTGTTTTCATGAACAATAAAGAAACAAGGATCTGATGCAAATTCTAATCTGAAGGTTTCTAAAGAGAAAGCATGGCTTTACTGTAAAAAAAAAAATCTACCATTCTTGCTAGAAACCCTGAAAATGGAACAAAATTAGTTATGGGGTTGATACTAACTTTCAATGAATGTTCTTACGGAAATCATGTTAACCCTGCACTATCCTCTGGGAACTCTGGTTAAAGCACTTGAGTGGACATAAGATTAAAAAAAGTATTTTAATTCTTAATTTTAATTCAAAATTTGTACGCTATAATTTGTTTCCTTATTTGTAGCTATAAAATATAGCACATGCTTTTTATAACAATATCACATCCTATTTTGCAACACTAAGATTCATTACTAATATTAAAGACTGAAATCTTTAAAATTTGTGCTAATATTCACCAATTATTTCTAAAAGCTCCCAAGTTTCAGGTCTTATATTAATATGTAACTACTTACAGATCACTCTACATGGTTGTCTTAATATTATCTTCAACTGCTAAGACCAAAATGTATTTTTATTTTTTCATTTATCTATTTTTCTCCTAATTTGCATACTTATCATTAGAATTACTAATCTCTTACACTTCGCTCCACTGCCAGCCAACCCTCCTGTTCAGACCACAGCCTAACAGTCATTTTCTATTTTTCTTTATAGAAAACATTAATTTTTATATAGTTAACTCTGACTTCATTATACTACATACCTTAAGTACTGCCTTCCATTTTGGGGGGAAAAATTGAGTTACACTTTTAAAAATTGTTACAAAATTAATACATTTTAACTATGAGCATGGAATCACAAAAGACCTCAAATAGTAAAAACAATTCTGGAAAAAAAAAAGACAAAAAAAAAAAAAAGAACAAACCTTGGGGTATCACACTCCCTGACTTCAAATTATACAGCAAAGCTACAATAATCAAAACAGTATGGTGTTGTTAGAAAAATAGACACACAGGCCAATGAAACACAATTGAGACCTTAGAAATAAACCCACATATATATGGGCAATTAAATTTTGACAAGGACCCAAAAACATAACAGGAAAAAGGGAAAATGTATTCAACACAGTGTTGGAAAAATTGGAAAACTACATGCAAAAAATTAACCTAGTCTACTGTTTGACACCATACACAAAAATTGTCTCAAAATGGATTAAAGACTTAAATATAAAACCTGAAACAATAAAATGCACAAAGAAAACATTATGGACCTTGGTCTCAGAGACACCTTTATGAACTTGGCTCCAAAGGAAAGGGAAGTAAAAACAAAAATAAATGAATAGGACTGCATCAAACTAAAACATCTTCAAAGCAAAACAAACCATCAACAAAACAAAAAGACAATCCATTGAATGGGAGAAGATATTTAGAAATGATACCATTGGTAAGGGGCAAATATTCAAAAAACTCAACAACATAACTCAACAACATAAAAACAATCCTATTAGAGACTAGGAAGGGGACCTAAACACAAGACACACAGATGGCCAAGAGATATATGAAAAGATGCTCAGCTTCAGTAGCTATATGGGAAATGCAAATTAAAACCACAATGAGATACTGAGATACAACCTTACATCTGTTAAAATGGCTATTATCAATAAGACAAGAAATAAGTGTTGGAAAGTATGTGTAGGAAAGGCAACTCTCAAATACTGCTGGTGGAAATGTAAATTGGTTCAGCCTTCATTGAAAACAATATTGCAGTCTCCTTAAAAAAATTAGAATAGAGCTCCCATATGTCTCAGCAATCCCTCCTCTGGGTATCTACCTGAAAATTTTTGAAAATACTTATTCAAAGAAGGAAGGGTCTTCAGAAACATGTATAAAGGACACATGGACAAAACTGAAGAGGGGTAGGATCAAGGGTAGGAAGTGGGTATGGCTGAGGTAAGGGGAGTGGTGGGGTAGGGGGAATGGAGACACTTGTACTTGAACAACAACAAAAACAATGTGAAAAAATAAAAATAATAAAATAGTTAAGGGAAAATAGATGTATGTGTCCATATGTTCATTGCAGCATTGTACATGGTGGTTAAGACACTGAAAATACTTAACTGACCTTTGGTGGAAGATTAGATGAAGATGTGATACATATACTCATGGACTACTCCTCAGCCATTTAAAAAAGACGGACTACTGCCATTTGCAACAACATGGATGGACTCGGAAATTATCATGTTAAATGAAATAAATCAGACAGAAAAGGACAAGAACCATAAGATTTCATTCAAATGTGGGATATAAAAGGGAAAGCAACGAAAGACCAAGGCAAACACATTTACAGACAGAGACAGCATTATGGTGGTGAGCAGGGGTAAGGGAGGTGGGGGACAGTGAGGAGGGTGAAAGGAACCCACAGCATGGTGACGAAAGTGGGCCAGACTTCAGCAGTGGACGCACAGTGCCATGTACAGGTGATATATTACAGAATTGTACACTTTAAATTTACAAAATGTTATTAACCAATGTTGACCCAATAAATTTAATTAACAAAAAAATCTACTATGATAGAAAGCATTTCATTCTAAAAAAAATAATAATTCTCTTCTTCCTGCTATTTGTTGTTATGAACATTAGATTTTTTTCAAGGGGTCACAAGGTGACTAATTATATTATTGCAAATGGAAAAAGGGGGACAGAAATCAGGTTTCAGTATTATTTTCCATTTTGTTTCTGTGTTAATTTTTAGTATAATGCAAGGATGTAAAGAGCACAAGTCAAAATGTTTCATTGAACACGTTTCAGCAGTTCAACTTTATAATAGTTATAAATAACACTGTTAGATTTTTCTGGACAATGCCAGCATTTGCTTTTTTAACAAGTAATTTTAAATACTGTCTGTGATATTTTATTCATACAGTAGATTCCATCCATTCACTATATTTTTCTGAGTTGTCCTACATGCAGCTACATCCTCTTAATTCTATCTTCTGTGCTAGTCCTATAAGTTTGCTATTAAAATACATTAAAGCATTTTTAAAAAGAGACAAGTAAGAAGTCAAGTTAAAATTCTTTTTTAAAAGCATAATACTTAACCAAACAGTGCACCTAATAGGGCAGCTGCTCTGCCTGTACAAAGAGGCAGAACTAGTTAGCACATACACATAAGAAGAAAGCTTGTAGAAAATCTGCTCTACGTCTACAGGAACACACCAAATAGGACAGAGAAAAGCTTTCTGATTATAAGTCATTAGAAAGTCCATAATAATTACAGTCTGAAAAATTATAAAATTATGTTAACTATAGCCACAGAAAATTTTCAATTTAGCACTCACAGTATTTTTTGTGTAATCAATGTAGCTTTTGTTAAGCCCTATATGATTGTTCTCCTAGGAAACTGAGTGATTGGATCAGGTGAATAGCTTCCACCAAACACAATTTTAGATTATAAGTAGTTGGTCTAAATCCAATATGAGAAAGTTCAATTCAGCAAAACCAGTTAAATGAGGGACCACCTTTTTCCTTAATGGAAAATTCTGTAGCTCTTTAATGGCTTAGGTTTGACTATGGTTGCAGTAGTTTTGAGGTTCTATTTATGTCCAATAATAAAGCTATATCCTCAACAGAGACAAGAACTTCATACTTTTGTGTTTGAAGTCAGGAAGAAAAGCTCCACGTTCATCAACAGTAGAAGGAAACCTGGCCCTTAGCTTCCTGAGAAGAGTCCGGTTTCTCGTATTCTCTACTGTGTCCCCCATGCCCTGGCCCCAGAAACATGGTGTTTTTATTGTTGTTTTTAAATAACATTTTAACATAAATTAGTGTTAAATAAAACTGGAGAACACAAAGTATTCCTGTGACAGTGTTATGTGAGGATTCCTACTAGTCTTAGCCCTTTCACTAGTATTTAAAGTCCGAGTTCTTTTATAACCAGCAAGAGGCACAGGTTAGAACTGAGCAAATGCTCACAACCAATTCGAAGCTACAGTATTGAAGTCCTCAGAAAGTTCACCAAGCTTTTCAAATATTTTATGATGCTCTTAAGGCTGTCTTACACAAGGTTTGGAAAGCATGGGAATTGTTATATAAGAAATGGTATGGCTTAATTTTGCTTGCTCCACAAGTAAAATACTGACTCATATGTGAGTAAAAATTTCTCAGGAAGCAACAGGCTCAGTCTCAAAGTAAATTGAAATAATAGGATTTTTATTATCTGGAAATATAATTTTCCCCACTAAATAACTCATCCACGCAGGATTATGTACTTTCTAAAAGTGAGAACCACATTGATCCTGTTTACCTTTATATCCTTACCACATGGCGGGGGTGGTTCTTGGAACATAAGAGGCAATCAACGAAGGTTTGAAAAAAATGGCGAAAGAGGTGTACTATGTACCCTAAAGTCTATGAAGACTGATAAACTGATGAAAATCACTAGAGCTCACCATTTAGAATTGCCTTTTCATACTGGTGACAAAACATTTAACTGAGTTTTAGAAGCAGTGCATTATTTTGAATTTAATTGGCATATTCAATAGTATGGATAAACTTTATGTATATTATGAGTGTGTGTTCTTTTGGGGAGAATTCCAGTAACTTTTGCTAGTTTTTGTAAGAAGTTCTTGATAATATTTTTTTGGTTATGTTGCCTCTATACAATTAAAATTTTATTTATTTTTTTACTTTTATAGCAGACTTCTCAGTTTTGAGAAACTGACATTAATTTTCATAGTAGGTTGGTACATGTATTTACATGTGAATGTGTGTGCATACATTTGTGTGCCAAATATATCTGTCTTCAGTTTAAGATTTCTTTAAAAACGTTTGTACTTAAAATCTCTTTTATTTCCAGATATGTTAAAGATTTGCCTATATTTTCTTTGTATTATTATTTTTGTTAAATTTGTCTGGTTTTAAGTACTTAGTGCACCCCGTAGTTGTTTTGTATTGTTTTCATCATCCTTTGCCTAGATTATTAAAATAGCAACTTCTTTAATATATCTGCTTCAATTTCACTCTTAAATCTATCCCCTGTCCTACAGACAACATCAACTTCCTAGTTTATAGGAAAGATCTTTCATCCCATTTTAGAATGCATTTCCTAATGGTTCAAGTTTAAGTTCCTTAGGATAAAAGACAAGACCGTTCTCAAGATGGTCTCTTCTAACTGCCCAATTGTTTTTATCAACCTCTTTCACGTAAATATCTTTCAACAACTCCAAGAATTATTGCTAAACATATTATGTATTACAGTTTCAAAATGGCTTGTGTCTTCGTAGTGCAACAATTTCAGTGTTTTGATTTCTTTGAATTATTATCTGGTCTTGGTTAAAATTCAGAAGTAGTTCCAGAGAAATAAAAGTAGATTTGTAATTTTTTGAGCATTTTAATTGTGCTTATTGTAAAATCCTCATTAATGTATCTGTGAAAGAATGATTTTATTTTAAAAGTATAATCTTATATTTCTTCATAGTTTTATTGCTTTCAACTTGTGAAGAGCAACTTTTACCAGATAAATTTAGTCTGGGGAGCTGATATACAAGTTTTCTGGCTGAAGTGAAGGAAGCCATCCAACGCCACATCTCATGGACGCTGACTTTGCAGAACCAATCTGAACTGACCTGAACCTGAGCACTGTGACAGGGAGAGTGAGTTGGCTGCACAACTATGAACGTGACTTAGTGATAAGTGGTGACATATTGAGATAAAAGGAGCTCCCTGTTGAACTATCTTAGGGATCAGATTTAGAATGTTCTTAAATAAATTAGAGCAGTTTAATGATGTTCACAGTGTAGAGATGTGTTGATAATATAACAATTAATGACAAAAATCTTAAAGGCATAGAGCCTAAATAAGATTCTAATATAATGACTCTACTTGTCAGTAAGTTGTCTATGAAACCTATTTAAAGCATGAGTAGAAATTAAATATATCTGATGTTGGCTCCAGAAAAACTGAAAAACAAAATGCAGCCCTTTAATCTCATACTTCAGACCACAGAAGCACTCAAGTTAAAAACAAATAAAAAAATATATAGGTAAAATGTAGATAAATTCCCTACATTTTCCATTCTTAACTTTGCTGACATAATTTAGATGAATTATAGTTTTAGTTATTTCATTGTTGAAATACATTGTATTTCAATGTATACATGAATAAAATATATGTTTTATGTACTGTGTAGTTTCAGTATTTGATTCACATTTGCATTAAATTTGAGTGTAGCAGATTTAATATTTAAATCACCTAATAGCAGGGTTTTAGATGATCTCTAGGTAGGGGAGACAAGAAATAGAGCAGGCATAAGAGCTCTGCCTCCTTACTCGCATCACAACCTCCATTCCCTAAGTACCTCTAAGGTACCACTTCACTGCACCTCTGAAGTAAGGAATTCAGATCTCACTGGTAGGAAAGGACTCTGCATATATGGTTTTCGGGAAGAAACAGTTTAAAATGGTGTGGTAGTGTTGATTAGTCTCCTTTTCACTGTTTTCTGATCCTCATTCTGTGATTATTTATTTATATTCCCCAAAATGTCTTCGTAAATAAGCAGAGCTGCTAGCGGGATTCTGTTTTTTGTGTCATCGTTTTGTTATAATTTACTGCAATTATTTTTGTGAATAAGTGCATGTTGTGTGAAAAGATAAAAGAGAATTCTTTAATATTTCCTTATAGCTTGAATACGTGTGTATTGAGTAAAGCAGAAAAAACTTATATAAATTGAACTAATTCCTTTTAATCTTACCTAGAATTTAGCTTTATATAACAAAAACTCATTATTTCTGAGTTGACAAAAGTCTAAACTTAAATCCCATAAATTTTATCAACTAGAAAAAATACTAAAAAATAAAGTTTATCAAAAAGTGAACACTAAAATTTAAGTAATTATCTCCTTTGTACTATTTGTGTTTTATTCACAATATATTTCAATTTTTGTAATTTAAATTAATTGAAATCAACAACTAAGTTTGTCTATTTAATATTGGTTTGGCAGGTCAGTTTATTCTAAAAAATGCAAATTTAGTAATTATGTCTTTTTTCTCTAGAATGCATTCTCAGTATAACCCTCTCATATTTCAATCTTCCACTTATCTTTTCCATGTATATAAAGTCAGTTGAACCTAACATAATATTTGTGTATTAGTGTATAGGGAGAAAAAATAACACCCTTGTTAACTTTTTTATAAACTAATACACAAATTATGAGATGTGCTTCACTTTCTCAAATTCCAGGAAGTACATGGAGAGAAACAAGGACAAGCCATTTTCAAATTACTCAATAAGTACCATATTATTAAAATAGTAGCTAGAATATGGTTAGATTTACTGTGCCATACATTGTCTTCTGTTTGCTATGAACATGTATTATAGAATTAGATCCTTTAAGAAACCCAATTGAGTGTCATTTTTTCCACATTTTTTTCATGGACAAACATTTATTAAAAAGTGCATCTTAGATTTACATGCATGCCCGCCTGCTTTCAAAGCTTGTCCTAATACTTGTATATGCCATGCATTAATTCTGTTAAGTTATCCATTCACAGCAGCCATTGCTGAAGCACTCTGAGGTGAAAAATCTCAGCTACAAAAGAGAAAGTTCCGTATTTCATCGGAGATGTGCACTCGAAGACGAGTTGGTGCACCAGTGCTGTCTGTGGCAACAGCCTTCGTTGTTCTTACTTCTCTAGGCGAGGATAAGTGTTGACTTCGGATTGTGGTGTTTTAGAAATTGGTGAGTAGAGTTGCTAAGTGGATTATCGATTATTGTTTTAAGGGTAACCTTTTCAGGTATTGTTTTAAAAGTAATCTTTTCAGAGTAGCTCAACAGAACAACAAAGAATCAGGATACAACGTTAAAGCTGCAGCTTAATGGGACTCAGTCAGGGAGAGGACACCAGTGCACATCCACCCGCTCTGCCTCCGGGACTAGAGCTGACTCATACGATATCAGAAAGTTACACAATTTTCAAAACGTTTCTATTGTAATCTCCTTTCTACCAAAGTGAGAGTTATTATTATGATCTTATACATCAGTGCTTAACAGGGTGTAATCCCAAGATCAGTTAAAAAACAAATACTCCTTAAATATAATCAGTGATATCTCTCAAACTAGTATTCTAATTATTTCAAAATGATGACTCATAGTCTCTGAAATGCAGAAATGAAAGATGAATTGTGGATGTGAGCACATCAAAACTTAAACCAAGAAACAAACTAATCCTGTACACAGAAGAGCAAAAGGTGTTGCTTGGTGCAAAGTCAGGACAGCAAAAACTAACAGCCAAATATCTAAAGATAACATCAAACTTAAAGTCAATAGTAAATAATCACGTCTAGCTTTGCAATGTTATTTACAAACACACTTATAAACATTTCAAAATTTATACAAAGATTTTAATACATGCAGCATATTAAGTAAGCCACAAAATATGAAAATAATTTCATTCTGGACTTATATTGTTATTCATATTAAAGTTTGGATATTTCAGAAAATACTAATTACCTACCCTTCAATAAAAAGTGATTAAAGTACCACAAATTAAAATCTAAAATTTTGTGATGATACAACATATTTACACAGTCAGAAAGGACATTTATAAAGACTTGATCTGAGCATATCTGTGAAGTTAAGAGAACTCTTAGTCGCATGTTCTGGTAGCAGTAATTCCCAAACTATTATTTAGTTTTGGAAACTACTAGGACCCCAAAGTTGTTTTACAAAGTCAAACTACTAAAAGAAGAAAATTTACCACTGACTGAGTACTCTTAAATTCTATCAGTTTGTATAATAGAGTCTCTAATAAAAACAATGTCACTACAATGACAAATATTATTTATAAAGAATACTTTCAGAAGATAGCTCAGTTCATTTCTGAATATAGACTCTTTACAATGAAATGCAATACTGATTGAGTAGAAAATTAATAAATAAATTGTATTCTAAAGCAGAGTTTTTCAGTCATGTATTTTTCCAGTTGAGAACTATGAATTTAAGTTCGCCTATCACTTGGTCTCAGAAAAATAATTGATAAATTATTTGTAAGTTGTTAAAATTTGAATTTTCTCCCTAATAGAAGGATTCCTTTCCATTTGTGAGAGATATATTTGTTTTTCAATTATATATATATATATACACACACACACACATATATACATATAGATACACACATATATGTTTAAGTAGGTGGGTATACACATACATAAACTTTTTAAAGACTTTATTTTTTAGAGTAGCTTTAGGATTACAACAAAACTGAGAGGAAGCTCTCAAGATTTCGCATATACTCTCTGCCCTCACACCTGCATAGCTGTCCCCATTCCAAAGATCACGCACAGAACAGTATACTTGTTATGAGGATGAACCTACATACACATCTTAGTCACTGACAGTGCATAGTACTCTTGGTGTTGTACTGATGGTGTTGTTTCACTGTCTCTGAAATCCCGGGTTCTCTGCCTGTTCATTTTCCCATTCTCAACCTCATTCCTGGCAACTGCTCATTGTTTTACTGCCTCCATAATTTTGCCTTTTCCAAAATATCATACAGTTGGATTGATACAAAAAGTAGCCTTTTACACTGACTCTTTGAATTAGTATTATGTGGTTAAGTTTCCTGTATGTCTTCCTATTCCTTGATAACTACATTTTTAACATTGAGTATATTCAATTAACAGTATGTACCACAGTTAATTTATCTATTCCTATTGAAGGACATCTTCGTTGGCTGTAACTTTTGGCAATTAATACAGCTACTATAAACATTGATGTGCAGGCTTTTGTGTGAACATAAGCTTTTAGCCCCTTTGTATGAGTACCAAGCTTTAGGGTCATTTGATCATATTGTAAGAGTATGTGTAACTGTGTAAGAAGCTATCAATGTTCCTTCCAAAGTTGCTGGACTACTTTGAATTCACACCAGCAATTTATGAGAATTTTCCTTGCTCAACATCTGCTCAAGAATTTGTTATAGTTATTGCCCTGGATTTTGGTCATTCAAATAGGTTAGTAGTGGTATCTTATTAATTTTTAATTTACATTTCCCTATTGATGTACACTGTGGATTGTCTGTTTTAAAAAATAGTTTTATTTATTTTTAGAGAGAATGGAAGGGAGAAAGAAAGAAAAGAAGAGAAATGTCAATATGTGGTTGCCTTTCACACACCCCCTACAGGGACCTGGCCCACATCCCAGGCATGTGTCCTGACTGGGAATTGAACTAGCAATCTTTTAGTTTGCAGGCTGGCACTCAATCCACTGAGCCATACCAGCCAGGGCAATGGATTGTCTTTTTATATGGTTCTTTGCCATGTCTACATATTCTTTGGTAAGATGTCTGTTAAGATATCGGCCCGCTTTTTAACTGGGCAGTTTGTTTTCTTATTGTTAAATTTCGAGTTGTTTATATATGTTGGGTAACAGTCCTTTATCAGTTATGTTTTTGTGCAAATATTTTCTCCCAGTCTTTAGTTTATCTTCTAATTATCTTGACATTGTTTCTCAGTGTAGAAGTTTTAATTTTACTGAAGTTCAGTTTATCAAGTCTTTCTTTCATGCATCGCGTCTTTGGTGTTGTATCTAAAGGCCAGCGCCGCACCCAAGATTTTCTCCTATGTTATCTTCTAGAAGTTTGATAGTTTTATATTTTAAATTCAGATCTATAATCCATTTTGAGTTAATTGTTTTGTGTGATAATTGTGTAAGTTTGTTTCTAGATTACTTTTTATGCACATGGTACCATTTGTTGAAGAGGCTATCTTTGCTCTACCACACAGATGTTTTTTATTATAAAGTATTTTAGTTTAGTTTTACCACTATAAGGATGCTTATATAGACATCTAAAATACCTTTATATATCATTGCAACAAAGTTCAGCAAGAATAGTTGATTTCAGTGTTCAGCGTTTTTATTTTCCTCCACCAATAATAGATAATCAATTTGAACCAATTTCATTCTTTTCTAACACATTTATTTTTCAGTGATTTATGTGCTCATTCCAAACAATTCGACCAAAGCAACCTCTACTCCTGAACATTAAACATTTGATCAATATAAGAGTTTCATTGCAGAAAGTAGTGTTAAAAGTTTATTCATTCAGTGCACTCTTTAGAGATGATTAACTGTCTTTATTATATTAAAGCAAACCCAAAGCCATCTGCCAAAGGCGATTGTGTCCAAGCACTGAAACCATTTCATGTGAAAACTCATTTTCAGGCTCCTAATTATTTTTCATTATAGTGGCAGTGTGGAATAGATTGGAATTGGACAGTAATTGCCAGGTCTGAGCAGTGTGGACCATTGCAATGTATCAGTTTAGATGAAGTGTGACAAGGATACATCTAGCTACTATATAACTTCCATTAACCAACTTCCCTGTCCCTGATCATGTAACACTTCATAGAATGTGGTCAGCACAAGGTCATAATAATGGCTTTCTGACCGACTTCAAGTATTTTGTACAAGTGCAAGCTGTTAACCCCCTGTGTTAGCATTGTTCTAGTAATGTCCAGTTATTACAGTTGTCAAAGATAGCTATTTCTTCCAGAGGGACAAGTAAACTTTGTAAAAGTACAAGTTCCAAACTCAAGTTGACTTCTTTCACATGTAATGTTTCAAAAGTAAAACCATGCTACCATTAAAACAATAATTTCACATAATTTTAAGTGTCAATTATTCAATATTACTCAGTCAATTCAGTAAACTAGTATAAAAGTTATATGCAAACAGAAAACAGACTCAAATTATTTCTATACTTGAAATCAAGTAGATAATGTTTAAGCAAAATGACTAGTAGAGTAAAACAGATGTCCTTGCAGATAAACCCTTTCCTTAAAGAACTTTCTTCTACAGTAGTAACACTAGTTGAATATTTAAGTAATTCCCAACCAACTAATCCTTTCCCTCTCTTCTCCAAAGGACAATTGAAAAATGTCTGAATACATATTTGACTATTGTAACAAGGGAGTGGGGAGTGCCGCTGGCATCTGTTCGGTACAGACCAGAGATGCTACTAAACACCCGGCAATGCACAAGGCGGCTCTTCAACAACATGACGACAAGGAGTATGTGACCCCAAATGTCCATACTGTCAAGACTGAGAAACCCTGGAATATAAATACATAAAATATAAACACACACACACACATACTCACTTTAAATTTGTTTCTCTGATACCATAAACATAAACATTATTCTTTCATTTATGATTGACTTTTCTTAAATATTTGGCCTCTGTGGAACATTAAACTATCAGTATAATTTATGAATTTTTTCTTTATATTATAGCCCATTATACTTGTCATAAGTTCATCCACACTACAAATTGTAATTTTTGAGGCATAGTCCTTGAACTGCTTCCCAATGGATTGCTTTCTTTTCTAAGCTGAGTGGAATCCAGCACCTTTGAGAGAAGCAGTCACTCTAATGTGACGTGGACCTTTAAGATGCACTAGAAATAATGGGGTGGAAACACTATGCATTCAGGTCCTGGATGTGGCCACAGAAGCAGTCTTATAACTGAGGTATTTTTTTACATTTTTTCATTTCATATATTTCTGTAATAGTCATATAGCCATGACCACAATTAGCCAGAACTGTATTTCCTATATACTTGATGTTTTAGGATAATTATTTTTTCCTGAGTGAAAAGATATTTTGTCAGTAATAATCAACATCTCTGTATTTCCAATAGTGTTGATATCTATAGTTTCTTCTGCTGTGCTTCAAATTCTTTTAAAATATTAAAGATATCTAGGTATAATTGTCTTAAAATCCATTTAAAATGCTAGCATGACCCATATAGTTCTGTGACAAATCATGCTGGAACTTGAGAAATATCTCCTCAAATTTACAAGTGGGACATCTTTTCTTTTGTAAACAAGCTTAACCATATGGCTGGATTTATGTAATTGCAATTATTTGAATAATTCAGTGAGAAATAAACTATTTGAACCACTAATTGAAGAGACTAATTTTGATGAACGGAAATGTTCTAGTTGGACAGCCATAAATCCCCACTTTCATTTAGTATTTCCAACTCTCTCCTCAACCTTTTGCTCTGCTCTGGGCAGTCTATTATGAGTTTAATCATAGGTTATAAATATATGTCACACTGGACTGATTAACACGTGGATCTACCTTATGTAGGGCAGACAGGAACATGACCAGATGACCCAGCTCGAGTGCGGCGGCCCACCGAATGCACACTGCACACCCCACACACCACGCACCATGCAGTCCTGTTCAATTCCACTTTAATCACGTAAATCTAGTTATATACTTACTTGATATAAATTATATTTGCCTTATCAGTGCATAGTTTAGGACTTTACTATCATTTTCACACACATACACACGTATTATTGTGCTTGATACTGTGTTAAGCAGTTTAAAAAGACATCGTTTCTGACCTCTAGAAAATCTAATTTATAAAGCAGTAATGCTATTAAAAAGGCTATGACTATCTTAACAATAAAAGAATAAGCAAAAGGAGAGTAATGCTTTAAGGCAAAAAGGGGTCAATATCAATATATTTAATCAACATATTTACTCTTATGTATAAAAAGACAAAGAGTAAATGGAAAAATTGGTACATAATATAAAAAGTCATTACTAAGTAAAACAGATATACATGGCCAATAAAAACATGGAAATTATTTCTGTTTCACTAGTAACCAGTAAGTTGCAAATTATAATTAGGAAATAATCATTTTTATCCATTAGGTTGACATTATTTAAAAGATAGATGCTAACCAGTGTTGCAATACTGTAGGGGGTGTAAATTAGTAAAGCAGTAGAAGTAATTTGACAATATATCAAGCTTTGTGAAATATACATAATATTTGACCTAGATAATGTGTTTTAACAGAATATTTTAAAGAATTGCTTACTCATTTGCAGAAAGATATTTAACAAGTGATCTTTAATGTAGAGTTATCTTAGTAGCAGAAATGATATTAAAAACTTGAAACAACTGAAAATGTCTCTTAAGTAACAATCAAATAAATTACAGTATATCTCTCTAATGGAGTGCTGTATGGAGATTAAAAAAAATAAGTATACTTATATTTTAGCAAAAAAGCATTTTTTTATGGTGAGAAGAAAAATGAATATAAATTGAGACAAGAAGAATAGAGAGGAATATTCATTTTATTGTTTGTTGGCCCTCACTTGCAGTTTCTCTTTTACAATGAGATTATTTTGCATGCTACATTACGTAATTTGAAATGATAGATGAAAAGGGGGGGATGATGTGATTCTTCTATTTGCAAATGTAACTTTCATGATCAGATCCAAGTGCAAAGGGCAACTTGTTTCCCTGCAGGTTTTTGGCTTCGTTTTACCCTTTCAAGAGCAGGGCCTTGATGGAAGAGGAAAAACCCTGTTCCTTGAGTGCCTGCATCCTCAGCCAGACATTTTGCATTGACAAGGAGGTCAGCTTGCATTTCTATCCCTATATTTCTTTACTTCGACAACTCGACATACCTTTTTACATGTAAAACCACAAAGCAGTACTGAAAGACTATACCCCAGGTAGACAACTATTCTTTTTCCATTTTAACTGTGATTAACCGAAGCTCAAATTAATCTTGGTTTTATCTAGACTTGACTGGAATGCTTCTTTGTAATTTATCCTAAATCTTAATTTAGGATTAAAAGCTTTCTCTGGATCTAGAGCCTTTCTCATAGATAAAGCTTCCATTGACCAAGGTATTAAATTGGAACACAATGTCCTGTTAACCACTGGGATTTGACAGCAGGTTATGCTGCACTTCAAATATATAAATTTGTTTTTAGAGAGGAGAAGGGAGAGAGAGGGGACAAGAAACATCAGTGTGAGGGAAACATCGATCAGCTGTCCCTCGCACGGACCCCTAGCTGTGGGCAATCCAGGCTTGTGCCTTCATGGGGAATCGACCAGAGACCCTCCCTCCAAGGGATGACGCCGAACCAACTGTGTGACATTGCTCAGGGCTTCACTTTATTTATTTAAGAAAGCATTTTCTTTTTGACTGAAATCACTAAAGAATACCCTGAAAGGATTGGACAAGTAACTAAAAAGAATTTAAAATATCATCATAGGAGGAATATTTCCCAATATTCAAAGTCTGAAAACTTGAGAAGACAGATGAAGTTGTAGAAGATTGTTTGGCATTAATCCGAGCTACTGAGGACAGTATAAGCATAAAGAACTTTTTATTATGCCTGTAACACTAAGGGTTTAAGAGAGAGAGTTCCTGGGTTAGACAACCTTGGTTCACATCCTGCCTCAGTCCTAGGGTAGTTGAGTCATCTTGGCCAAGGGAGTATCTGAGACTCACTTTGCCTCTTGTGACTTATAAGTATCACTTCTTGGGAGAATTAAATCTAGGAAAGTGCGTGCCCTATTTGCTTAAGGTTACTATTGCTGTGAATATCAATACTCTAAAAAAAACTTAGAATTAAATATTTTCAAATGCAAATTTCCCTTAAAATAACTAGAAAATTCTGCATCTATAAGTTTATTATTGTTTTGTTTGTTCAGCTGTTTAGTTTTTATTTTTATATTGTACATATGAATGAAATCAAACAGCATCTGTCTCTTTTTGTCTAGCTTATTTTCACTTAGCATAATACCCTCAACGTTTACCCAGTGTTGTCCCAAATGGTGGGATTTTGCCTTTTTATGGCTGAAAAATATTCCATTGTATATGTATTCCACATCTTCTTTATCTATTTATCCATCGAGATACACTTAGCTTGCTTCCTTTCCTTAGTTACTGTAAATAATGCTGCAGTGAACACAGAGGTGCTCGTGTATTTTTTGAATTAGTGTTTTCATAGTCTTTGAGTAAATACCTAGAAGTAGAACAGCTGAGTCATATGATGACTCTTAACATTGTGAGGAACCTCCATACTGTTTTCCATAGTGGCTGTACTAATGTATGTTCCCAACTGCAGTGTGCCAGCGTTCCTTTTTCTGCATTTTCTCCAACACCTGTTTCTTGTCTTTTCGGTGATAGCCATTCTGACAGGTGTGATTTGAAATCTCATTGTGGTTTTGATTTGCATTTTTAAAACAATTACCAATGTTAAACATCTTTTCATGTGATTTTTCCACTTGCAAATATAACTTTCATGATTAGATCCATTTACAAAGGGCAACTCGTTTCCCTGCAGGTTTTTGGCTTCATTTTACCCTTTCAAGAGCAGGGCCTTGATGGAAGAGGACAACTGCTCCTCATGTGCCTGCGTCCTCAACCACACAGCAGCTTTGGCCATCTGTATATCTTCTTTGGGAAAATGTCAGTTCAGATCCTCTGCTCATTTTTATGTCAGGCTGTTTGTTTTTTGTTGTTGTGCTGGAGCTGTATGAGTTGTTTTACATGTTGGATGTTGATCCCTTACCAAATGTATGATGTGCAAATGTCTCTTCACACTGAGCAGGTTGCCTTTACATTTTGTTGATGATTTCCTTTTTTGTGCAGAAGCTTTCTAGTTTGAAGTAGTTCCTTTTTAAATGTTTGCTTTTGTTTCCCTTACCAACAACAAGTTGGTAGTTACTAGAGAGGAGAAAGGGCAGAAGGAACACAAAATGAGTAAAGGGGGTCAACTGTATGGTGATGGATGAAACTGGACTTTTGGTGGTGAGCAGGATATGCTGCATACAGATATTTATTTGTAATGTTGCACACCTGAAACTTGTATAATCTTATAGATCAGTGTGACCTCAATATCAAATAGTAAAAATTATCTGGGCAGCTATATACCATTCCAGGAGCACTATCTTAAAAATGGGTAGTTCATATCACAGGATAAGTCATATGAAAGAACTACAAATGTTTTGTCAGTTATTGTCAGAATCCAAGTTTCATGGTTATTTTAGCTTCTTGGCGAACTAAATTTATATGTTAGAATAAATGAAAGTCTTATACTAACTGCCCAGCTATTTAATACTTCCAAACTTCTCAAAAAGCTCTGCAATCATTGGATTGAAATAATCTCAAACTTGAGCAATATCCCTTTCAGGAGAATCAAACAACAACAATAACAGCACAAATTGTAGACACCACCGCCATGTCCCCAGTGTGCACTTGAACCCTGCAGTAAGATTTAACACCAATGTTTGGGGTGGGTGGGAGAACTTGAATGGGAGTAAGGGGGTGAAAACTGTACTTGAACATTCATTTAAATAAAAAAAAAAGATTTAACACCAATGTAATGGCAAACAAATGCAAACGTATTCTGAATCCATGCAACTGTACCTAGTCAAAGGAGGCTCTGTTAATGTTAGCTACTTATATTACATTTTTTAGATATTTAAGATGAAGAACTGTACAATTAAAAATTTCTCACAATTTACATATTGTACTCAGGGATATTGATCTCCCACAGCAGAAGTTCAGTGGATTATCGTACTAATTTCCTTACTCTTTTTGCAGAAGTTACTCTCTTCCTAACAGGAACACAATAGATGCTGCTTCTGAAGAGTCTGACAGACATAAGCCATTGATTTGGAGACATCATTACGGGGATTCCACTCTCCCTCCTGGATGAAGCCTGGAGTAACATCAAATTCCTGGATCACCTCTCCTACTGAGAGTGGAAATGGGTCTCTGACAGCAGGGACGAAAAGAAAAAGAAAAACATTTCAAGGTAGATCAGGGAAATGAGAGACCAGAGGAAAAAAAGAAACTTCTAGAAACTCATTCTAGGTCTATATGCATTAAAAGGTGATTTGTAGAAACGGTGAAGAAATACTTCGTAACATATTCTAGATTTTGTTTGCTCACAATTGTCTTTGTAGAAATAGATTCTAACTATAGGCTCTTCCAGACATTGAGAGATCATAAAGTTTACTTGAACAAATAGGACATTTGTTAACTGAAATATCTTAAATTTTCAGTCATGAGAAAACTCACTTATGTATTTAACAATGGTTTTTCTTATTTTTTTTTTTAAATTTTTACTCTTTGGGGAATTATGCAAATACATGGTTTGGGTGGGTTATATTAAATCAGCATTTAAGGTGTACACACAGAAGCTGTTTTCATGGAAATAAAAGGGGTATACTGCACAGCTAGCTCTGTCTCACTCTGCTGCACAACAGGACTCTCCCAGCCACTGAAGCCAATTGGTGACAAAGGGAATGATAAGGCTCTGATATTTGGACCCACTTTACTAAATTCTCTGAACTTCAGTCCCCCGTCCAGAAAACAACACGAGGATGCAATTTTCAGGTTTGCCGAAAGTGAAGACAAAGGATATGTGTGTGTGTGTATATAGATAGCTATGTATAAATAATTATAATCATTTATATTTGTGTATGTGTATGAGTATACAATCATTTGCTATACAGAATGGTGCTAGTAACTTGGCAGAAAGAAAACCCTCAATAAACATTAAATTATTTCTTCCCAATTTATCTCCTACAACAATGATCAAGTGGCTTTTGATTATCTGATGGGTATTTTCCTTTGGAAGTGGTCTTTACGAGCATCAAAATGTGCACCCTTATCATGTTTTTGTTCATAGGAAAAGTGTTTTAAAGGAAATTTCCCTTAGTTCTCTCATAAAAATAATTAGAAAAATATAGATTTTAAATCCAATTACTAATATATGCAATTCTTATGCTGGAGAGAAGACTGCAAATATTAACCTAAAAATCTAGTTAATAAAATAGTAAGTTATCAATGATCCTGCAAATTGGAAATACTCACAAATATGCAAGCTATCTTGTGAATTCATTAAGATATTTTTAATATAAGAATCAGTCTATTTTCTCTATGTTAACCGCTGTCATACTTTCAAAAAGCACTCCTTAATACATAATTTCATCAATAAGCATTTATGAAAATAGTTATTTAAATGAACTAGAATGGAATTATAATTATAGTGTAGTTTTTCTTAGATCATTTCTGAAAAGTAATATATTCCTAACTTATCCATCACAAAAATAAGAGAAATATTTTATATATTATAGTTGTTAAAGATTATATTATTAATTAGAAAGAATATGTTTTGGATTTTGCACCTTAAATATAAATACAGCATCATTATTGAAAAATGTTTTTCTTTAGAGGTCTGCTGCAAAAACTAAAAACTTAGAAAACAATGAATTATAGAAAAACAATAGGTTACTGTTTTACAAAAGTTTTCAATGTTTCTAAGAAATTACAGATTCAGCCACTAATATTCCCCATAAAATTCCAAAGCCATTGTATAATTTTAGGGTTTTAATTAATTCAAATGTAAATATAAAGTAAAATATGTTCGTGACTTTTATGCTTGAGGGGGTTTTTCAGCCTCAGAATAACCTACTCTAAGAATAATGTTATTCTTTAATATCCACACACCTAACAAATGAATGCAATGGCATAAATGCAGTCCTCTAATAATTACTGTTCCGAACTGAGGAATAACAGCAACAGTTGTTACCACCAACACCTTTGTCTCAGAAAGTGAGCCACTCAGGGCATTCTGTCTCTGTTTTTACCGTGGAAGTAAAAATGTGATTTTGGGTCAGCATTAAGCCTTTTTTCTCTTGGATGGCTTCTCTTGGGGAACTCACCATTCATTTCTTCATGAAAGCTGTTGGTATAGAGAAGGTCAGTACAAAATTTATATATATATATATATATACACACACACACACGCACACGTATAATAATTTTTATTATTTGATTCTTCTGAAAATATTATCAGCATGACTCATTTTTATGCGACCTAATTGGTCTATAACCTTAAAAATTCCCATATGTTCCTGATTATATTAAGATTTTTTGTATGTGTCCATCAGCAAGATATCATGGTTTACATGCACAATAAAATCCACTTTCTTACTTTTAAAATGGCATTAAGGAAACTGTGTAAAAATTTATATGTGTATATTAGTGTGTATATGTGTATCTGTATCTATATCTATATCTATAAATTATCAAAATCAATAAATCTGGGCTCCATAGGGATTTTCTATAGAATAATTCAGACAGCTGTATATACATTGTACATGTTGAAATTTCTATTAATTGTTATTCTCAGCATGTATTGAGAGCTAAATATTTTTCCTATAGCAGTTCTTCAAAGTCCTGCAAATTTTCCAAGTGAAAAATGAAGACCATATATTTGACCTGATCAAATTATATAGCTTTAAAAATAGGGCAAGCCAAAACAAACATTGATCTTCCTAAAACCTCAAAGTGAAAGTCTTGATAATGAAAATGATCCTTCCAAAAAAATGCAAACTTTGCATAAACAGGAAAAAAAGACTGGATTTAAGTGTAAACATAGTTTCAAAAGTCACCACTTTAACACAAATGATGATGAGAACGGGAAGAAACATATCATTGCATTTGAAAATAATCTTCTAGGTCTCAAAACTGTCACATTGTAAAAACAACATTTTCTGTGTAATATTTCTGAAGCAAGCATAGTGCTGCTGCTGGAAACATACATACAATGTTTATTTTCGTTTCAAAGCACATGCAGGTCAGATTCATCATGAAATCTCAAATCCCTAAAATCTCTGGAGGTTTTAAATGTTAAAATTTAAAATAAAATATAGTATATTTTAACAAATAACTCTCTATTTGTTTAAACTTACTTTTAACAAGATTGAAAAGAGTACTGAATATGTTTGATGTAAACTGAACCCCAAGCTTCATTATTGGAGTGTGTTGTAATATTTTTTCACTTTAGCTATTTGCACAAACTTGCATGGCTTTAAATAATGACCACCACCTCCATGCTTATTTCAAACTATTTCCCCATTAACACTGCACTTTTATGCCCCGAATTCAAATAGTTAATATAGCCTTGAACTACTCCAATTGAACATCTTGCATTCATCTTAAAGCCAACAGTTCATGACTCATCAAATTCCTCTTAAAACTAGTTGATAGACAGTTTTTTTATTGCACTGCATTCCTAATTAATAAAGCAAAAAGAAATGACTCTAGGTCATTTTAATATGACCTGGGCATTTGGGAATAGACTCTTATTTATATTGAATTTTATTTGTTACATTTATTTTAATTAATGAAAATAGAAACACACCCAATTTACATCGTATTGCTGTCTTTGTATCTTGTTAGTTTAGCTAAACTGGATCCAGATGACAGGGAGATGGATTTACATAGACTGCTTGACCAGCAGCTAGGGTCTCAAGTAATTGGACTAAATTATCTCATTCAACTTCACTGAATCCTGGGTCAAGAGAAGGTGGAGTTCTGTTAGGAATGCAGCAGACATATGCTTCATCGAACATGGAGGCTTAGGAGCTAGGGCATATGAATATGGGATTTGATTCATGCTCTTGAGTTCCAGTTCACCCTGCAGGTTTCAGTTTGTCTGTACTCACCTCATTTTACATCCAGAGTCAGGGGCAGCAAGACTTCCATGGATTGCCCAACGGACTCCCAGAATCTCTTCAAAATTATTTCTAATAGTAAGTCCTTTGTATCACTCCTGGTGGTTTTTCTTGTTTGATTGAATTACAACTGATACATTTGCTCAAAAATGTTAGTTATGGGAGTAGATAATTTAGATATGAAAATCACTCTTCTATTTAACTTTTGAGTCTGTCTTTTCCCATTCATTCCCATGAACAACCACCTTAATTTGAGTCTGATCATGTTTTCACCTGGATTACTGTGGCAACCTCTTAACCAGTCACTCTGTCTTTATTCTTGATAATGAGAAATAGACACATGGAGTCTCGTTAGACATTCTTGGAGGAGTAAAGGTCATACATGGGCTTAAAGCCACAATGTAGGGTCAGTCATGTTGGCCCAATCAACCATGAGTGAGTAGGTGATGATTATTATTTGTTAAGTCATTAATGATCTTTTTTTATTTCCTACCATGTTTCAGCAAAAGAAACAGGAACACTGATATATTAGTGGGAAGACTAACTTCTGGTTTGAGGTCCAGGAATAAATGCTGTTTTATCTCCATAAAATATCATCAATATCTTTGTGTATCTCTCTACCCATTTCATGTCTGTGTTGTGTGATGACCAAGCTATGCAGTCTCTGGTTTAATGCTTACTAAACTGTCAATTCATTGCCAGATAGCCATAAATATATGTGTTCTTTCTCTGGCTTTTATCATCAAACTGACCCAAATAATTTTTCCCATATCTGTTTAAAAATTAACACCGGATAAACTCTTTAGCCAGCTGGATTAAAGTATTTGGGTATTTTCCATTCACTTGCACATGCTATTTCTTACACAGGTAATAATATCTTTTGCTCATTTCCTGACAAAATATGGCTCAAAGCTCTCATCATGTTACAGAGCAAAACAAGGGGGGCCCGGGACAATGACACTCTTATTGAAAGAGACTCAGGTCCGTCTTGTCTGCCACCTTAAAGGAAAGATATCTCTCAATGCCAGAGATTCGTGAAAAGGAAAGGAAACGTTTATTTAGTGCTATACAAACTTAAAGTAGTGACCTAATGTCTTTACCAAAATCCCCAAATCCCTTAAAACACCCACAAATGCACACAGTCCTTCCTTCCCCCTCTGCCCAGTCTGGGGTACCGTATCTCAGAAAAGGAAAGAGAAGTCCAGTCTCAGGCAGTGTCTGGTTCTTCCCAGTAATCCGAGCTCCGCTGGTAGGCCTCTCTCAGTTCTCGGCACCATCAGCTGTGTCGCCGCCCAGGCAGGATCTCCAATTAATCCAAAGCCATGCAGCACTGTCTTATGGCCTACTGGTAAGAGTTCTTTCACCCTTCTTCCAGGCAAAGTCTCTCTTGCTTCCCAGGCTGTGTGACCAAAAGAAGCACCTCAAAGCCACGCAGTCCTCTCCTACCAGAGCTGCGGGGGTCTGCACTCTGGCAAAACCGCGTGGTTCTCTCCCAGGGCTGCGGGAGCCCCTACTCTGCCAAAAGCCGCATGGTTCTCTCCTCAATGGCTGCCGCGTCTGGGTTTAAATCCCTGCGCCAATCCTCCTCTGCAGCCTCACTTCTGACTCCTCCCACACTTGGCCACACCTGCCCTCAATCTGCTATCCTTTCCAGCTTTTCTGGTCGTCATCAGGGGTCTGGGCAGGTGTGGCCCCATGTCATGGAGCCAATCATCTCCAAGCTCTCACCCAGGTGCTGTAACTCGGGGGACCTGCCCTCCCCCCCAGTTACATCTTGGTGGGGAAGTTACTTCCATCCCCCTGGCTCAGAGCATGGCCATAGCTATTTAACATATCTATGTAGCCGGTCAAAGGTTATAGTTATGTTAAATGACCACACCCCAGAGGTTGGCTGCAGAGCTGTTGCTATGCAAACAGCTCTCAATGGGCCTGCTCCATTTGTCCCTTTCCCCCACCCACACCTGGGGCCGGGGGGTTGGACATCCTAGTATTTTCTGAACACCTTGAGTTCTGGACCCCATTTTAAATGTCTATTTGTGGTCCCCCCCTTGGCTGCACCCTGTAACAATCATGATGATTGGCCAGTATATTAGCAAGACCTGGCAAAAAATTGATGGGCATATGAGTGTATGTTAGGAAATACAAAGTTCGACAAGAAAAGAGAGAAAATTGTCATTTTGGCCTAATTCGTTAATCTTTATTTTGACCTATGTCTATATTCTTTGTGATGCTTGCCAAAGTGAGTAAACTACTTGAAATTTTAAAATAGATTTTATTTTTTCATTTTTATTTCTTTTATTTCAGAAACTCTTGAAAATTGCACCAAGTCTAAAGAGAACCAGCTTGCTCTCAGACAGAACTGGAACCACGAGCAGCAATGGAACAGATCTAACCATTGGTTTCATCTCCTCTTCTGTAGCCACCATTCTGTTTGGCTCAAACTATGTGTCACTTAAAAATATATCATACTGAGGAGGGTAATTACTTTTTCTTCATTGTTAACCTTAAATTATTTTTAAATGGGAAGTTCTATATCTGGATCTTTTAAAAATGATGTTTAGAAAAATAAATTTTGTTGAACCTGGTGCTGAATGAATAGGCTAAGATAAATAACTGGATAAGTAAACCCAGTTTATCTGAGAGTTAGTTATATTACAGGACAACCTTAAGACTGTGTTTCATGGTAAAGCTAGGATGGGTAGAAAAGATTTTTAGCCATACTATTATTTAAAAAATTATTTATTGTTGTTCTATTACAGTTGTCCCAATTTTTCCCTTGCCTCTCCCCTGCCTCGCCCACCCACCACTCCCACAGTCAACCCCACCCTATTGCCCATGTCCGTTGTTCATTTACACTTGTGCTTTAACTGGGCCCTTCAACTTCTTTCCTCTCTTATTCCCTGTCCTGCCTCCCCTCTGGTCCCTGGCAGTTTGTTCCTTCATTTCATTTGTCTGGTTCTATTTTGTTATTTGTTTGTTTTGTTCATTAGTTCTTGTTATAGGCGAGATCATATGTCTTTTGCCGCCTGGCTTATTTCACTGAGCATAACACTCTCCAGTTCCATCCGTGCTTTCATGAAAAGGTAAGAGTTCCTTCTTTCTTTCTGCTGTGTATCATTCCATAGTGTAAATGTACCCCAATTTTTTGATCCACTCATTTACTGATGGGCACTTAGGCTGTTTCTAGCACTTGACTATTATAAGTAATGCTGTTATGAAATTAGGGGTACATAGATTCTTTTGAATCGGTGTTTCAGGATTCTTAGGGTATAATCCCAGCAGTAGAATCACTGGATTAAAAGAGAGTTCCATTTTCAGATTTTTGAGGAAATTTCCTACTGTTTTCCACAGTGGATGCACCAGTCTGCATTCCCACCAACAATGCACTAGGGTTCCCTTTTCTCTGCATCCTTGCCAGCACTTGTTGTTTGTTGATTTGTTAATGATGGCCCTTCTGACAGGTTGAATGAAAACTAATTGTGGTTTTAATTTGCATCTTTCTGATGGCTAGTGATGTTGAGCATCCTTTCATATGCCTATGGACCCTCTGTATGCCCTCCTTGGAGAAGTGTCTGTTCAGGTTCTTTGCCCACTTTTTTAATCAAATTTTTGGTCTTCCTGGCATGTCTAAGGTATCATTGGCAAATAAGTTGTCCCATACAGTTGATTCCTTTTTCGTTTTGATGATGTTTCCTTTAGCTGTGCTGAAGCTTTTTAATGTAAAGTAGCTATGCTGAAGATGTTTCTTGTTTGTGGTTATAAGGCTTCTTTCCCACTATTGCTCAGTTGTCTATTCCAGATGATTTCTTAGTTGTAATTCCAGATTGCTCCTGGGAGAGGGTTAGTGTAGCTTCTACTTACTCCTCTACCATCTTGGATCATATGTGATTGTGGAGGCTAAGAAATCCCAAAACCTCCAGCTTAATGACATAGTTGCAGCCTGAGTTCAAAAGCCTGAGAAGCAGAAGGGTTGATGGTGTAAATTCCAGTCTGAATTTGAAAGCCCAAGAATCAGTAGAGCCAATGCTCTCAGTTTTAGTCCAAATCCAGGTCCTCCGAGGGCAGGAAAAGACCCATGTCCAGCTCACAGACAGGCAGAGAGTGAATTCTCTCCTATTCAGCCTTTTTTTCTAAAATAGATTTTAAATTAAGTTAAGAAAATAACACTAGCAACTAAAGTTAATATTAAGAAAAATAACTTTCAAATATGCTTAGAAGAAAATTATAGATAACTTAAATAGAAAAGAAATAATTTCTTGGAAAAATATTAATATGCAGATGTATACTTATTTTTTTCTGTATTACCTCTTTTCCCAAAATGGATTATGACAAAGTATATATGTTCAATGAACACTGGTAGACTGAATGATTGGATCAACTGGAGTTAAACATAAATTAATCTTAAAACTGAAATTAATAAAAAAACAATTACTTTAATTTGGACTTCAAATATAGATATCAAGAATTCTATCTATAGTGAATTTTACTGCAAATGAAATAAATACAGTGCCTTGGTCTAGCATTCAAAGCTTTCCATACTTTGAACCTAATTTTATGTAAATCTTGCATTACTCTCTTTGCTATCATTTAAGCCAACTTTCTTTCACTTGTCCATGTCTTGTGTTATCCAACCTTTAAATCTGCACAGATTCTGATTGCTCTATTTCCGTCCTCCTTTGACTTCTGCTCATTATGTAAGAAAAGCTTTAAGTTATGTGTATAATGCCAATGTGTTTGCAGGTGGTTATCTAGTTTTTCTAACACCAATTATTATAGAGGCTATCCTTTCTCTATTTTATATTCTTGATTTCTTCATCACAAATTAGTTGACTACATATACATAGGTTTATTTCTTAGCCTCTCTTCTGTTCCACAGGTCTATGTCTATTTTTAAGCCAGTACCATACTGTTTAGATGACTAGAGATTTATAATATAGTCTGAAATTAGAAATGTGATGTCTTCAGCTTTGTTCTTCTTTCTCAAGATTTCTTTGGATGTTCAGGATCTTTTGTGGCTCCATATAAATTTTAAGATTTTTTTTTTATTTTTGTGAAAAATATCAGAATTTTTATAAGCATTATTTTAAATCTGTAGATGGCTGTGAGTAGAATGTACATTTCAACAATGTTCATTTTGCAGATTCATGAACACAGTTCATTTTTTTCATTTATTTGTGTCTTTCTCAATATGTTTCATCAAAGTCTTGTAGTTTTCATTGTACAGATCTTTCACATCTTTGGTTAAATTTACTCCTCAGTGTTTTACTGCTTTTGATGCTATTGTGAATAGAATTTTTTATTTATTTTTCAGATGTTTTCTTATTAATATTTAGAAATACAAGTGATTTCTGTATGTTGATTTTGTATCCTGCAACTTTAGTTTGTTGATTAGTTCTAACAGTTGTTTCATGAAGTCTGTCAATGTAAAAATAAGTCCAGACATGCAGAGAATTTGTATGCGTTTGTTTGGGCCAACTTGATGACATATGCTGGGGAATAATTCTCAAATGCTCTGGAGAATAGCAGTTTTGCAGCTTCTTTTATGCATTTCAAATTGAACTGGAGAGTGAGGAAGATTACATGGAGGTAGGAAAAAGCAAGGTGGAAAATACAGAATTATTTTAAAAAATATGTGCTTTTATGAAGGTTGTTATGGCTTATTTCAAAGGCGTGTTAGTCTAAATGCATGGAAACCATGGACAAGGCTTACTAAAGGCAAAGATAGCCTTTTACTAAAACTTATATGCCTGGGGCATGACCACCCACTGTCACCTGCCCAGTTATAAATTTATGATCAGATTACCCAGTGAAGTTACTTTTCATGGAACCCTTTTTTCCATCTATAATTCTCTAAAATTATGTCATCTGCAAAGAAAGACAGTTTTCCTTCTTCCTTTTTAATTTGAATGTGTTTCATTTATTTGACTTGCCTGGCTGCTCTGGCTATAACTTCCAGTATTATTTGAATAAGAGTAGTGATTGTGGTCACCTTTGTTTTGTTCTTGGTCTTTGAGGAAAGCCTCTCAATCTTTCACTCTTAAGGATTAGGTTGGATGTGGGCTTGTCATCCACAGCGTTTATTGTGTCAAGGATATTCCTTCAATACTAATTTGTTTTAGCATTTTTATCTTGAAGGGATGTTGTGTTTTGTCAAATGCTTTTCCTGCATCTGATGAGATAATCATATGATTTTTATTTTTCATTTTACAATGTGATGTTACATTTATTGATGCGCATACATTAACTATCCTGGCATCCCAAGGATAAATCCCACTTGATCAGAGTGCATAATAAATTTAATGTGCTGTTAAATTCGGTTGCCTAATATTTTGTTAACATCTTCTTCATCTATATTCATCAGGTATATTGTTCTGTAATTTTGTTTTCTTTTATGGCTTTGGTATCAGGATAGTGCTGGCCTCATAAAATCTTATCTCCACATATAATTCATCTTTGGATATTCTTGAGGCTTTCTTAACTTGGCACGTTGTTGCTATCAGCCTGTTCACTGCTAGCTAGTCTCCCAAAATTGTTTGTATAAATGTATTCCCAACTAAAGAATTGCTGCTCACTCCTATTCATCTATGTCTAACACCTTATCCTAAGCTTCTTATTTAAGTTTTTTAGCAAACATTCTTTCCTTCCAAGAGGAATTCTGGTAACAGTTATAGAGATAATACACTTTTGACCTCTGATACATTTGTTTATATGTCAATCGCCTGCATTTCAGTTTGTGTTCCTAATGTTTTTTTTTTAATCTCATATACTTAGTTTTGAACACATGGTAGGTAGTCAAAAACAATTGTTAACTATACAAAAACAAATGCATTTTTGAGGTCTGATGTTTCCAGTTAATTACAGAAGAATGTTATGAGACTAATGTATATTCTTTGTTAAAGTAGAATAAGGTGTAATGTACATTATGCTGTTGATAAACAAGGATACATTTCTTTTCAATATCTTTACTGGGTTAAAACCCCTTATCTTTATAAACAGTGGACTCCCTTAGTGATAAAATCTCATAATTTTGAGGCACATTAAGCCCATTTTAAAACTTTAATTTCTAATGGTAGGTTTGTAAAATAGAAGTGGAGAGGAGGCTTTGATTCTTCCCCAGATATCATCTCTCTCTCTCTCCCTCTCTCTCTCTCTCCCTCTCTCTCTCTCTCTCTCTCTCTCTCTCTCTCTCTCTCGCCTGTGTCTATCCAAATACAGTTTTGTATGTTATTGCCTTTGGCAAGTATGCTGCCTTTTTCTATTTTAATTAGTCCTAACTTTAACTGGCTAATTTAAAAGATTTCATATGACTGACTATGAAATTACTCGGTTCTATTTACTATCACTGTCTGTCTAGATGGGTAAGAATCCCACTTTGGGGTCACTTCCAAGGAGCACGTTTAGACAGCTGTTGCCACCACTAAGACTTGTGTACCTGAGCTGCCTCCCAGCTAACAGTTCCAATCCTCCTTCTCCTGATATCCAAATAGCCTCCTTACAGGCTTTGGTGATACCCACCAAGCCTGTAGTCCTTGTTTTCATTGACATTTTGGGGAATAAAAACTTGAGAGAGGGATCCTTAACCCCTCTTCCTGGCTTTATAGTTATTTCCTCTCAATCCTTCCAACACAAGAAAACCAAAAATTAAATTGTCTAACAAAATGAGGAGGAAAATGATAACTACTTTGAGATACTTTTCAAATAAAATTCTCCCGTGAACAATAATATATCAGCTACATATTAACTAAGACAGCATGTCACATATTTAATACTGCTTAGATTTATTCTTTTAGGGTTTAAGGCTATGCAGACAGATGTCAAAGGAAAAAAACCTGACTTTGTGAACCTCTCCTTTTTAATGTTTAATTCCATCCCAATTTTAAAGGAAATTTAATTTAAGAGAATTATATCCATATGATTCAAGTTCATTTGTATTTAACTGATCAATGTGTTGTTTTACAAGGCCTGTTTGATGTAAAGAAAGCAAAGTGAGTTCTTTTTCCCTCTAGGCTTTGAAATGCATTTTTCCCCTTAGAAGTATTTGGCAGTTTATAAATCCCAACTACTAGACTGAACTTTGGTCTCAAATTCAGAGCATTAAAACATGGAACAGCATCCAAAAGGGCAGTAAATTACAATTTACTGAAAAAAAAAGCCTTTAACATATTGATTTTTCATGTCTTTCTGCTTATTTTAATTTTTAATTACAAACCAATTTCTTAAGCAAAAGAAATATCTTAGTGAAAACTTTAGAGAAAAGAGAGCTCCAGCATGTTAGAGAGAGAAGAGTAATAAATAATTCATCAAATAAGATAACTTTGAAAAGTTGGTATCTTTGCCTTTTCTTAATTATCATCTTCCATGAACGGGAAACATGTTATACTGAGAAAAATATGAACTTGAAATCCACCATTTTGTGTTGCTCAAACTTAATAAACACATGTATTCAGAAGAGTTTCAACCAACTTGTGTTTCATCACTTTAAAAAATGGGGAAAACATTGCTAATTTTTAAATATGCTCAGTGTGAGTTCGTGCCTTTATCCCCACTCATCCTTCCCTTTGTACCCGGAAATGGGTCTGACCTTTAATTTTATAGCACTTGAGTCCTTTCCAGTATACTTGAATTTGAGAAACATTTCAAAGAATGTCTTCCTCACTTTCCTTTTGGAGGAGGGAGGGCAGGCTGTGTCAAAATTACTCATTCATTTTGTTATGTATTAGAGAAACTGTCAGTCTTGAAGCTGATTGTGCATTTATTGATTTTAGTATAGGGGTGCTTGAAAGTCAAGTTCAAAACAACTTTTAACAATTTTAAAGAAACACATCATTTTTATTTCTATATGCAATGTTTTTTTTTCCTAGTCTTTGTCTTTCCTTCTCTTTAATCTCCTTAACAATTTATTATTGTTTTGAATCAGATAAGTCTTATAAATTCTTTTAGATCAATTGGGTAAAAACATAGGGAAACTTCACACATATACACATAAACAGTTCAGAGCCTAGATCTGTACTGTGCAGAGGATGCTAAAATGTACCTAGGGAATTTTGTCTATAAAAAAGCAAGAGCAGAAAATATGAGAAAAAGCGACTCAGACCATGTTTATATTTAAAGCTAATATGGACGTCTCCTAAGCATGTTTTACCACACGTTATTTAATTCTACATTAAAATGGAACCCTTTAAAAAAATACCCATACTGAGACATTTTTTACAGAGTAACTTACTGGCTTGGAAATCCACGCAGTTCACGTGCATAAGCAATCAATGAGCTCTAACTACGCTGAGAGCTGGAGCAGGTTCATGGGGAAACCAATGCCTGAGCTGCCGCTGCGACAGTTCTTCTACTTGGGTTGGGGCAGCAAGGGAGAAGCAGCTGACTATCCTTAAGAATTCATTTTTCTTATATATTTTTTCCTTTTTGGCCTAATTTTACTTTGATTGTCATTTTTATTTAGTAGGTAGGAAGTAAAGAATAAATGTTTATGGAATTAAAAAGTTGATACTTATGAGAATATTCCCATCATTATTATGGCTACAGTTCTACAAATTTAGGCCATAGAAACATAAATAAGAATATTTTATTAATTAGTCAATATTATAATACTGAGAACCTCTAAGTTCAGCATGAAGAGGAGGTCAGGATAAAAGCAGGCCAAATTTAAGAATTCAGGAAATGTACTGGCCACTCACCGGGGAACTGGCCACTCCATTTCTTCCCACTCTTCTTGAATGAACTTTGTCATTTGCACCTCCCTAAACCAATTTGGGTTCTACCAGACTTTTTTGCCTCTTCAATTACCTTCCTTTTTCTTATTCCCTCATGGTATTGCCTAGCCCTCTTAACCACTCAATGACTAGTGCTGGTGATGATGTGTGTCTGGAATAAAGTAAAAGGACATTTAGGAGCTGTAATTATGTTATTTACAAGTATCACTATGCATTTGAACAGATCTTAGAATATGTAAATACAGTAGATTCATCCAGATTCCATTTAAACAACCTGCTGGATTATGCAATGTTCTCAGTTCCTAATTCAAAGCATACTACCTGATGTTAACAAAGCAGTTAGCAGGCAACTCATTAGTATAGCTACACATTTCTCTTAGCCATTAAGTTGTAGTCTAAAAAGACACTGCTATTCTAGATGTAGTTATTGTAATTAGGCAAATAAATAATAAAGAAAATATATGTAAATAAATTTACTAATAAGATGTAAGTATGAAAAGAGAAGTTATTTCAATTAATCTGAATGACTTAGAAAAACCAAACCAAGTCACTAAAATAAAACAAAATGATAAATTTTTTGAATCACATGTAGGAGACAAAACTAAAAAATGCTTTGAGAATGCATTGTCTTTTTTCCTAAAAAGCCCCTGCATTAGCCAACTTGTGTGCTTCACTGAGTAAGCAGTGGTCCCTGGTTAAGACATGTACTGTAAGTACTGAGTGATGGAATGAAAATAATTGATTCAACTCATTCACTCAAAATAGTCGATCACATCAAAGCACATTTGCTCTTTCTCCAGCTTTAGACAATGTCTGATTAGGCACAGCTCAACTGTATGTATGGGTGCATTTCTGCTGCCATAAAAAATAAGTTCTGCATAAGTATTAGTCCCCTCAAGGCACATTTTTAAACAGAAGATATTTAAAATTTTGGTCAGACTTTGGAGTGGTTTTCTCTTTGGTCCCAAAGCAACTAATGGTTTTAAACTCATTCCTTACACCAAAATAGTGACCCATTTGATTTCTTCTCACTGTTAAAGGCATCCTAATATATACTTGAAAGGTAGAGGTCCTAGGAATTTTCCACTCACACATACCACACTTCTATATAGTTGCATTTTGTGGGATCAAATTCCTCATCTGGTGCCCTCTATATCTTACTGTTTCTTTTATCCCTCTTCTTTTTAAGTTTTTAGTTCCCCATGCAAGAGAACCAAATATAAATATGGTTAATAGATATAAATAGGTTTAAAGATAGTGGAGATATGTTCAGAAGCAACCCAACTAGAAAAATGTGTATGAGATAAAAGGGACTGAA
The DNA here is from genome assembly GCA_004024845.1 of Tonatia bakeri. Classification (NCBI taxonomy): domain Eukaryota; kingdom Metazoa; phylum Chordata; class Mammalia; order Chiroptera; family Phyllostomidae; genus Tonatia; species Tonatia bakeri. The sequence goes on from PVIA01000558.1 coordinate 133,822, forward strand.
ATTGGCATCTAGTTTCAAACTCATGTCTTTGATCATGCTCTTCTTTCTGTTTGCCTAACTGATCGAATCCTCTCAACACCCAGCTCCTTACCCAGCGACCTTTCACTATGGCTCCTCATAGTAGGGATGGGGACACCTTTATATTCGTCTCAGAACATTTTTTCAGCTTTGCCTTTTTTTGGCCATTTTAGTGTTACTTTCTGTCTTAATTTTTTGTCCTTGCTTGTAAATTCATTCAGTATTAACACAATATATTTATTTTTTCCTAGTCCAGCAGATTTAAAGTTAACATCTCTGTGATTGCTAAGATAGCCTTACTACTGAATCATTTAACCTCTCACTCTGCTTAAAGTTCTATAACCACAGTCTGTTCCCCTTCTCACACACACACACACACGCACACACTTTTGTCTTCCCCAGCTCAGCTTCTAGAATCCCAACCAGTACTATACTTTTCATCTTTTTTTTCCCCCAAAGCAAGTATTAGGAAAAAGCTTTCTGGAGGAAATGGAGAATAAGAGTGAAATATGATCCTTCAGGAAAAGGGAAAGATAGATATCTCTGGCCATGTTGTCTTACTAACAGACTCCATGAGTATCTTCTGCTGTCCTGTTATTATTAGCATTCTCTTCTTTCTCCCTGGTCTGGCTCTGTGTAATCATATCTACTTACATGGCATTAAATACCATTGGGAGAATGAGGACACTCCTCTGAGTTACATAGTTTTTATTCTAAATTCCTTATTGAGATCTTCATTAGGATGTCTCATAGATCTCACAGTCAATATACCCCAAACTAAACTTATTTTTTCTTAAAGCTTATATTTTATGCTGCCTTTCCCTTCTCAGTAAATGGCATGGCCATTCAAACCTCTGGGATGATCAGGTCCCAAATCTAAGATGTATCTTTGACCATCACAATCCAAACCAACACAACATTAAACCCCAAACTTTGGATAAATTTGACAGAGCTCAAATCTGTGCACTTCTTCCTAATTCACAATCACATTTTATATTCTTCTCTTTAAAGATTGATTGATTGACTTATGGGGGGAGAGAAGGAGGGAGAATGTATTCAGGGAACACAGTGAGAATGTGAATTCGGAAGTCTGAGGGCAGGATGAAGGATTGGAGCAGGAAGCAGACCCCCTGGTGTGTGGATAGTGCAGTGGATGGGCTCCATAGAGCCTTTGAAGACACTATACCCCCTCTGAAAAGCCAGCTTTGGAAGTGCTGCCTTGGAGAAGGCATTGAGGGCCAGTCAGTGTTGGCCAATAGGTCAGTAAAATCTACTGATGAGTGAAGAAAGGTGGTCTGTGAAAAGAAAAGCCTAGAGTTGTCTCAGAACTATGGAGCCAATTCCCTTCACCTGCAACTCACTCCGCTCTCAGTGAGCCAGCTGCAGGTCGCTCTGAGTCAAGGAAGGAGATGTGAGTTAAAAAAGTTTGAGAACAAAGATTTAAACTGACACAGGCTTTTCATATTTGAAAGTGAGTACTAGTAATGGGAAAAATACAATAAAGATTAAATTAAAAAAAAGAGGAAGTGAGTACTTGACACAAGATTTTCTTTTTTTATTTGGTTTGGTTTGGTTTTTCAAACAACATAAAAAATGAAATTATCAAAGTAAAAGATCAAAAATTAAAAAAAATAAGTTGTGTGATCAATATGTTAATTAAAAAAACAAAATTCGATTATTCTGTGATCTGGCTCAGAACTCTGCCACTTTCCTTGTCCTTCTATTGCTTTTAGAAAAAGTCAATTTCCTGGCCAGGCTGGCAGCACTGGGGCATCTGGGCCCTGGCAACATAGGCGTGCAGCCCAGCTCCCTGCCTTCCGGCCAGACTGGCCTGTGGCTCCCAGATCCCACCGCTTTCTTCTCCATGTCAGGCTCTTCTGTCACTCTAGTGCACCGACTGGATTGTCCTTCCCTGAATCCTTCTAAGGCTTGTTTCTCTAAGGATGTAGCTCAAACATGGCCTCCTCAAATGCTCTACACGACATCTTCCTCTCCAGTTTGCACCCCGCCAGTTCTCCTCTGTCAGCTTTCCTCTCGCATCTCCATTTCCTGGCACGGTACCTGGCACAAAATGTAGATTCAATAAACAGGAAATAAATGAAAGACCTGTACACTTACCAATACGGAGGGAAGTTTATCTGAATATTTGTTTCTCATAACTTTTAAACAAAACTTGCAAGTATTTTTCGTGTAAGATTAACATTTCTAATAAAATACTCAGTTTTCTGATGGAGCTAAATAATATTATGACCTAATAAGTTAATGACTTGCCCTCCAGCTGACTCTCAACTGACAGTGATCCACATTACTTTTCCTTGTCTCCAACCTAACTATCCTCTATTCTTATAAAATACTTTTTCTAAGATAAAATGTTGAAACAAGACTGCATAGGCCTCTCCCCTTGAAGCAAACTGGAAATAAATTTTGACATAAAAAATAAATAATTTGTCAAAAATTATTTAAAGGATTGTGAAAGTCCCATAAATACATACTTGGTTCCCGAGGACTCATTCAAATAAAGACAGGGCCATGAATGGAGGGGAAAAGTGGCAACAAAATTGACACTGAGATTCATTTTGTCTCCCAGTTTTTCTGATGCTGAGATTAACCAATGAGGTTTTGCTGATACTCTGCAAACTTGGCTCATTTTCAGAGTCTTTGTTAATGAAAGTTTTGTGGTTACTTTAAGGATGTTTGTCCTATGTCCTATTGAATTTGAGTCCTATCAAATTTGAATCCAATCCAAATCAAGAATCTGGATATATGGTTTTAGTTAGGATATAACCAGTACTCAGAGTCAGAGTCTACAGAAGTCATTTAATATTCGGAGTGCTTCCAGCAAGGAAGCCAGGTGCTGTACAATAGGTTTCTTGTCCATGTTTTATGTCTGAAGGATTCCTGGGTCTTTAAGGAATCACATAACTAATTATAGCTGACCAGTGTTTTTTATTTGAGAAATTGCACAATTATTTTGAAGAGTCCCAAGACTGGGATTATACTGTTAGAGAGAAATGACTTAGTCCTTAGAAGGTCTGCATGGTTGTGTAATTATATTCAGAAATGTTTTGGCTGCAGAAAGTTATTTTGTGTTTTGCCTACAGAGTTGTGCTGGTGTATGTATTTGTGCCTGGTTTTGCAATTATCTTTAGCTAATTGTGTAATTGCTTCAGCAGTGTTCTGTATGTCTGCTCATATCTGTAAGCAATTACCTGCGGTCCTTTATTTTGATGCCCAGCAAGCTTCTTTGGCAGCCTTGTGTTTAGAAGTTAGGTCTACACCTAACCAATTACATAGAGAATCAGAATGAAGGGTTCCAAAAATCTTAAGACTCCGTTTCCATACTCACCCCAACAATGATTAGCTTACTTATTTCCTTTTCTGTAAAATGTTCCTACCAAAGAACATATTTGTATTGGGCTGTTCAGCTGTTTTGAAATTGTGTCAGTCTTGAAATTAAATGACTACACATACCAGTGAATTCTCTATGCTTAAAAAGTGTTGCTGTTGCTACGCGTTTGTTCTCGTTCTGTGTCGTTTCCATTTGTGCGCTTGCTCGCTGTTGTATTGAAACGAGCTGCTTACCCTGTCTGCTCAAATGGAGTGTAAGCTTCTCAAAGTCGTGAGCTATACACTTCATTCATCATTTATTTCTGACACATAGTAGTAGGCATCTGGTAAACATTTATTGAATAATTAGGTGCACCTTATTCACAATTGTATATAATGCTTAGCACAAAGCCTACAATATGGTAAACAATTGGTGTTTGAAATAAAGATCTCAAATGAATTCTAGGACAGTCTACCCATGTAAAATGTCCTTGCTAGCACATTAACATAAGCTTCAGAGAATTCCTGCATCACCCTCCTTTGCTTTCTCTTCTGACTATAGTCAGTATGTGATGTGCTTTCAACAAATTTTATGTTGGGGCCCTAATGTTCATGGTAGGTTTTTATTATTATTATTTTTTATTTTTTGAAGATTGTATTTCAATTTTAGAGAAGGGGAAAGGAAGTAAAAAGAAAGGGAGAGAAACATCAATGTATGGTTGCTCACTGGGGACCTGGCCCACAACCCAGGCATGTGCCCTGACTGGGAACCAAACTGGCAATCCCTTGGTTCGCAGTCTGTACTCAATCCACTGAGCTACACAAGCCAGGCCTGTTCATGGTAGTTTTGATATTAGCTTCTAGTCTGTCCAGGTGGTAAGATATCTAAATTACCCTCATTCCTTTTTGGACTTGGCCTCTAGCTCAGCTCTTGGTTCTGTTCACCTGCCTGGCTTTGTTACCTTAGGTACTTCCCACTTAATTTCAGCATCTTAAGCTTTGGAGCTGTGGGAGTCCACTGCCTATATACAGATAGTCTTTCTAGAGATGAGGCACTAGAAAATAAAAAAGGTAGACTGGATGACCAGCATATAACACAGAATCAAGAAAATTTTCCACGTAATGACAAATTCTGGGGAAAAGTTGCAGTTTTTAAATGAGAACTGGTTTTGAAAACCTATAATTCAAAAATTTCAAATAGTCTTTAGTGTTCTGTAAAGCAGAAGTTTGAATTTGCCTTTAAGATAAACTGAACTTCTTATACCATAATCACTATGAAACAAATAGGCCTTCACTTATAAAAATGTAATGCAATGATATTCTTTTATAATGAAAGGAGTTTGTTGCTGTGGCTACAAGGAGATAAACTATGGTACCTAATAATGCAAACTTTTTGTTTTTTTTTTTCATTAAGATCAGCCTTGTAACTCTGAAAAACATGTTTCCTTAATAAAATGTTTATTTTCTAAGTAGACCTATAGATTGAACAGTCCCTAAAAATTATTTTTGTTTCAGGAAATACAGTTTCTTTGCCTCACATTGTAGCAAAACTACCAGAAAATGACATTTATACTTGCTGCATCTAACTCATCTCCTTTTATTTTTTCTTAAAATATTTTGACTACTCTATCAAAAAGGCACTTGTTAGGGTCAAAACAGACCTCCGTGAAGCTAAACCCTGTAGTAATTTGTCATTACACAAATGCTTATCTGTCTGCCGCGCTGACACAATTTATCATTCTCTACTGCCTGGTAAATTTTATTCTATTGCTTTCAGCATATCATTGTTTCTTCTGGTTTTATTCCTATACCCTTGGTTACTTTTCTGTCTCGTTTTCTGCTTCTCAGTTCTCTCAAAACTTTAAGTTTCAAAGCCTCCACCATTCTCTTTATTATAAATACATACATACATACATAAATTTATTTTAAATTTTGCTAAGAAATGTAATTCATTTTCCTGCAATTCTCATATTTCAGCCATTATGAAAACTATGTTTAATTATATTCTATTATATCCACAAAGGAATAGTATTTAATTGCAAATGCTCATAAAAATGTGTACAAAAAATCAAAAGTATATAAAATTTAGTACCATGCACCTATCCTCCAGATTTTTGTAACTTATTTCTTTTATTATAAAATTGTGTAAATGGACCAGAGATATGTTAATGTTGATACCAATGACTTTGTTAATAGAAGAAATCAAAATAAAAATGCTGTAAACAATTCTTTTTAAAAAGATTTTATTTACTTATTTTTAGAGAAGGGGAAAGGAAGGAGAAAGAGAAGGAGAGAAACATCAATGTGTGGTTGTCTCTCTTACACTCCCAACTGGGGACCTGGCCCACAACCCAGGGATATGCCCTGACTGGGAATTGAACCTATGACCCTTAGTTCACAAGCTGGCACACAATCCACTGAGCCACACTAGCCAGGGCTGCTGTTAACAATTCTTAAGCTTCTGCATACTTCTTGGGTGTGGGGGGTGAGATCGGCTTGCAGTATTTGGGTGGGAGATGTTGAAGTGAGTATTTCTGGACCATGTGAGCAATCTGCCTTTTTATTGGATTTTCTTACATAATTCCTGTTGCAATGGTGTCTTTAAAAATTGACAACTGTGGCTTAGAAAGAGAAAAATGTAAATACACAGAAAGTCTGGACATACTTAACAACTGTGAAGAAATTAATTAAATACAAATACTATCCTTTAAAATTGTACATATTTTTAGATTAAATTTGATTAAAACAGCCTTAACTTCTTTATGGATTTGATTGATTTCTAAACCTTCTTTTCTCTAAATAATTAGTGATCATGCTCATTATGTTTATCTGACAGCTGCTTTAAATGCCCCTCAGACAAGATCAGGTATATTTACCTGAAAAGACTCAAGTGAAGTCAGTTTAATTACTCAATTATTTTGAACTTTACGTTGCCACATTCATACAGAATGCTTTTGTTTAATGGTAAACAACTTCTTACTAATTTTTTGCAATATGGATTTAAACATGTAAATATATAAATCCTTTGGTAGTCAAAAGCATACAATGAATAGTCAATAAGTATTAGCTTATTGTTTTTAAGTCATAATAGGGTTTTTAAACATCAAATGGTATAATTCATTAATTTTTAAAGTTTACATGAATTTCTGTTCTATTTGTTTTATCATTTTGTCAATGACTACTTCTAATTATTTTCACTAATTCAATTTTATTTAAACATTAACAAAGCCTTTACTGTAATATTTTAACATTTATATGAATAAACATGGTTTTTAATCACATACACTCATCTGAAGGACTACAAAATGTTTTCCCAATGTGCTTTCAGCATTGTGCTTGTGTAATCTATGCCTTTCAGAAAGGCTTCTTGGGAGCCTATAGGATGTGGATCTGAAAAACAAATGAAACAGAGGTGGAAAGCAATAAAAATGTGCATTATTTATTATTTACTTTATATTTCTTTTTAATATTTACACATATGTGCTGATGGGACAATCTCTGAGTTCATTTGCAAAAACTAAATGGGAATGGTATCAAACACAGATGCTGTACATCTATCTTATTTAAAATAATAGATAATTTTCATCTCTTCCACAATTGGGAAATAATCAAAAGATAGTACAAGAAGCAATTAGAAATGCTCCCAGACCAATAAAGCTGAAAAAAGAATTCAGAATATATATATATATCTTTATATATCTATATATATCTTTACATATTCTCACTTTAAAGCAAGAGGACACTTTATATGTACTTTATATAAGGTACAATTCATTTGCATACCTTTTAAGTCTATTTTATTTTTGTTTTATTCAGAGATTGCTCTTTTTCTTGTAATCATGCTTTATTTTAATGAACTGTAGCTAGGTTGTGTGAAGTAGCTTAATAAAATTTAACGTGTTTGAGAAACGCAATGGAAACTAAGAATTAGGATCTGAAACTACAGTTAAGAGATGTTCAAAGTTAGACACACAGAATCAGATTTCAGGCTGGTCATAGCTGTAATATAATCCAGTTTTTGGAAGAAATAAAAATTGCTACTAAACAGGGACAGAATTAATTAGGAAGTATCCTTAAATAGTTGGTAGCGGTTGGGCTGCTTTGATATGACCCATCTCCGGTGAGTAGCCTTTATGGTGGATTCCTTCTTGATTCACCTGATTCTATTTTTCCATGTCGTAACTCTGATTTAGCTTCTATCTCTGTCTCTCTCTCTCTTTCACCATCTTTGAACATCAGAAACTGTTTTTTACGAAATAAAATGTCTCGTTGAAAGTGGCTTAAACAATGAGAATGCTGCAATAAGCCAGGAGGTCAACATGAAAGGTGAACAGTATACACCTTTCATGATTTAGCATCTCATCTAAAGATGCTAAAGAAGCTCATGAAAAGATACTCAACATCAGTGGTTATTAGGTAAATGTGAGTCAAAACCATAATTAGATGCCACTTCAAATGCCCAATTTGGCTATCATTAAATACATACTGAAAAGTGTTGGTGAGGATTTCGAGAAATCAGAACATATATAAATTGCTATGTGTGGAGAAAATAGGTAAAACGGTGCAGCTGCTTTGGAAAACAACCTGGCAATTCTGTAAAAGGGTAAAAGTAGAGTTTCCTTATGACCTAGCAATTCCAAAACTGGGTATATATGCCCAAGATAAATATACATATGTCTACATAAAATTTCATACTTGATTATCAAAGAAATATTATTCATAGTGACCCAAACAGCTCAAATATCTATGAATTGATGAATGAATACATAAATGTGGTATCCATGCAACAGAATATTTGTAAAAAAAAAGAAATGAAGCACTACTATATGGAACAACACAAAAAAACATTGAAAAAATTCTGCTAAAAGAAAGAATCCAGCCACAAGGGAACACATGTTGTACATTTTCATTTACATGAAATATCTGGATTGGGCAAATCTACAGAAACAGAAAATGGGTTGATGGTTACCTAGGACTCGGGAGCAGGGGCTGAGGGATAGAGTGGGTCACTGCTAATGGGTAAAAGTTTTACAGGGTGATGAACATGTTCTAAAATTTATCCTGATGATGGTTATACAACTCTGTAAATATGCTAAAAACACTTTCAATGGATGAATCACATGATAAATGAATGATAATTCAATGATTCTGTTTTAAAAAGAAAGGAAAAATAAACGTTTATGTGCAATCATGGGAAAAAAGCAAGAAATGGGATCATAGATAATTTTTATTATTACATATTTTCTTAAAACAGAGAGGAAAATCCAGCATATTTCCTCACCCTTTTCTTTTTTCAGTCATCCTTTCTCAAACATTTGCTGGGGGTTAGGGGAAGAGTTAAGACTCCCAGGTACCATTGCAGCTATAGATTGGGGTTGAAAACAGCCTCAGTATAACTGAGGCCCAGATAGTCTTTGCTCCAATTCTGACAGTTACTGCCAGCATCTTTCTACTGAAGGACAGCTTTACCAGTAAGTTTTCATGCGCCATTTCTTAAAAAACAAAATGAGCTCATGTTTCCAAATTTGCTGTTATCTAGTCCTATCCTGAAAATTTATTCATTTAACAAATACTTCTTGTGCATCTACATATGTTGGTTTGCAACCTTGGTAGTTCCCCCCGTGAAATTTGAAACAACTACCCAATAGCCTATGCCCACTGCAGAGATGATTGGAGTGGATACTGCCAGACCACTGGGTGCTTCACAAATTCCCCCTCATATCCCCTTGCTTAATTTGGATAGAACTTGGCCAGATGATTAACCCTAAACTTCTTAAGAGCAAATAGGACTAGAATTTTCAAGCCTTGAGCAAAATTTCCTCTCAATACTTAAGTATATATAGAATAGAAGAATAGCTACTTGGGTAAGGAGAAATATAAATAATATATAGATCAAAGAGCTAGAAGGGAAAGCCTGAGTCGACAGTGGTGGACAGAGTCATATATAACTGCATATCTACTCCTGTACACTCTGGCTGAGGAAAAGCCACACAACTGGTGACTTGAAACATCATCCCATATGATAAGATTGCTACAGAAATCTCAAGATAAACATGGCTAAAGCACGGAAAATTTTCTCAAGGCCATCCTTCCAGGTTCCACCATTTTTCAACAAGTTCAAAATAAGAGAATTAATTCAGGGACTATTAATCGAGGGACTATTTTAATATGAAAATTATTGGGTCCTTTGACATGGTAAAATCACACCAATATTCAGTCAGTGGATATTTCTGAAAAACCCAGTAATTATAGGATTTTGCCTGTTTTCACAAGGCTTTAACTGCATGGTAGTTGTAAACAATTATTCACTAGAAGGATTCTGCAGTATCATTGACTGCTCTGAACATCTTTTTTAAACACAATTGACAAACATTAGGAAAGTTTCTTTAGACTACCTTTCTTGGCTTGAGACCAGACTTCAAACACCCCTTTGAATGCTCAGTACTCACTGTGAATAACTCATTCTGATAATAACTGTAACTCTTGTAAGCAGTTAATTGGAAAAGGCTCATAGAGTTTAGAACAGTGGAAAATAGGATTTTAAGTATCCTAATTAATGTGGAGTACAAATTTTATTAGATTTTGTAAGGAGAAGGGTATGCTGACTGATTGTTGTATTTATTTATTTACGTATTTGTATTTATTTACTTTTATATGCTTTGACCAGAAAGATCGATTCTTCATTCATCAGGGAGTGAATGTGAATATGACAAAACTGCAACTGAACCTGGCTTCTGAGATCGAAATGGGTTTACTGGCTCTCGTGACTGAAGAACCCAAGGTAGTTTGGCTTAAGCTGACTTGAGCCAGGGCTCAAATAATGTCCCTGGAAACTAGTTAACCTGTCCATCTGTCTGTCTCTCTTTCTCTTTCATTTACTCAGTTTGAGTAATCTTCTTAGGTGTCAGGCAGTTACAAGATGAATTCTGTAGCCCCTGTTGCTATTGTTCTATTAGGGTGGCATTTAGTGAAGAAACAATGAGGCTCTTTTTACCAGAACCTCCAGTAAAAATCTCCTTTAATTTGTTGGTAAAGAAGCATGTGACTAATATCTGTATCCCTATCAAATCAACATATAAAGTATTCTGGTTGTTTAGGCCTATATAACCAGGGATAAGGTCGACTCTATCAGGAATATAAGGGATAAGGATGGGGATAAAATTGATGCTTAAAGAGAAACTAACTAAAGTAACAAGAAGGAGAGGACTAGATGGTGTGCAACACAGAGAAATCATTCACAGAGCCCACTTTTTTTGTCCTCTCTCATACACATATACACACTCATATGTACACATACACAGAATATACACAGGCATGCCATTAATGTACCTAAAAATGCTCACATCTCTAAAAAGCATTTTCCAACACCCTAGTCCAGACAACTAGGAGTGTCATTCCATTCCTCAACACAACTACAAATGGCAAAGATTTCAACATATCATGTACTCTTTGCAGGCATCCTAACACACCTAATAAACATTGAAGAATGAGAGGAGTTTAAACACTATAAAACGAGACACAGTGAAAAGGAGCCCTCTTTTGGCAGTGGACTTAGTTTCTTGACCAGCCAAAGTCCCTGGTATAATTTCTGAGAGAATCTGCTGTGCCTACCGTGTTGACTGGTCCCATTGGAGATGGGCCTTCAGTAGAATGTCTTCCCTGGGACATCTATTCCTTTAGAGGTTCATTTTGTTTCACCATGGGCTTGAGAAGCAGATAGTTTATTACATCATTATTGTCCACACATGAAGTTTTTCTCATACTACATCTTCTTTAAAAACAGTATGGTTTCAATCAATTCTCATATTTGGAACATCAGAGGCCATTAAGAAAAGTCAAAGGCTCTGTTGATCCCTTTCATATGGAAAACTTCCGAGAAATATTTAGTTTCCAGAAAACAGCCTTGGCCTCCACACTCTATTGATCCTAAAGCTCTCATTTATATGCTGTCAAACTTATCCTTGGCCTTAGGATGGTCTGGAGAAAAACACACATAGAGAGCTGGAAAAAACATACATACATGTATATCATGCACATAAAAGCACATCTAAACACATATGCCACATACAACCCACACAAACACATGTCATACGAAACATAAACATATCATGCAAAAACACATGTGCACATACATGTCGTGTAAACCGTGTAGACACACATGTCATGTAAACATATATTATTATATATAACATATAATATATGTGTTTTATATATGATCCTGGGTAGTGTGTGTGTGTGTGCGTGTGTGTATTCCTGGAGTGGGATGGAGCTACCAATACATTCCTTTCCTTATGAGTACATTCCAATTTCATCTTGTCAAGAAGAGCAGTGGCTCCCTTTATCTGGCAGTGAAAGCCACACAAGTATCTGAGAGAGATCTGTTAGGATCAGCACAGTTTTCAAATAAAGGGCCAGAGGGTAATTATTTGAGGCTTTTCTGGCCTCATAATTCTGTATCTCTTATTCTTCACAAGTATAAGGCATTACCAACTGTGGTTAGTACACAAACAGGCCTGGGGCTGTATTGATACATGGGTTGCACTTTACCATGTCCTGGCTAGTGGATGAGGTTTCTCACAGGACCAGATCTTTTTTCTACTATGAGTCCCACCTTCCAGCCTCTGCTAATGATTATTTTAGTTTAAGATAGAATGTTTCTCTTCCAGCACAAACAAATGGATTTTGATTACAAAACAGGCAGGAAGGGGTGATCTTACTAAAGTTGTATTATCTTTCCTCTCTGACTTGATGTGGGGCAGTTGTGGTCTTGGATATATATTTTTTTTCATTTAATGCTACTGAAGAGGGTTGTAGGAGCTCAACACACTTCAAGACATTAAACATACCCTGCAAAGTCACCTGATGCTGTAGCACTGCAGTGCCCAAGATCTGATTCTCCAAAAACTAAAGGCATTTGTTTAATTGTTTTTCTATAGCATAAAACCAATTGGCAATATTCAGCCCAGGCTAGAGAACTCTTTTTTTTCTTCCACCTCAGTCTAGAAAGTCCAAATCCACATGCTAAAATGGTATATTTAGCACCTAATTTCTCAATGTCTGAATCAGTTTAGGTCCTTTGGTTTTCAAGTGATGAAAAACATTTTAGACAGAGCATAGATAACCATATATATTTAACTTATTCTACCATCAATGGATATTATATTTTACTTTACCTATACTATAATAACTTTACAATAATATATTGTCATTTCTCCTCCAAAAGTATTAATAAACCTTTCACTTTTGCATGGTATAAACTTCATGATACATTGTTGTATCTCTGTTAACTATCAATTGACCTTTAAAGATATAGAAATCATAAGAAAGAAACCCTCATAGATATTTAGCCATGTAACTGCAATTTCCAATTCTTGACATTTTTTTGTATAGATTCTTGTTTCTGATGTTATAAATGTGTTTTTGCCTGAAGGACTATCTCTAACATTAGTATAGTATAAAGCATAAGTCTCTTATAGTATGAAGTATAAGTCTATTGGTAAAGTCTTTTAGCTTTTTTATGTCAGAAAATATCCTTATTTCACCTTCAGTTTTGAAAGATATTTTCAATGGATATAGAATTATAGGAAGACCATATTTTTTTCAATTTTAGTACTTTAAGTGTGATCCTACTTTCTTCTTAATTATATGATTCTCTATAAGAAATCTTTTGTCACTCTTTCTTTGTTCTCTTATACATAACATCTCCTTTCCCCCCCATCCTGGTTGTTCCTTTTTTTCTTTATAACTTCTTTAAGCAATTTAATTGCGACATGACTTATTAGTGTTTTATCTGATTTTCTTTAGGCTTGGTGTTAGTTGAAAGTTTTAGATGTGCATTTGTAGTTTTCATTAAATTTGAGTATTTTCATATCATATGTCTCCATATTTTTATCTGTTCTCTCTCCCTCTTCCCTCAGTTACCAAGTAACACATGTTCTGGGTCATAAAATACCACAATCTCTTGATGATCTATTCTTTTTAAAATAAACTAATCATATTCCTCTTTGTGTTTCATTTTAGATATTTCTATTGTTATATCTTCCAGTTCAGTTTTCTTTTCTTCTGCACTATCCAGCTGGTTGGTAAACCTATCTAGTGTACTTTTCATCCAAAACATTACAGTATTTAAATATTGTTAAATATTCAAGTTGAGGTTCTATCATTCATCGTCTGCTTGAATTTGGAACACACAAAATAATTATAATGGCTATTTTAATGTCATTGTCTGCTACTTCTGAAGTCAGTATCAGGTCTTCATTTGTGTTGATTAATTGATAAATCTTTCCATTATAAGGCATATTTCCTCCTGCTCTGCATGTCTGTCAAGTTTTGATTATATGACAGATATTGTAAATTTTAACTTACCTGAATGCTGGGTATTTTTATATTATAAGGGTAAGTTCGATCCTTTGGGGATCTTGCTTTAAGATTTGCTATGAAAGGCCAGAGCTGTGTTCAGTTGAGGGGTAATTATTGTCCACTTTAAGGCCAGACATTTCTGTGTCAGTGCCTTATGAATCTTGAACTTTTACCATCTGGTTGGTGAGAACAGGTACATTTCCTGGTTCTGGTGAGTCGTTGACAGTGTTTCTCCTAATCCTTGTACAGCAACTTTCCTGACCTTGGGCAGTTTTCTCACACAAGTTCCGATCAATGCTCAGTTAAATGCTCCAGGAGGATACTTTGAAGATCCTAAGAGTTCTCTCACTACAGCTGTCTCTTGTATTCTATTCCATTGATGCTCAGCTATCTTAGTCTCCCTGGGCTCTAACATCTGTTTCCTTATTCAGAGAATCCACTGTGTTATGCCTTGATTCTCCCTTCTTAGGCTACAGGATGGAAAGCATCTTCAGGCAGAAGCTAAGCAATTATAAATCTTACCTTATTTGCTCCCTACCTGTCGGAAACCACTCTCCTTTGTTGCCTGATGTTCAGGAACTCCTATAGTGATGCCCTGTATTTTTGTTATGCTTTGTTTCAAATGGGAAAGTATATCTAGTCCTTATTATTCCCTCATGGCCTTCAATTTTTAAAAATTTATAATAATTCCAATGTGGCAGTTAAATGTCTAGGAATTTACTTTATCACATCTTAAAATGCATCATAAAGTTACAACACATAAAATTTCTTGATTAGTCTGAGTGTGGTCTGTTGCTCCATATAGTGCTGGCTGGTGGAGAGAAGGGATATCCTTTGATAAAATGTTCCACTCCTTCAGACCCCACACTTGGTTGTATAGTGCACACAAATGTATTTTAAATACTATCTGTGATATTTTATCCACAAATGAGAGGAACAGTTAAAGTTATACACCATAGAGAAATTTTTCAGATTTCAATAAGAAAATACATAAGTGGAATACAAATTATTTCTATTTGTTTAAACTAGTTACCCAACTTACTCTTCTTCTAACACACCTCCCTTCTCAAACTCTCCTTGCAAATTGTACTCCCCTGCAAGAAAGTCCAGTACAAATGAAGTTTTTGATTCCTTTAATTTCCCTGCACTATCTTACTATATTTCCAAGGTTTGATTCACCATGTCTGGAGACTTTAGTGGGGCAGACTATAATTATAATGCCTGCTGACATCCCAAATTCCCAAGAATGAAGGGTGAGGAAGAGCTGTTTTAGATTTTAGGTCTCTTGCTTCAATGTATGTGTATGGGTTCTGCCAGTTGAGTCTATCATTCACCATGTCTTAATTGAAGTTCGCTAGTTTTCTTGTTTGTTTGTTTATTTTTTCATAGTTCTAGTTGCATGGTTGTCCACCTCATGTAGAGCTGGTCATTTATAAGGGTGAAACTACATTTATGAAACATTACTTCTCTGAGCAAAACAAACATAAGATTACCTTTCTTAGAATTTAGTAAACAATAGCCCCTTTCATACATCCATTTATTTATAATAATACAGAATAGTATCTATTTTACTGTGTCTAATCAGGTTGTTTTGAATAAGAATAAATCTTTTTAAAATTTTAATTACAAGAAATAAATATTTAAATGACCATGCTAATAAGCACTGGATTATATTTTTGCCCAAATCTCTCCTTGTGCTCTTTAGTCTGTTTTTGCTGAAGGAATAAACACTCAATACCTCCAGGCCTGTCTTTCTTCCTTCCTTCCTTCCTCCCTTCCTCCCTTCCTTCCTTCCTTCCCCACCTCCACTCCCTCTGCCTATTACCATACTGTTTTCTGTGTCCATGAGTCTTTGTTTTCTTTCTCTGCTTGGTCCCTTCAGACTTCTCACCTAGCCTCCAACTCCCTCCCCTCTGACAGCTGTCAGTGTGTTCTCTGTATCCATGAGTCTGTCTTCACTTCGCTAGTTTGCTTACTTCATTAGGTCACACATGTAAGTCAAATCATATGGTACTTGCATTTCTCTGACTGGTTTATTTCACTTGCATGATACTCTCCAGATCCATTCATGTTGTCACACAAAGTAAGATTTTTTTCTTCATTTCTGTGGCTGAGTAATATTCCATTTTATATATGTGCTACAGCTTTTTTATCTACTCATCTACAGATGGGCATTTGAGGTACTTCCAGATCTTGGCTATTGTAAGTTATGTTACAAATGTTGTTTATAAAAATACATTCCTGGGAGCATAATGTAAAAAAAAAAGTAAGTACAAAAGTAACGTTTGACTGGACCAAATAGATGGCATAATATTTGAACCTAATAGCTGAAACTATTCATAGAAGACTTGTACTAAATGATACTTAATATGTTATATCCTATTAGTGAGAACCATAGCTATTATTTATTGGAAATCTATCATATGTTAGAAATTTTGTATATACTGGGTCTATTTACAAAATTGCTGAAAGCTGGTGCTATAATGCTACTTTTATTAAAAAAGGAAGTTGACTCAACAAATTTTGAAGAAAGTTGACCTAAATCACATAATTATTAAATAATGAAGCCAAGATATTAAAACAAGTCCCTTTATTATGAAGACACAGGTCTTTTTTCAAACTACTTTCTGTAGGTTCCTAGAGCTCTTCAACGTGAGCCTGTTGGATGTCTCTCTGTACCCCATTTCCATTCTGCCCAGCATCTCTCCATATTCCTCACACACACACTTCAATGGGTGTAGCTCCCTTTTTATCTGCATTAAATGAGTGCTTGGCAGGGTTTAGGTTGGAACAATTGAGAAAATCAACAGACCAAAAGGAATGCATTTGACTAAATTGCACCTTTCTGTTCTCTTTCCTCTCTCTTCTTCTGTCCCTCTCCCATCATTCCACATTCACCATTCCTTGCTCCTCCTTTCCATATTCTTTCACTGTCTCATAAAACTCCCTAAGGACAAGACACATAATTATACATAGTGATAACAATGAAATCGGTAAACATTTATGTAGGTGAAATCAAGAAAATATTTATTACTGAATTCTACTTGTCTCTAATACCTGGAATTGAGTTAAATGTCTATCTGAACAGTAACTTTTTAGCAGCTTTTTCTTTGAGAAGTCACTTATTTATCTGGCCTAAGAGAAATGGTTGAAGATTTTAGCTTTATTAAATGTCATGGAGGTCAGTACAAGATTTGTGTGCTGATAGAAAATGCATGCCCCTAAAGTCTGGCCAAAATGACAATTCTGAGTGCAATTAGAGAGGCTTATTGGAGGTGGAATTGAATTTAGGGTTCAAATTCATATATGAATGTGTATGTACAGAGATTGTCTATGGCACAGAACAGAGGTCCTCAACCCTGGGGGGGGTTATCAAAATTATTTGTGAAACTTAACAAAAAAAAAAACAAATAAACACATAAGATTCATTCATACCCACTAAATTAAAATCTCCAAGAATATTAAGCTAAGTGAAATAAGCAAGTCAGTGAAATACAAATACAGTATGATCTCACCTATACAAGGAATCTAATGAACAATAAGTTAATGAAAAAAATAAAACCACAGGCATGGAAACATGGAACAGACTGAAACTGAACAGATGGGAGGGGATAATGGTGGAAAGAAGGGGAAGGGACTAGACAAAGAAGGGGAAGGGAAACATGTAAGACTGACACATGGCCACTGACAACAGTGTGAGAATTGACTGTGGGAGTTGGGGGTGAGATAGGCGGAGAAGGGCAAAAAGGAAAAATTGGGACAACTGTAATAGAATAACAACAAATGTGATTAAAAAATAAAACAAAATCGTGAACAATTACCTTTGTATCTCTAATTTCTAGAAGCTTTTGCATGTATTATGATCATAGGATTGAGAGCAATGTAAATATGAGATCATTGACAGTGGCATACATTTGAAGAATATAATTATATGAACGTATGCATCCACCACATACACATGCATTCAATGTTTATATTCAAGTTCTGTAACTAATATATTAATTTATCAGTCTCTAGTTAGGAATGCTCTGCCTTTCACTTTGCTTTTACTTTGTTCTTAATAGCTTAGATTTAATTTCGACCTAAGCTAAAATTTAAAATTGACAAGGTCGGTGATAATTATAATGGGACAGAGTCTCACTGAGATGTTAATGTATTGAACTGACTCCCTTTAATATTAATGAGAGCTCAATGGGGAGATGACAGTGATAAGTATGTAATATGAGTTTTCTTCCTCAGATGTAAATGTAAAAAATGTAAAAGCATTCTATTTGTTTGCAACTAGAAGAAAATACTTTCCATCATGTCAATCATTATTTTGAAGAATTATCAAAAATTCTGCAATGGTAAATACTTTTTTATTTTACTTCATCACCTTAAAATTAATATGCAAGCATAGATGATTATAGATACAACTAAAGAGATGTCAGATGATTGAGTATATCTTCATGAACTAGAATAATAGGAATCTACACAGAGGGCAAAGTTCTGTTAATTTAATAGTTGAATTTGCTCTGGTACCAAATGAAAGCCTATTTTCTAAAAATCTAAAAATTTAGGCTCCACTTTTAGTAATTCCAAGAAGGCCGCAGGTAATATTTGGATAACTAGTTACTAATCATTCAAAGAATATTTGGCTCTTGTCTTTTTATCTTCTATCACACAATATTTTATTACATTTCCATTTGCTAGCACAAATTGCATTTGTATGACATTTATAATTCGAGAAATGGGTTTCTTTTTGTTGCTACATTTCAAGTCCATGGAAGTTCTGCAAAGTAAGTAGAGAAATATTTAATCTGCTTTATAGATCAAGAAACCTAGTACCCTAAGGATAAAGGTCAAAGTCTTCCAACTAAGAAGTGCTGAAGTCAAAACTGAAACAAAGGTCTTCTGACTCCAAGTCTATTAAATGAAGGGCTGAGATTATAAAAAGGAATCAATGAAATGTTATTTTTTACTTAGAAAAATTTCAAAGAGATATGAGTGAATCATAACAAATTAGTTGTGGGATTATCTTTGAATTTTATTTTATGTTTTTAGAGTTTGAATTATTTATTATTGTTATTTACAGTTGTCCCCATTTTTCCCTCATTATTCTCTCGCTTCCTACCTACCCTCACCTCCCATCTTCAGTCCTCTCCCCTCCTCCTGTTGTCTTTGTTCAGGGGTAATTTTTAAGTGCTATTTCTCTTGAATACGTGGCTAAGAGTAGAATGGCTGTGATATATGGTAATTCTGTGTTTAACCTTTCGAGGACCTCTCAAACCGTTTTCCAAAGTACATGTATCATTTTGCATTCACATCAAATGTGAACAAGTTGACTGATTTCTTTTCAAACTGGCCAACATTTGTTATTGTCTGACTGTATATTTTTAACTGTATTAGTAGATACGAAGTGTTAAATTATTGTGATTTTAATTTGTATTTATTTTTATGAACTTATTGACCATTTATATATCTTCTGTGCAGAAATGCCTATTAAAATCCTTACCCATTTTTTAATTGAGCAATTTGTCTTAGAATTGATTTCTCATATTAGTAATTTTGCTAATATTAGTTATCTTTGCTTTTTTAGGGTATACTTTACTTGGTCATGGTAAGTAATAGTACCAATGTAATATTTAAATTTCTTTACTAGTATGTTTTGCACAGAAAATTAAAAAATAAATACACAATGGTGAGACTGTTATTTTTAAGGTGTAAGTGTCAATTTTTAACATCAAGATGTTGCTAACATTGTAAAATAAATCTGATAGATTCCATTTTTTCAATGCATAGTATTAAAGTGTTTGCTTGATAAAACTCTGTGTTAAAAATGTCTCTTTACAGAATATTCTTTATAGACAATTGGCATAGTCAGGGAACTGGAATGAGGGAGAGTTGAGGTGAATCTGAAGGAGTCAAGAAAGCTACTGGAGTCAGAAATTGAGAAGAAACCGAGTTATACTTACCTTTTAATTTCAAATATGAGAGCCAGCTGGGCAAACAACTTTAGGAGGTAAAATATATCACTTTGGAGGCTGGTGGAGGCAGAATTGTAGTCAAGAACCTCTCCACCTCCCCACATACAGCAGGAGGCATAATAAGGATGGCAACATCTTAAGGTGAAAAGCATGAGGAAGGGACAAGATATATATAAAGGTTACATTTTCTAGCCAAGGGGAAATAAAAAAGACCCTTAATGGATTTAACTTACTAAACTATGCTGTAACTCATATTGCACATTTAGTTATTATATTTGTTTCATTCCCTCAACCCTGCAGATGGTGTTTGTACTGTAACGTATGTCAGAAATGGATGAAATAAAGGAGCTGTGTTTCTCTGAGTTGTAGAATGAGGTAAAATTTCCAGTCCCACTAAGACTATGTTTAGCAATAAGAACCTGCTAATGCTATATGAAGACCTTTAAACTAAACTAAACCTTGTAATGATAAGTATGAACTTTATATCAGAAATTGTAATGATCCTGATAGATATTCCTCTCATTTTTATTTGAATCTAGGGCTTTGGTCTTTTAGTGGCAAAGCAGAAATAAGATGATAAACAATTAGCCTTATATGAAAACCAGGTTATTTTTTACAGTTATACTTTAATGTGAAAACAAATCATGTGAATTCTTCTTTAAAATGTGAATTATGCTTCATGGCCTGAGAATCTGCATTTTAAGATGTTTCCAGTTGTTGCCGGTCCTGCTGGTCTATGAACCACATTTTGAGTAATAAGGCTTTATAGCAGGTGACTGTAATGAAATGATACTGACAGGATCATCTGAAGAACTATTTCTAAAGCATTCGGTAGTCCCATCTTGCCTCATTCCCCACCTCTCCAAAAAGATCAGGGCTTACCAGTGATCTCCGAGACGGGGGCCTAGTAATATACATTTCAAACAAAATTAAAAAATGTTAAAACTAACCTAATGATTCTAATATGATGAATTTTCACCAGGAGTAAAACCATTACTTGGCAATCGTAAAAATCCAGTGCAGATCCTCAAATTCTACGTGTAAACCCGTAATTATATAATCCAGTTTAAAATGGATTTACTAAAATGGATTTACTAAATTTGAGATGAGTATAGATTGGGAAATTTTGATTTTGATAGAGAGACAAATTGGAGATAGTCTCCCTGGAAAAAAGAAATGCCCCCAGATCACCAAGATAAATGTCCAATCGCATTAAACCCAAGAAATGCATGAGTTTCCTTAACATTCTACCATTCATGTGATTCCAATTATAACCACTGCGTGCACGTTAACAATTTTAGCCTCATATACATTACAATGACATTCAATACATAAATTAGATTATTCACTCATAACTTTATTTAGGAAGAGACTGAGTCCCATTTGGAACAACTTCACATTTTCTCCATGGAGTATCAGTGCAGTTCTTCGGAGAAATTGCTTGGTCAATGCCAGCAGTCTGCTTCAATTTTCTACTATCCAGGGATCCTGAGATGCAAACATCTGTGAAATTTCCAATGGCTTCTTCATGCCAATGGAAAGTAAAAAAAATTTCTTGCTTTGATGGTGTTTCCAGATGTTCTTAATGCTGCACATATGGCAAGGGCCATTCTTTTCTAATAAGCTGAGGTTTTCAAAGAATCACACACGGCAACCGAAATGCGACAGACCCTGAAATCTACCCATAGACTGGCTTTATCTCAAATGCACTTATATCCCTGACAACCAATATAATTGTCCCAATACCTATATGTGCAAGGTTTTACACAGTATAATGATGGAACAATTTGTAAAATACCCTTGGTTTCTGGCACAAGGAAGCAATTTAATTACTGAAAAGAAACTTTAGTTTGCTAAAATTTCCTTTTGAAACTGTAAGTTTTTCTATTGTTACAGACCTTGAGGATTCAGTATTGGGGGATTTTTCAGGAACATGTAGCTGGAAAGCAGAAGCTGCCTTTGATTGGAGACTCTCATTTTGATGTGCCCTTCACCACATCCTCAACTGTCCTACTCAGTTGATGCTTTTGAGTCACATTTTAATAAAAACAAGTAAAATTGTTTAGATGTAAAACAATGTAACCTTTCTGAAATCTATAACAAATTGTTTAATTTATAAGACTATTATCTTTTATCTGAAGTATTTCAATAGTTTCCTAAAAATTTTTAGAAAACCAGTGGTTTTCTAAAATGTTCCAGGACCAGCAGTGGAAGTATTGCTTGGAAACTTGTTAAAAATGCAAAATCTCTGGCACCACCACAGATATAAATTAGTAACTCTGGGGTGGGATCCAGCATACTGTATTTTAACAAGCTTTCAGAGTGATTCTGATCCAAGGTAAAGTTAGAGAATGACTGAATTAGACTAAAGTGCTATAATAGAAATCTACTTTGGTGGTGGGACAGCAAGGGAGAAGTTAGTTGCAACTAAGGGGATCAAGGATGGCTTCATGGAGACTGAGGAATTCAAGCAACTTAGAAAATGTCCTTTACAAGTTGAGGAGTATTTTACTGAAGAAAAGAGTGTCAAGGTTGGAAAAATAACAAGTTGCAACAGGAATACATTGTGTCTTGGGGGCATGTGGAGCTACTTAGTGGGAAGCAATATTAAGAGACGGTAGAGAGAGTTGTTTGGCTCACTTTGTGAAAGACTATGTATGATTTTTTACTTCACAGCAAGAAGAAGCCATCAGAGGTGGTCAAACAGACTAGTGTTGCTTCTGAAAACATAACTTTGGCAGCAGTGTGGTGTACTGAGTTATGAAGAAACTAGGACAGAAACAAATTAATCAGTTATTTTGATATCAAGCTGAGAGATGATGAGATTTTAAATTATGATTAGAGTAACCAGACCAATTAAGGTATTAAAAAGAAGATCCCCTTCTAGTTAGTATGTACTAGGTAGCAATAGATCATTTGCCCATCTTAACAACAAGGAAACATAAGAAAACTAAAACCCCCACTTCTCTTAAAATCCTTAAAGAGTGGTAGACAGAAATAAGTCTAAATTACCTAAATCTAAAGAAGAAAAACCCTATTGGTGAACAAAGAGTGAAAGCACCTTACAGTCAGAAATCAGCCGAAGGTGAAAGGATGAACAGAAGAGACACCTGACCACGCCGATCATGAACAAGCTGGGGAATCCATCAGGGTCCATGCAGGAAACAGGAAAAAATCAATATGGACATTTAAAATTAAAATTGTAATATAAGAATGCCACATGATAAAATAATTATTACATCATTATGCAAAGTTAAAAAATCCTAAGGGAAGAAAATAGTTACTACCTACAGACTGAGGAAGAATGGACAGAGGAGGAAATAAAAACTTACAAGACCCCCCTACAAGGCTAAGATTTAGGCCTCAGGATAGGGTGTGATTTCAACAAGAAAATCACATAATGATGAAGAGTTCTGTTAGATGGTGTTGGTCACATGATGGTTGATATAGAGATAGGTCTCTATCTATCTATCTACCTATCTACCTATCTATCTATCATCTATCTGTCTATCTACTTATCATCTATCTAACTAATCATCATCATCTATCTATCTAATACAGACCTATAGATACAGATATGGCTTTAAGAAAAAGGTAACAAAGTATGGGTGGTAACTAAAGAAATAGGTGAAGATTAGAGACCTCATGGAGATAGAATAAAACATGAATAGAAGTGGACCCAGGTGAAACATTAGGTGACAATAGACCCATTATATTAACAACAAAAAAAAGGTAAAATGAAAAGAGCAGAAATAGCAAAGTGCTATCTTATAAATCAAAGGAACATAGCTCAACATATAGCATATCATATTTACCAAAAGTATTGAAGCTGGCAGGGATGTCTGTATATGGGAAGAAGAACCTCTTATACTGCTGGAGAGAATATGTATTCGTTGAACCTTTCCAAGAAGGAAGGTATAAATACCATCAAAATATTCATATCCCTTCACATGTTGAATCAACCTTCAGGAATAAATAATTAGAGATTTAGTTTATGCCACATAAATCTTCTTAGTAAATGCAAAAAAAATTCACATATTATCAAAAATTCTAGCTACATCATGGGGATAGTTGCAGGACAGGATGAGAATATTTAGCAGAAACATAGACATTGTTGTCTCCTAGTATTTGATATAAAATGCTTACCATTATTGTAATGAAGATATGAAATGAACACTGGTGCTATGGACATACTTTTTTTTTGAAGTTTTGAGGTTATTTTGGTTAAAGGTGAAGCAATTGAATTATAGCTGTGTTTCCCATATCTGCCATAGTCATAGTGTTTGAAAACATTCTGTGGAGCTAGAAAAAATGGTGGGTTTTCTTTGTTCCCCACTGCACCACAGTGAGCTGCCTGGAATTTGCCGTGTTATGCATTTTTTGTAATGTGTTACAGGGTGAACACAGAGAGAAAGTCAAAGGTGAGCTGTTCTCCTGGGTTAAAATGAATCAATTTTTGGCTGCACATAAACACAACTACAAGATTGACTATTCTCATTGAAATGACCGATCAATTTGATACAATGACAAATATCTTTCAGTTTATTGATTAACTGTACTGGTTGTTTTGTACACTTGCTTGTACGTGGGCAGCCTCCGCATAATTACCATGGACCTTGGACACAGGCGACCTCATCTTACACAATCCTGCATCCTCTGGAAATAAATGCTATCTTCTTTTGTCTCAGTTTTCTCACATGTAAAATGGAGATAATTATGGAACAAATACCTTAGAGTGATTCTGAGAATTAGATACTGTAGCCAATATGCTTAAACAGTATCTGACACAAAAGAAACCTATTAACGGTTCTATTTTCATCATAACTACATTTGTGTCTGCAAATGTATGCATACACAATTTGGTATATATACATATATATATATGTGCATACTACAAATTGCTTTAAGATATTTAGTTTGAAGACTCACTACAGTGAATACAATTTTGATTAATTTATTTAGTTTGATTTGTTCCTTAAAACCACGTGAAGCAAATAACCGGATGTTTGACAACCTTAGATGTGTCAGCCGGCCACAAATAGACCAACTCAATTAACAGTGTAATTATTCATCTGATGGTCTGTTTACACAGTACACGGCATCTAGTTTGACCACATTTTTTCTTAATTGCTCAAATAATTGGACTTTAGGTGGATAGAGCCTAGAATGGTCAAATTTGATGCTACTGAATGATTTGGTTGTTTAGATTTGTCATGACTCGTTAACTGTAGGTAGCAACAGGATTATTTCTGGTTTCCTGCCATTCACAGGAATCCTGTAGTTAGGTAGCAGAAAATTTTAATGTCAAAAATATTTCGTTGCTGTATCTAATTGTTCTCCATCCATGACAATATAATTTTCAAAAATTTACTATTTATTACATTTTAGAGACTATATATACACATACATACACTATGTAAATATATATGTATATGTGTGTGTATATTTATATAATGCTCATTACCTGAAATTCTCTTATATTTTTATAAGAATATGATATATCATGAAATTGTCTCACTGTACTAAACCTTAACTATGCATTTAATTATTTAAAAGGCAAATTGTCATATTTATTCATTAAATAATGTGATACTGTGATATTCTTGTCACTCAGAATTACACAAAGAGGACAATGACATCAGCGAACAAATAGAAATATATGAAAAATAATTTATAGAGAACTCAATTACTAAAAGTTGTCACTAAAAGGAACTCAAATAGGTATAATCCATTCATATTATTTAGGAATCATTGTTAACCTTACCACTGGAATCAATATGTAGGTATTTCTTTTGTCCCAAACTCTCTGATTTTTGTTATATAAATTGTAATACAAAATATACAAAACCACTAAAGAATTTGCCTATATCAATAGCTTAAATAAAAAATCACATATTTGAAAAAATCAGTTGTGCATAACTCACCTCAAAAGGAATTTAAAAGAGGAAGGAAAGTTTCAAGTATAAAAAACCCCACGGGGAAAAAAAAAACAAAACAGAACAGAAATGAAAAAACAATTAAAAAACCAAGAGTGATTCTTGTTTAGTGTCATGTTTTGTATTTTCTTTTGCTCTTTAATTTATGTTCTTTTTCTGTAAACCATCAAGAAACACAGAGAGCTTTCATGATTGTATTATCAGAAATACATCAGAGCATATACAATATAATCTTCACTCATGACCTAAAATGCTCTCATACTGTGGATGTTGCATGATAAAGAGTGAGAATTGCTTGCTACCCTGCAATCTGCCTAAGCAGAAAAATGGTTTCTTTTTACTGAGAAACACCTCATCTCTTTCCAGTTTGTAGACAGGGTCTTTGGTGACCATCGTTAACACTCAAGCAGATCTGAAGTAAAGAAAGAATATCATTTAAGTGAGTTGTTTTCCTTCAAGGCATGAAATAACTGGAAACATTCTGTACCTTTATACCTTTTCAGCTGGAGTTGAAGGTGCTTGAATCTGATGTGTCAAAAATATTTATAATAGATGACTTGGAGCCTGATGCTGCAGCCCTCAGGCAGTAAAAACTCCAATTGACTTCAATGAGAACTTTACCTGCCCAAGGTCCAGCTGCCTTATGCCTGAAGGGTAAAAGGAAAGCTTAAATGAAGCACTGATTCAGGGTTTCAAGAACCAGCGACAGAGTTTTAGATGACTAGAGAGGGAAATCTGTAGGTGATTGCCTATGAACTTTAGTTGACAAAACAGCCCTGGTCTGCTACAAAAAGAATAATTTTGATAAATTCTCCTCCACTTACTTACGAACATATTTGAGTAGCAAAATATAATGTCAATGTTCCTAGACTTTCAAATTCTATTTTGACGTCAAACACACTAAAGAAGTATTCACAGAGAGCCTATCAGCTTCCTCTTTCCCCTAGATGTATCAATTATGATGCATAACAAGAGAAATGTAGTATATATAAGTTGAAGGGAAAAGGTGCATTGAGTCAAACGTTAAGGAGTATTTTCCACGTAGAGAAATCCAAGGTAAACTGAGATGGAGGTAGTTCAGAAATCTACTATTCTTAACAGCCCACTGTGCATGTAACTGGAACCTAGAGATGGGGAGACTTCATCTTCCCCCCTGCTGCTGTAACGATCTCTTCCTATGCCACGTTGCTGTCTTAGCTATTCTGTTTTACATACCTCCAAAAACCTATTTTTTTCTGGTGAAATCTTTCTGCCTTAGCTGGAGACATATACATTGAATTTAAAAGTCAGACAATGTGTTGACTGTTTAAGTCACAGTTTTTGGACTCATTTTTGTCATGCACTAAATAGGGTGCTGGTGCTAGATTATTTTATCAGTTAACTTTCAAATAAATATAATTTCATGCCATTCTCTTTTCTTACCAGTTTTTACTTTTACAACATTTTCCTAGTAGAACGGATCCAGGCAAAAACTACTGAGTAACATTGTGTTTGGTGAGCCACTTTTTTTTCTTTAACATTTCCCTCCCTACTGCAGGTACCAGTACCTTAATACCACCTGCCAAGAGCAGTGAGACGTTCTTGAGCATCCCATGCTTCACATGTGTTGATGTAAGAGAACTCAAACATTTAACTATTGCCCATAGTAAGAAATGTGCATTTACCTGTAATTCAGTGCACCCCCTCCTATAACTGGAAGAACATTTTCCTGAATTAATACTTATTCTTCTTATATGTAGTAAAAGACAATATTTTTTGTTAACTGGAAGTACATTCATTAGAAATGCTGGGTATGTCTCAGTAAGTTGATTTTATAAACCACTGATAAGTTGCAACTTATAGTTACAAAAATAGTAAACTTTGTGTTACTTTTGCAAATGTTATCTTAGTGAGATAGGCATCTTGGAATCATGTTTGCACTTTAGAAAAGATAGATGGAGATCTGGTACTTTTAATGAAGTGATAACCTTAACTGTGAGTTAAGGGAAGGGAAATAGTGGAAGGGAAACATGAGAGTGAAAGGCATTGGCACTGCTGACCTTCTCTTAGATGTTGGTAACTTCTTCATGATCATCTGTAAGACTTCTTGAGGTGCTATTTCAGAATTTATGAGATAGTTATCATAGTTAAATGGGAATGCAGGTGAGGTTATGCTTTACTCAGCAGTACATTTCTCATAGAGACCACTGCTAAAATAATCCAGATTACTGGGACCACTTTGATTTTGTTTCTTCAGTACGACCTTGTTCCACTGTTTTTTCAGTATGCCAAAATGACCATGAATCAAGGCCTGCCTCCCTATTTCTCCCCAGGATTTCTTTGGGTCCTGGAAAGTTGTGTTTAGATAAGTTATGAGTTCTGAATCAAGAAGAAATCTGAGGGAATTAATAAATATTCTTATGTTTCCTATTTGCTAGAGAGCAAACATGAAGATAGAGTCTTTATATAAAGGAGGAGCTCAGCCAGTATCCTCCCCAAACGAGGCACAGGAAGGCAAATCAGTCAACCAAGAACCCACAAACTTTTACATGATCTATTCTCATATACTGAGACTTCCCCAAGACCACAGATCATGATTTGGAAGACACGTGAAAATCTTCTAATTACTCATTTGGAGCACCATTCAGTTTTAGTGCTCATTTATTGACCACCAGTGACTTACCTTGCAGTGTTGTAAGTACTAGAGAATAAATGATAAATGTAATACACGTTAGCAAAGTGAGGGTATTTAGGAGGAAGGAAGCTCTAAAGATGCTGATAAAAGAGCAGCACTGTCACCAGAAAAATTCTAATGATGACATTTCAGTATACAACAACCAGAGAGTCATTTCATTTCTTCACATTTGTGTTATATTCTGAACTGCAGTACAGCTGCTGACAAAAGAGAATAAAGCAAAAGGGAAAGGATTCAAACCCTAATAATTTTATTTAATGATGAAAATTATAAAGCAGTCTTTCAAGTTATTTTGCTATCAAAGTAATTAATTTAAAATAGCAAGTGGCAATTTTACAGTTACTTAGGGCCCATTATTCAGAATTCATTGTCCAAAAAACCATCGAAAAGACATTTTTGACAGTATAAAATGAGAAAAATAAAGCTTAAGAGAGAGCAACTACTGATAGGAGGCTCAGGTAATATTTCCTAGTGGGAAAATATATTATCATAAGAAGAAACATTAGTATAAAACATTCCAGAGGGGAGTGATCAGAATTATGTCCCCTTCTGTTATGTTCACATAATGTGAAAACAGCCAGTTAAATCAGTCCTGATTTTTAATTGCACATAATAAAACGACCAGACAGACACTGAGCACATCAGCCACTTTCCAACTTGTTTTGCATTAGGAGAACCTCCCCCGCCCTCCACTAAACTTCAAGTCTGTCTTTTGGTCATTTTTTTTTAACAAAATTTCAGTTAAAAATGTCAAAGGTTGGTTTAGTTTATTGATTTTACATGGGACACATGTTCATTTTCAATTAGAAACTGTTCATTTTCTTGATTACATGAGACTTTAATTGTATGCATGGTTATCCTCCTAGAAAGGCAAATTGATTCAATTGCCCACAGACCATCAGGATGTATGAGGGGAGGGGGAAAAGGCAGCTAGCAGCTGGTGGCTAAAATATAATTAGTGTCAATACGTAAAATACAATTAGCATCAGATGCAAACTTCCCCCTAAGCCTTCCTCAGCTGCCTTTGGTCCTCTGTGATTCCTCTTCCTTCAAATCATCTACGTGCCAACCAACTGCTATTCTTGATGTCTGTGGTTACCATTTGGTTAAAATAGTCACCATAATAGAATTTCCAAATTTAATCTGCCTAAAGATATTAAGCTCATAGAACAGATGGCTTAATGGTATGGGTACTGCACCTCCACAGACAAGGCCTACTTATACCTGAACTTGGCTGTAAAGACTTAATCTTGTTAAAACTTATAACCAAATACAGACATATTTTTCACAATAAATTGCCATTGTTTAAAACCACAAGAACTTTTATTACCATATTGCTGTGTTATGAAAATCAACTAAAACCTGGGAATATTTTCCTTTATAAAAGTATAGTATCTTATAAAGAGATAACATTAAAAAATGTTAAACTCTGTTTTATGAAGTGAAGAGAAGCCTGTTTGATATAATTATGATGAAGGGAAATAAACAACTAATAAATGTTTTCCCTTCAATAAAAGTAGCAAAGACATTTATCAACTTAGTTGTGAATCACAGTTCTAACATTTGTTTAGTGAACCATTTTTTCTGATCTTAGAATATGTTTTCTTGGAAACATTGGGTCTAACCTGAGTTTAAATTTATAAGGGAGACCACAGAGGTCTCTGCAATCTGTAGCACACCTGGGGATAGGATGTAAGCCCAATAAATAGGGCTTTTCTAAGTGTAAGATCTTGAAACCTCTTACAGTTATAAAATTCATAAAGCTTACAGTTCATACCAAACCTATTTTTGTTTTCTAAAAATATTTTATTTATTTATTTTTAGAGAGAGGGGAAGGGAAGGAGAAAGACAGGAGGAGAAACATCAATGTGTGGTTGCCTCTCGAATGCCCCCTACTGGGGACTTGGCCCACAACCCAGGCATGTGCCCTAGACTGGGAATTGAACTGGCTACCCTTAGGTTTGCTGGCCCATGCTCAATCCACTGAACTACACCAGCCAAGGCTCAAACCTATTTTTCCCTCCTTCCTTATTTTTTTTCTCTTTGGATAACATTTAAAATTGAATATTTTTCCATTGATTTACATGATAATGTCCCAAATGATTTCTTTTCATTTTTATTGACCCTCAGTTAAATACTACCTCCACACACATCGGCTTAAAATTCCTTTTCTTAACTCATCATCAAATAATTTATTTCAAAAACTATTAATACACTGGAGGACTCACCATTTGATGAAATTTCAATGACTCACTTTACAAGAGGAAGATGCCTTATAAAATGCAAAGATAGGCATTGGTTTATCTAACCATATTTTCCAAACTGGATATTTAAACATTAGCACCTGGTATATTTTGAGAAGTGTATATATAAACAGTGCCCAGTGCGATACCAATCACACAGGAATATTAGGTTGTCTTTGAGGGGTGCTGGGATCTCACTGCTGTTTTCACACAAAATCAGCAGTAACACTAACCCTGCTCCCTCTGCCAGGGGATATGCTATGGGGAGTTAGTTCCCATGAAGGTCATTCAGGTTGAACTGGAATATTAGTGAGGTTTTTGCAGGCCTTAACTCCATGTACATGACAAGTGTGGTGGACAAGGGGCTGGTGTTGAGACAGCAGCCAAAAGAGCTTGACAAACAGGTGTCCTCTTATGAATGGGGCCGAATTTTGTCAATGCCAAAACCTGAGAGCTTTAGTCATTAGATAGCACATCAATTAATAAAAACAAAAACAACAATAAGAAAACTCTTATTACCATGATCACCAACTGAATCAAATTTCAGTTTTATTTAAAAACCAGTATCCTTCTGGAGAAAACACTGCTGCTCACACTTCCCGCTTTATGTCCCATCCAGTAGTTAACTCTCTTGCTTACTTTGATTTTATTATCTAGTAGTTATACAGTGTTAAAAATAATATTTTTAAAAGGTAAAATGATGATTCTCATTAAAAATACAAAATTAATGTGTCCCTGGTTTTATTTAACTAATTAAAAAGAGAACTAGCAAGATGTTACAACAGATTCGAAAGAGAGCTCAAAGTTTCAGCCACATATAGGCACTCAAGAATACAGACAGGAATTTACAAACAGATAAAGGACTGACCAGTACCCACAGCAAACAGTCAATAGCTTCTACTAGACACAACTCATTGCAGTTTCTATGGATGAGTCACTTGCATTATCGTCAGACTTCTAAAAATTATAAAATTATGATTTTATAATTATAAGTTGTTCAAACATAATGAATGATGCAGCATACCCCAATGGGTGCCCCAAACAGAGCACCTGACATTTTAAAAACATTTGTAAAGGCTTCACAACTTTTCATAACAGAGCTATAAATCTCTTTAATACCAAATTCAGAGTCAGTATGAAACAGAGATGCTTGGAATGACTTTACTTCTCTAATAGGAAGATGTATACCATTGGAAATGTGTGTCTT
Organism: Tonatia bakeri; assembly: GCA_004024845.1. Lineage (NCBI taxonomy): Eukaryota > Metazoa > Chordata > Mammalia > Chiroptera > Phyllostomidae > Tonatia > Tonatia bakeri. The sequence continues at coordinate 165,552 of PVIA01000558.1, forward strand.
CGATCCACAGCCCGAGTTCTGAAGTCAGACTCCCGGCTCTAGCTCATTATCAGCTCTGGGACTCAGCACAGTTGTGGTGCTTTGTGGGTTATTATAGTGATATATGCTAGCATGTAAGTTTACTACAGGGGCTTTCTGCATTAATTTGAGTAAAACAGTTTTATGAATCTATTGTTATTTCCTTTGTTGGCTCTTTATTATATCTTTTAAAAAACGTGTTGCTTTAGGATTTGTTATGTGTCTTTGTTTTATTACAGTCTACCTTCAAGACTACATATATAATTTACATATATATATTTATATATATTATATACTTACATATTTATATCAACATTTATATATTTATATTTAGATATTTAGATATATATTTCTCCCCTCATGACCTTATGATATTGTTTATATATATTTTATTAATGCTTATTCTATAACATCCTTACTACATTTAATGTTTTATAAGTTATTATTTTATTTAAACAATTATATCTTAAAATAGTTAAATAATAAGAAAAACGCTTACACATATTTCCATGTTGCCTTGGTTCCTACTGATCTTCATCAGTAGGACCGTATGGGACCGTATTTCCACTGAGCACACTTCTTTCTCTGCCTAAAAGGCTTTTTACATTTTTCAGTGCTTGTGAGGGATTCTTTCAACTTTGGTATATTTGAAAAAGTTTATTGCAATCTTGTTTTTGAAAGATATTTATCAGAACATAGAATTCTAGATTGACAGTTTATAGACGTTAATCCACTGTCTCTTCCCTTTCGTTGTTTCCGATGGAAAATCTGTCATCTTTTATCCTTGTTCTGTGCAATCATGCTTTTTTCCCTGTGGCTGTTTTAAGAATTTTGTCTTTATCAGTGGTTTTGAGAAATTTGATTATAGTATTTCTTTGTTGCTAAAGCTTGGTGTTCATTGTCCTTTTTGTATTTCTGGTATTACATTTTTCATCAAATTTGAAATATTTCAAATTATTATTTATTTATTTTTACTGCCACCCATCTTTCTTTTTTAATGAACTATAATACTTATATATTTAGCTGCTTAAAGTATTCTCAGATATCATTTAAAAATTTTTTTCTATCTTTATTTCAAGTTCACTGATCTTTTCTTCTAAGTTGGTGATACAATCCAGTGTTATTTTTTCAATTTAGACATTATATCTTTAAAAGTTCAATTTAGGCCTTTCTTTATATCTATCCTGTCTGTATTTAAAAATATGGAATACATGCATACATTTAATATATTTTTAAAACTTTACAATAACTCTTTTAATGTCCTTGCCTGCTAATTTTATATTCATGTTAGTTCTGGGTTTGTTTCAAATGATTAATGTATTCCTTCATTATGGATTATATTTTCCAGTGTCTTTGTATGTCTACCTTTTTTTTTTATTGGATGCCAGACACTGTGAATTTTACCTTGTTAGGAGATCATTTTGTTTTCCTATAAATATTCATGAGTTACATTCTGGGTCAGTTAAATTATTTAAACACCATTTGATTCTTTCCGGTCTTATTTTTAAAATTTGTTAGGAAAACCAGAGCAGTGTTTAGTGTTTCCTCTCTGCTGTGACAACTCCCTCTGAGTACCCCGCTCGGTGTGAATTATGAGAATTTGTCAGGTACTATTTCAGACCCTGCGTGTGCACCAGGTACTGTCCCCCCAGCCTTTAGGGGTGGTTCTTTTCACAGCTTCAGGGAGTTGCTTCACATTCATGTGGTCATCAGCACTTGACTGAATGCCTAAGGTTATGTAAATGCTGTACTTTCTCTGTAAAATTCTCTTCTCCACACTTTATCCTATGTATTCCACCCACCAGACTCTCATCTTAACCCCTTTAATTCAGAAAGTCTGTGGGACTCTGTCTGGTTTATCTTCCTCTATTCTAATGCCTCAAAACTTTTACGAAATAAACTACCCTAATGATAGGTCTCATCTCTTCTATTTTCCACCTCTTATGGATCTCTGTCCATTGTTGCCTGATGTCTAATGGGTTAGAATCACTGTTTCATACATTTCTTCCCAAAATATTGTTGTCTGAGAGGAGAGGGTGAATCTGGTTGCTTTTACTTCATTATTGTTTAAAGTAGAAGTTTGTATTTTAACTCTTGATACTGAGACAGGATAGTAAGAAGCTAGGGAAATTCCTTGGCAAGTAGAATAGGAAAGCTGAGACAGATAGTTGAAGAAACTTTCAAAGCAATTTACAACCAGATGCAGATGGTCACCAGGACAGAGTGCTTGGCAGGGCAGAAAACTGGAAAAACGAGGACCTCCCCTCCAGGGAAACTTTTCCTCCCCCGGCCTTTCCTCCATGGAGATAACATCTGAGGCCATAGTTGTTAGGCTGGTTCTTGACATGGGCTGAGAAAGAATTAATAAAAAAAGAAGAAAGTGCAGAGAGTAAAGTTTTTATTCACCTCCAAGGCAGGAGAGGGGCACAGTGTGGAGAGATACACCAGCATTGAAGGGTAGGAACTCTGAGCTTTTATTATATTATACTTGGATTAAAAAAGAGTGGGGGTGCTGTGTGAGACTCCTGGGCTGTTGGGGGCATTTAACATGAAGCTGTAGTTTTTTCCAATGTTATCTTCTGCCTGTGACTCTAGGGAGTGGTTAGTCATGTTCTGTTCTTGCTTTCCAGTAACTTCCAATCCTGGGGACACAAGTTCAGAAGACTAAAATGACAGTCATGCTCAACAAGGTCACAGGCCTGCTTGGCAAATGGCACCATGATAGCAAATGGCACTGGCTTTATCTTTTCTGTTGTGTTTCAGCTCCAGGCCCAGAAAAACAGCGAAACCAGGTGGGTGATGCCAGAACCAACCGCAATGACTAAAGACCCCTTGCCCTGTCACTGACCAATCAGTGGAGACAATGACCCCGAATGGGCACACCTGGAGAACTGATGAATATTCTACAGAGACCCTCCCGTGAGACCTCCCCTGAGATTACCACCTGCAAGAAAGAGATAAAAGCCTTAAGACAAAGGACCCAGTGTGCACTCTTCCTCTTGGGAGCAGCCAGTGCCATTCCCTGTCCTGTCTTCCCCTACTTCTTTCTCCACAAGCAGGTGTCTCCTAACCTCCAAAGCAATGGGCAGCTGGCGGCTTGTAGCTTGTCTCAGACTAACCCCCTGAATCTGTCCCAAAAGCCCCCTTTCTTCTGACTTTCCAGTGAGCTAAGGCAGCCTAGCTTAGGCTCTCCTCTTGCTTTTTCTGTGCTAGACCCTTCCTTGTTTTACTGTACCAGCTTTAACAGATGTATCCTCACCTGAACTGGTGTTATGACATCTTTCCTACATGAAGTAAAAAACCCACACACTACAGCTGACCTTAGACAGACCCCCTCAGGGCCAGACCCCTGTCTGGTAACAATATTAGAAAAAAAATGTCAAGTGATCTCTCCAACATGTTTAGAATCTCTGTTATGTCCTTAAAAATGCATAATGTTTGAATGCAGTGTTCTGCAGAGGTGAACACAGAGTTTCTGAGAGCATGCCTGCAAATGGTAAACAAGGAGGGCCAAGTGGGGTCTACATAAGAATACCACAGAGAAACAAAGGGTATTTTAAACTAAGAGCAAACACACTGTAAAGTCACTGATTCTTGAAATGGAGTTACACAGCCACAAATGCCTACAGAGAAGAAAACAGTTAAATATCTACATATTTCTATTTAACTTTACATTTGTTTTTAATGAGGAGCTTTTTAAAATTTGATCTAAAAAAAAGTTCGATCCCACATGACAGTAGTTGTATTCTTTGTATTTGTTGATTTAGAAATTACAAAATGACAAAAGATGACTGTGAATTTAGTAACTTTCAGTTTCATCTATTTTTATTAAACATAATAGCATCGGTATGCATATGATATATCTATGTGTATATGTTATGCAGTTATATATTCAAATGTTTACTTATCTACAGATAATTCTTAACACATGAATTAAAAACTCTTTAAGAACTTCAGAGTCCCATAGAGGTCCAAAACCTGAAAAATAGAATTCAGAAAAACAATTTTAATTGATTATATGTTAAAAATAAAGAATACATATATTTACAAAAAATCTAGATAGTTGCCCACAGGGTTTGGATTCTTCTAACCTAAATTTCTGACTCTTTGTGGAAACAAACAAACAAACAAAAGTATTTTAGATATTTTAATCTAACTCATGTAAATTAGACTAGATCCAATCTCTCAGACTCCCACCACACATTTATAGTCAGGCATGCTTATTCAAGTCATAGTATGAGAAGGAGAATGACTTTCTGGTCTGAAACAAGGTTTAGTTATCCAGTGGTATATAAGCTTGAGTCAAATTTATAATTTATGTATCCAACTTAAATAACATACATGGGTGTTGCTTGAGATCTGAAAGGGTAAAACCAGAGCCATTTGCTATTGTATCACTATTTGCTGAACAGGCCTGTGACCTTGTTATACATGGCTCCCATTTTTGAGGTTATGTCCCCAGGACTGGAAGTTACTGTAAAGCAAGAACAGAATTAATCGATTCCTACAGCCACAGACAGAAGATAATATTGGAACAAACTGCAGCCTTGTGTTACAGCACCCCCACAGCCCAGGGGCCACATAACAGCAAGCTCCACCCCCTCTTTTAATACAATCATAATCCAGTAAAAGCTCAAAGCCTCCACCCCTCAAAGCTAGTGTATCTTTCCACTGCATGCCCTTCTCCTCTCTTAGAGAGTGAATAAAAACTTTACTCTGACAGTAACCAGAGGGGAGGAGGGAGAGGGATAATAGAGGATAGAGGGGGGCATCAAGGAACATGTATGAAAGACACATGGACAAAGCCAAAGGGGGTAGGTCTGAGGGTGGGATGCAGGGATGGGTGGGGCAGTGGGTGTGTTGGGGTGAAAATGGAGACAATTGTGCTTGAACAACAATAAAAAAAATTAAAAAAATCTTTACTTTCCACACTTTCTTCTCTTTGTGAATTATTTCACAACCCGTGTCACCAACCACTGTAACAAGATCTGCAACATGAAAAACATTCTTGAACATAAGAGTAGTATTTTTTTCAAAATACACATTTATTTTGCTTAAATCTCTTTACTTCAAATGGGTCCTTAGAAAGATTTTCAAGGTCTTAATGGAATTCGTGCAAATACTTGAAGTGATCATATACAAAGATTAAAGTCAGAATCAGCAGAGAAGCAGGAGAAACTTTTTGGCAAAAACAATAGGGAAAAACGTCACAGGCATAAGATCTTTCACAATGTACTTACCAAAAGTTACATTTCAGCTCCAGGCAAGTAGCACCAAAGAATCACCCATACATCTTATAAAAGATTAAGACCAATAACAAATTAAGCAATTAAAAATCCCACAAACCTTGCAACTTTCCATGTATCTCTAAATCAAACAATAACAAAAAAATGTAGCTCATATTAATGTCTGTGCAGTCAAATGGCTTTTACTCTCTGCTTTGTCTTGTGCTTTCAGCATTGCAGTAAGCTGAATTTTTCCCGTCATTGTTCTTTGATATATTTAGCATCTAAATGCATATCTATGGACTTCTTTGTTGAAATAATGTTAGCAAATTTTTTAGCTGCATTCCATATTCTATTTTTAGAGTAATTCTTTTTTACAAGTCAACAATTCTTGATTGTTGATTGTCTTCTAGAGCTTGCCATAATCGGACAAGAACTTTGCATATTGTTTTATTATTTTTGCTTGGGGCTGTCTCAAAATCTGTGACAATTTTTAGGTTTCTTTATTCTGTTAATGTATTTTATTTAGCTTCTATTGGATGAATAATATATAATTACTGCTTTTTAAAAATTTACATCTTAGTTGTGTGATGAAATGAGCATTATAAGTGGTAGATTAAAATATTAAAAAAATTCCAAGAGAGGTGGGTTTTCTTGTAAAATGTATAAAATAAGAGAGATAAAACAAAATTAGGTCATATAAAATTTGGTCACAGTAGAGTTTTATCACATTATCTATGTTATTTAATTCAATTTTCATAAATATCTGAGATTTAATGTTTTTGTTAATAAAATGAGGAGACCTGTATTCTATAGGAGACCTGTTTTAAGGGTTAACTGAGTTAATTTAAAGAGGTGAGTATTTAGTAGGTACAACATTATATTAGTTACTTTCATATTAATCTGGAGTTCAGATATTTCACACAAGAACTAGGGCTTTGCCTATAAAAGAGGTGGATTTTAGAGTAGGATAATCTAGAAAGAAGTATTCATGAGTAAAACAACAGATGGAGGAAAGTGCAGGGCACATGCAATAGCACAAAGATCAGATTGTTTGGATGAGTCATATACATAGGAAAGTCCTTAGAGAAAAATCTGAAATAGAAAGCTGAAGCACATGAAGAAAATTCTTAAATGCGAATTATTGTTATATAAATGTAGTCAGTTAGGAAATAAACTATTAAGTATTTTAAGCCAGATTCATTGTATAAGTAGCAACAGAGAAAAGGGTCTAGTGAACCGAATTAGCTTCTAGCTCTATCACTGCCACATGAAAGGTGCCTGTGAGACCAGGCTTCCATTGGGTTGGCCAAAAAGTCCATTCAGTTTTCCCTGTAAAATAAAAGACACATTTTTTTTCATTTTCAACATTATCTTTATTTGGATATTCTGAGTATGTTGGCTATCTCCCACATAGAATAATGTTATTTGTTCTCAATTAATGTCTGTTTGATCGCTATCAACTTGAACTTGTGATTGTGGAGCATCACCCAGTGAGAGACCTCCAGCACAAAGCTTTGCAAAACACTTTTGACACGTTTGAGCAGTCATAGCACCTTCCCCATACAGTGCACAAACCTTTGTGTTATAGTTGCATTTTTACCTTTCTTGAAATAATAAAGCATAATATGCTGAAAATGTGTATTTTCTTTCATCTTCAATATTAAAATGACTACACAAAAATTTACCAATTTTTGTTTTTCTAAATGCACGCTGATATGACAGCTGTCACAATACAATCTAACAAAATCATTTCAAATGGAGTTGATGACAACTAAGCACTACTAGAATCATCTTACAGAAAAAAAAAACGTTTCCACCAACCCCATACTTTTATATTCTATATACTCAAAAAATTATATTCTTGGTAGTAATATATGTAACTTTCACATATGTGTTGACAGGTGAAGAAAACACAGTTGAACGCATCTTTGGGCATGAGTGGTATACTTTTCAGTTTATGCAGCAATATGCAAATGAGTGCCTAGCACAATGTCAGTGTTTAATCATAAAATTTGGTGCAAGAAAAAATGCAGCAATTAAAAACACTTAAAAATACTATTTATTTACAAGTTTATTTTTCTGTTAAAATAAAAACTATTTTATACAAAATCTAGTTGCGTGCAAATTCAGTATGATTTATTTATTCTTCTTTGACAAGATTGACTTAAATTCGCTGAATATTCTTTTATATAACTGAATATCATGAAAGAAAATATCATGAAAATTTCTACATATACCATCTTCATGCATTATGAAAACCAAATCTTTGTACCAGTATACTGTAGTAACAATGAGTATATAAAATTATTTTGATAGCTGAGGTACTGAGGACAAAATGGAAACTAATACAATTACTTGGTTTCTAAGTATAAAGCATTTCATATACATGAATGTTTTTACATCTCCCAACATTCCTATATTTTGGTATTATAGGTACTGCATTTCACAGAATGAAAAACTCAAGCATAAATAGCCTAACATATGAAAAGTAAACATAGTGGATATTTGACTGACTTAAAATCATATATTACTTTTTATTAGCCATGTTGTCTCATAAAATTTTACCTAATGTTAATGCCATATATATCCATTGGCCAATGTACCGAAACTGAATTATTTATCCAAGATATCTAAGGAAATGGTCTCACAAATGTGACTGTCGTGGAAACTGAAGCAAAGTTTTGACCAGTAGGGAAAAATAAGTAGAAGTCTCAAATACACTAGTATTGATGATATTCAAGCTCTTCTGTATGTTAGTAATTCACAAGTGATAAAGTCAGAGCCAAAAGATACTGTAAGGTATTGTGGGGTTCATTCAAAACAAGCATGTGTTGCCTTTTTGGGTTTTATCTGTAAGTTTTCTTTGTTAAGCATACCTAGACACATGTACATTGAGATACATAAGCCACATCTCCTAAGACATTAAATCCATATATGGTTATTTTAGGAGGGTTTTCACCATACTATAAATATAAAACATCATTCTTCTGCCTATGTTGTAAAATATCTCATGATGTTAGGGGGAAAAACAGATATTGTTGTTTATCTTATGGAATGTTTCAGAGTCATTTGCTTTATAGATAAATTAAAACAATATCATGCTGTAGTTTCCTAAAAATGAACTTAACATGTACTTTGGGAAATAAAAAAAAACAACAAAATATTTTCCTTCTGACACTTAATTCCACCACAGTTAAACCAGAGGAGAATAATAGAGTTGCCAAAAGGCATTGCAATGCAAAGGAAAATTGTAACATGGTGGATTTTTTTTCTCAAGAAAGTCGTTCTGATGACACCATAACTTAGAGAACCCATCCAAATGACTAACACATAAATAGGTACATGTTGTGTGTTGATAAATGGTCAAGTTACTTCATAGTTGTCCTATCCATCAATAACAGGAAGGATCTAAATGGGAAGATGTTTTAAACACATTAAGTCAAGTGACTACATGGTGGTCAGGTACTAGAGTTGAACCAGAATCCTGCATAAACCCAGACACAGATACACACACACACACACACACACACACACACACACACACACAAACAACTTAATTAAATTTCAGTAAGGTGCATTATGCACAGGAAGAAGGCAGTATAGGCTGAAACACTGACATGAAAATATTATAATACCTACAAAAACCAATATATATAGAGAAAAACTTTTTGTAGCAATATACAAGTATGACTCATCACAGAACCACCAGGCTGAGTATGTCTTTTCTAAGCTATAGGGGCTGAAAATTGCAGCACATTAAAGGTTGCAACAGAGAATGAAGTTATTCATAAATATTATTATTCCTAAAACCAATTACATATAAAAACATCAACACAACATGTGAATTAATGGAAGTAAAAACTAAGACATTGTATAGTATTTTTAAAAACCTCATCTCATAATAGATAATTCTACACTTTACAACTATGACAACAGTAGCAATAGAATAAATAGATATGGGTGCACAGGTATAGCTATATAGTAATCTTTTTACCATCATCCCAGTATTACATTCAAAATAACTGGAGTCGGGCCAGCACTGGAATTCTCTTTGACAGTAATTACTTCCCCAAAATCAATAGATGAAACTTGCATGAAATTATTAACGATACAAAGCCAAAAGGGCTTCTCAGATTTGTGGCCTCAGTTCATTAGCTCAGGATTTTATCTGTAGGCCTCAGACACTAAGACCTGCCCTGCTGAAGAAGAAATGTACAATCCACTTGTTTTCACTGATTATTATGAGGTCTTTTAGGTACTTTAGGTAAATACATAACACCATCAACTACTAGTAAGAAATAAATTACTACTTAACAGCTTAACTAATAAACATCATTATTGATATAAAAAAGGCCACATAAATTTTCATTATAAAATAGAAGGGGGTAGGAGATGGTAAAGGGAGAGGGGAGCCAAAAACATGGTGAAGGAAGATGATTTGGTTTTGGGTGGTGGGCACACAATGCAATATACACAGCATGTACCATAGAAATGCACACTGGAAACCCATATGACCCTAATTAACCATTGTCACCCCAATAAATGTAATTAAAATATAATCAAAACAGAAAAAAAAGCAATCAGGTAATTTAAAAGACTTCAGATTTGCCCTAATGAAAGAAGTGTAAAGACAGAAGGAAAGTAGATTAAAAAATAAAATTCTTGGTAATACAAGACCTCAGAATTGGTTTTATTATACAAACAACACAAAATTAAATGCAGAACCTTGAATGGGAAGCATGGTAGATTGTAGATTGCAAAAAGTGACCCCAGTTCTTTAAGGTATCTCCCACCAATGGGTAGAGTCTATTTCCTCACCCCTGGAATCTGGGCTGTCCTTGTGGCTTGCTTGTCTGATAAAGTCTGACAGAATGAATGCTATGTGAGCTCTGAGTCCAGGTCTCAGAGGGCCCTGCAGCTTCTGCTTCAACACTGCTGCTGCTCTGTGATGGAGTTTAGGCTACCTGGTGCATACTATAGGCCAGGAAATGTGCAGGGCTAAGGTTTTCTGGAGTTCTTGTTTTAGCAGTAAAGTACTCAAGGCACAGGAGCCTCAAAGTGCCTGGAGGTTTCAGAACTGACTAAAGAAGAATGAAATCAATACAGGAAGTCAACTCAGTACATTACCTGCTGGCCTGTTTTTACTAACAACAAGTTTTTATTAGCTAACAGAATTTGTGTCATCTGCTCTAGTAACAGCAAGATGCCTGTCAATCTAACAAGTTTGAAAAGATATTAAAAATTTAGGTATTTTCAATAAAAAAGTTAGGTATTTTTAACCAAAAATTTTTTTATTTAGTTATTTTTAAGATTTTATTTATTTATTTTTTACAGAGGGGAAGAGAGGGAGAAAGACATCAATGTGTGGTTGCCTCTCACATGTTTCCTACTGGAGACCTGGTCCACAATCCAGACATGTGCCGCAGACTGGCAATCAAACTGGAAACCTTTTGATTCGAAAGCGGCACTCATTTGAGTCACAATAAGCCACACCAGCCAGTCCTATTTTTAATCAAATTTTAAGCAAACAACAAACACACAGCCAAAACCAGAAAAAAAAATACACAGACAAAAACAAACCCAAAGAAACAAAAAATAAGCAGTGTAATTTAAAAATGCATAAACTGTGGTGATAAAGACATTTTAAAGATGCTGCTCTTTCAGCGATGCAGCTTTAAGTATTTAGGGACTAATTATAAAGAATGTATCAAAATTATAGACTGTGAGCATAGATAATACCATCAACTACTACTTGCATGCATCACTGAATTTCTGCAGTGATAAACAAAATATATTAGTCTGCACTTCTATGACAAGTCTTATCACAAAAATGGCAAAACTTAAAAAAATAGAAAGCTGAGAAAAAACAAATACTAAATATTCCTTTTCATCACAGTATTTAAGCATGATGACTTAAAATTTCTGCATATATTCTTTTAGTAGTTTTCTATGTGTATTTACAAGAAACATAATCTTCAAGCCCTTTTTTGTTTTATTTAGCATAACCCAGAATATTCTCATTGCTCAAACGTTAAATCTAATGTGCATAGTTTCTATGCAAAATATTTTTCATATAGTTCATAAGACTGCAAATTGGTACTATCTTTAGAAAGCGAAATTTGGCAATCCATATAAAAAAATTTAAATGTGTATGCTATTTGATTCAGAAATCCTAGGAATTTATCTTAAGAAAACTATGATAAAGTGAGCTACAGGGATCTTATTATCTAAATAATAAATTTTTAAAAGCATATATACCCAACAGAAAAACATTGCCAGCTACTCCTTAGTCTAATCAAATATAATTCAACCGTCAAAATAATGTTGCGAAAAAAGGTAAAAATATTTTCATGTTGTATGTTAATTTAAAAAGTTATATATTAAATTAAAAAATTAATGCATAATCTCATTTTTAGAGATTTTTTTATTTAATTTATTTTTACCATGTGCTAGATACTTTATAAATAGTAACTCACTGAATCTTAAAACTTCCTAATACACATGTGCTATTTGCTCTTCCACCATATCAGGAAACATGCTGAATGAGCAGGTTAAATAATATTCCTGAGGTCACACAACTGCTACAGAGCAGACACTCAAACCAAGCCAGTGTACTCCAGAGCCGCTCATTTTAACACACTACTGTGTTATGTTGCTTCATATTCAGTTTGGGTGTATGTGTGCATGCATATCCATAAACATGTAAATTCTTTGTGTAAACAAACTTAATATATGTACATGCATGCTTTTAACTGTTGTTAAGTATATTGTAAATTTTTTGGCAATTTATTTTAATCTAAATTAAGCTACACAACTAAAAGTCATGTTCCTGAATACTATTAGAATCTTCTAAATAAAATTGGGGATTGAGTAAAAAGGAAAAAGACTCATGGACATGGACAATAGTGTGGTGATTGCAGGGAGTGGGTGGGTGAGGAGTGAGTATATGGGAACTAAATGGTAAGAGAATAAAAATACAAAAAAAAGACTATGGGAAGTGATTACTTAAGATGATAACTTGTAATGAAAACAGGTTTTATTGTTCTTTTCAACACTCGATACCATCTTATGCAATATTGATAGAACATAAGGAATTATATTCCACTGCAGCTACAGTGAAAGCATGAAAGGGAAGTGGAACACTGACATTCTTAATATGTCATATGCACTTGACCTGATGTTTTTGCATGTAGTCTCAAGTAACACTCCTTATTAAAAAACTCTTTGACGTAAGTACTATCATTCTTAATTTACAGGCAAAGAGATTGAGATTCAGACAGATTCCTTTTTCTGGGTCACACAACCTGTAAAAAGACAACATCTTCCTGGCCCCAAATATCATGTTCAGTATTAACTTTTGTGTGTTTTTCAGTTCAAGTCTTACACCTCTCACCATCTGATTCAAAGTTGAGATGAGATCCACATTATTTTCTGTGTCTCACAGAAAATAAATTGTTTTCCAGTAGAAAATGTTGCCTTTTTCAACTCTAAAGGAAAGAGTGACTGATATTTTAAACAGTACATGTGTGTTCCCCCTTCTCTCAGCATTATAACTGGTATAAATTTATTCTTTGGAAAAATGCTGTATTTAATAGGAATGTCTAAAATGCCTTCTGTGATTGTTCCAATATGCTTAGCTAAACCAAAGAAAGCATTACTGTGAACTACTTTTATTAAGGCAACAAATTTTAGAATAAAAACTGATGCTATTTTTCTCCTTTATTCCCAATCAAAAGGCAGATCCCTAAAATCAGCACTGGTAACTAACCAAAAAATGATGTGGTTTAAATTTACCCTGGTGTGGTTATGCATAGGAACATTCTGGTAATGAATTTTTCAAAATGCTAAATATCACATTTTTTTCCTGCCAATTTTTAGAAGTTATCTATTTGTCTATTTTTCAGTGATTTTTAGAATAACATATTTGATGAAATACAATTGTCCAGAAACTCTCTGTAAAATCTAAATACAATCTTTGAGGTCAATTTGAAATGGTTTGCAATGTCAATGGATCACTGACCATCTCTCACCATTTTTTAATATGATCAGTTAAATTTTAACTTAATAGATAATGTATGATGATTTTAGGAACTATGTTTGATTTTGTCATGCTGTGTGCATTAGCAACTGGAAATATAATGTTTGGCTTCAACAGATGATGTGGTGGTAGAACAATATTGTGTTTTAACCTTAGATCATGTGGAGGCAGGACTACATCTAGCACTGATCTAACTAGTACATCAGGAGTAATATTGGTCAGTGAACATATGATGCTTCTCTTAGTTGGAAAGAGCATACCTTTTATTTCCATTCGCTAAGTATTTTAGGAGTTATCAGTACTGAAACTTTTGTTTTGGTGCTCTAGATGTAAAATAAGTCCAATTAAAAATCATGTTTTACAGTTGTGTTCTAAAGGTCTAAGTATCATAATGCTCTACAAATTTACTTGTCTTTTCATCCCTTCCTTTTCTTCTGCATATAGTGACATATTTTCTGTTAAAATGTTTAAATGTAGGGTTCTATCGCATGGTATTTGGATTGATATAGAGAGGAGATGGTGGTAACCTAACTTGCAACTAGCAACAAGTTTAGGCTAATGAAGGAGTTTATTTGTAAATATGGCTCTGGAAAAAAAAATAGAGTAGCTAAATAAATAGAATTTAATGTTGTTCAAATTAGAGGACACTGATCTCTGGTAAATATTACAACTTCCCCTCACTTGTGGGCATCGGGTAGGTCTACACTTTCCAGTCATCTTGTAATTGGGTTAAGCCTTGTAACCAGTTCTGGACAATATGTTTCTAGTATCACTTCCAGACTGAAACATTTAATTGCTTATTAGAGATCTCCAAAATTGAATATCTGACACAGAGCCTGGGGACATAGGAGATGGCTACATAGGAAATATTTGGTCTGAATATCTGTAGAGAACCTTGTAGAATGGTTACCCTTAATGACCTGGGGAAGACATGTAGCATATGCATGAAAAGAGTATTACCTGAAAACACTGGTACTTAGAGGCTGTTTAGTGTTGTAACATAAGCTATCCTATTTTGGCCTATATACAAATTAGTAGCTGGAAATTAAGTGCTACTATACAAAAAAACCCTAAAATGTATGTCATTGGCTTATAAGCCAGGCTATATGTGGTAGGAAAACTGATATTGAATGGCCAAATAATGAATAATCATATTGTATTATGCAGTGGTAAAACAGTTGGTAAAATTGTTCCTATAATAACTTGCAAGGCAGGTAATTCATCTAGTGATAAATATGATTATACACACAAATATAATGATATGTTATAGGAGAAGAGATGGGAAAACAGAAGGCAAGTGGTCTGTGCTGGCTAATGTTGGTGGCATTGACAAAGTGTTGTAAGAATGATGAGAGGTCTTAAAAAAAGTCACCTGGTTAGCAAGCAGGAAAGAAAGAAAACAGCATTCAGAAATTCCAATTTTACAGTTTTTAAAGCAATTACTTCTTATACCAACCCATTAAAAAGGCAATGGAAATGGTCACTAACAAAAACCTATTAGAACTCACCGTATGGCAGAGATCAAATAAAGAGCATGGCTGTCACACCCACTATTAAACTTCTGAATGAATTAATGTGGCACCTAGTAAATCTTTTCAGTTGGAAAAATAACTCAGAGAGAAGAGATTGATTTGCTGAAAGCTTACTGAGAAAGCTGTGCAGTCCTTCCAGGGAACATGTTCTCCAATGCCCACTGCATATGGAGCCATAGAAGTTAGTGAAAAAGAAAGTGCTTTTCAGAGGGAAGAACTGAAAACAAAGGAGAACAATGACTGGACTGCCTTCCCAGGGAATGAAAAGCGGCCAAAGGTCCTACCTGCAGAATAGTGTACCTTCATCTGCAGAATTTCAGAATTGTTATGGTACAGTGACTTTTCCTTTTCAACAATGAGAAATATGTGGTAACCCTGACCCTATTTCACCATTATGTATTGGAGTTTTAGTTCATAAAGTCCCAAACCAAAATTAACTTTTCGAGTTCATAGATTTTCATATTAAAATGAACCACATTGGAGTCTGAGGCAGAAAACATTATGTATCATCCAGAGATTCTGAATTTTTACCTTGATCCTGTGAGTGAACCTGGGCACTTTGCATGTCTCCCTGGAGTAACCTCTCATGAGATAATGAGGATAGTAGAATATTTTGTCACCAGAAGAGTGGGCTTTGTCAGTGATTATTGCTACTCATCATTTTTTTCCACTTAGTTTTCCTTCTCAGAGCATGACATCCTTGAGCTTCTTGTGCTTTGATAGACCCATGTACTGGTATATTCCATGATGTAAGGACTTTGCATTATGCCTTGGTTAGGTCACACAGTAACTTTGGCCACATCCCAGCTTTGTTTCCTTACTGTGATGCACTTTGTTCTTCCTACAGTTAAAACATATGAAATGAATATCAATCCATTTTTGGGAAGGAAGATCAAGCCCTTCCCTATTCTTTCCAGGAAACTGAAGTTGTCTTCTTCGGTGTTGGCTATATTTCTGCCTCAAATATGTAATATGATATTATCAAAATGCTTTTGTTTTCTTGTATGCAGCTCACACTACTTTCTGGAGATTATGAAGACTTCAGAAAGTCTAACTGAAAAGAAATGTAAAGAAAAAAAATGTAAAGGCCATAAAGTGTTTGTCTGAATTTATTTACTCAATATAAAGACAAGCAAAATTAGATGTTAAGAGTAGGACCTATATGCTACAAAAGTACATAAAATCATATTCACTAAGTGCTTCAAATCTAATCCACTTGGTAAGGTACTGCATCCTTACATAGTTGGTGTTCCTCAGCACTCCATTTTTCTGGAATCACTGTGAGTTGCCTGCCTGTGTTACCTGTGGGACTAGCATATCTTGGTCCAGAGTGTGATGGTTAATGAATAAGACAAGGAAGTACACAGAGGTTATACTCTTAGGGTCATTGTTTCTGGACAGAAACCTCCTCCCTACACTCCATTTTCTAGTTGATGCTAGCAAAAAGATTACTGAAGCAATAGAGACTTACTTAGGGTTATTATCCACTTAACGTATGTCCTGTTTTATCATAATTGTTCAGATATATAGACACTATTAATAGATAAATTATAAATAAAGAGGAAGGGAAGAAGCAGGACAAGAGAGGCAAAAAGAGAGAGACAAGGAAAGAGAAACTTGTATAGCAGAAATTCCATTTAGTCCCTGACAAAAAGAGAGGAAGCAAAAATCTATCATGAGAGTCAAGAAGCTGGTGTATTAACTATATGCAATACCAGTTCTTGAACTTGAAAGATATAAGTTTATGTGTACGAGTGTGTGTACATTTGTGTCACAATTGATGGCACTTATACTTGTTAGCATTTTAATAGCTCAGTAGTAAATTAGAATTAACAAAATCAAGTGGCTTCAGTTATCAACAAAATGAGTTGCAATTTATGTTACAGAAGTTTTACACTAAATCTTTGAGTCTGTTGATAAATTTGCAATTTATATTAATATTGCACACTTTGCACAATTTTACACATCATCTGACTACTCTTGCATCAATCACCAATCTTTCTATGGGGAGAAGAGTGTGCCATAAGAGACACTCAAACCCGTGTCTACTGATGTCCAGTCCATTGCTCCTTCACATAGGCCTACAATTATGAAGAATTATTGTACAAAGTAATAATAAGCAAAACTATAGTGCTTAATTTTATACTGCCCTTGAACTAAAACATTAATCAATATTAGGGAGAAATAGGCTCATTTTGTAGCTCATTTAAGCATGGGGCCAAACATTCATAAGATCTTTCTGATCTACACACTTTAAAATTATTTAGAAAAATATGAGTATGTGCACCATAAGGGAAACATTTTGTCTTAATATGCTGCAGAGAGAATATTCTGTGTACAGGGACAGGGAATTCACAAGAAGGCCCATTCACCTTTTCTGAATTTTTTTCTACAACCCACCCATCTTTGCCTGCTTCTCATTGAGGAGATTGTGTACATGAACAATGCCTGTCTGGTGGCTGATGATGAAGAAAACAGAGATGTACAAGATGGTTTATAAGATTTGTCAACCATTACATGAAAACATGTTTCTGCTTTTAAATAAACTTAAACAATTTTCACATAATGAAGTTTTCTTCACTTTCATGTGAAAATATTGCAAAGGTATCCTTTAGATATCTTGCAGTTTTCTTCCTATCTTTTATTTGTATTTCTTTATTTTTCCTTTTCCTTTCTATTGTCAAGAACCTCTCTACAAACACACTCACAGAAGCCACTGGCACCATTTCCCCCATGAGAATGTTCATAATTTCCTTGTACGTAATGAGAAGTTTTGAGAAAAAATTCAGTCAATGAAACTTCCTGTTATAGTAGGAATTAACAAAGAATAACTTGAAGGAGGGTATATATTCCTTGATATTTAAAATATCTATTTCATTAATATGAAATGCAAAGGATGCAAATTAGCTTACCCTTATAATTTGGTCCTCTTCCCATTAATGTAAGCTCCAGGGAGAGCAATGATTTGCCATATTAAAAAATATAAAAAAAAAACCATTGATGCTTAAATTGCAAAGCAAAATAAAAAAATTAGTGTTAGGTGGTTTTCCCCTTTAATTTTGCTGATAAAACTATTCTTGTACATTATCCCTATGATGGTTTCTAGTGCTATTAGGAAATCTAATTAACTATTTAGGGCTATATTTGCAGAGAATGGTTTACTTAATAAAGAAAAGTAAACAATTGACAATGTGCATTTCTAATTTGTGGCAAAACCTCTGGATTTTATATGTAAGAAGAAAATTTAGCTTTGCTGTTAATAATGAAAAATTATAATGTGATACTAGAACAAAATAGAATAGTAAAAATTAACCTTTTATTCTTTTGCAGAAAATAAGTTTATCTGTTTTCCTTATATGAATATTCAGGAACTTAGATATAAATTACACTATGAGAAAAATATTTATTCAATATGTTGCAGTTAATCATTGTGCTTTCCATCATATTCATTGAGACTTCTAATACTTTTATTGGACTCCTAATATTAAATTTTTAAAACTTTCATTTTTATTAGCCATTTTGAATACACCCTGTATAAGTATTATAAAACATAACTAGTGTGAGGTAAAATATATCTCTCAAGTATAGACTTTATATATACCAGGTTTTCTTGTTTAATTCTGAAAACTATATAATTTGATTTTAAATACATTTATAATTTTGACACAGTTATAATGCCATTTTATAGATTACAACACATATACTAGTATGTGTAATGACCATTCCCATTTTCTAAACTTCAGAAGAACAAGAAAAAGAATGCCAAAATAAAAGACAATAAATGAAGTGTGATGGCAGATCCAACACAGACAAAGTAAATATTATCAATCATGTAAGTAAATTTGTTGTTGAGAGATTGAATAATTCTTACCAATCCTATGGTGTCACAAGGCAACTTCTGGGATGAATTTAAAAGGTATATCCATATATAGATATAGATATGAATATATATAGATATATAAATATGTTTGTATATATCTACATATAATTGTATATATAAACATATGCAACATTTGCATATGTTACTGCAAGAAGTCAACATATGCAGTTGACTTTTGAACAGCATAGCATGCATTTGAACTGTGTGGGTCTACTTATACACAGATACTTTTTTCAATAAAAATCTGTGCTCTTTTTGTTCCACAGTTGGTAGTCTGTTGATTCTGAGGGCCAAGAGTATGCTTTGATCTATGCCATTTATATAGGAGACTCGAGCATCCACCAATGTTATACGCTAGGATATTAAAACCAGTCCCTGGGGATACTGAAGGGCAAGCAAGTTTTTGGTGGGCCAAAACGTATATGTGGATTACTAACGGCACAGGAGTTGTGCCCTAAACCCCACATTGCTTAAGGATCTAAGTAGACTCAGATATAGCCACAGTTATAGATATAGAAGACCAATAACCAGACTCTCTCTATGTAGACATATTTGACTGTACACATATGTGTATGTAATAGTTCATTCATTCTCATTCCTGTATTGCATTTCAATTATGATAATATCTTTATCATGGATTAATATTTTATAGTTATTATCTCTAGCAATGTTTAATACCCTTAAATGCATATTTTAAGGTTAATGACATATATGCTAACTATATTATTTGTGGTTATTATTTGCATGGAAAGTTGTTTTCCTTCTTTTATTTTCTGTCTGTGGCCCTAAATTCAAAGTGTGTCTCTTGTAAGCAACATACAGATTTTTGGTTTGTTTGTTTTTTCCTGTATAACAGTCTAAGACACTTCTGGGTATTTAGCTTATTTATATTTAATAGATTAATCAATATATATGGATTCATATCTACTATATAAGCATTTGTTTTGTTTTTTCTTTTTCTTTCATGTTTCTCTTATTCCCTCTTTTGACCTTCTCTGTATTAATCAGTATTTTTATGATGATACTTTTGTCTCCATTTCTGGTTATACATGCTTTTATTATGTCTTAGAAGTTCCTAAAACATGAATCTTTGATTTGATATAATATAAAATAAATAAGGTGTTTGTATTATAAATTACTACCTGTTACTACTTAGGCAGTTCAAGTACCTTTAAGAAAAATTAAGCATTATTTACTTCCTCTTGCCTTTTGTATTATTATTATCATTCCATGCAATACATTATTATATTATTTTGTATAATTAATATTAAGATGTATGTACCCACATATTTCCAAATTCTGTTGCTTTTAATGTCTTCTTCCATTTTTCTGTTTCCTTCTTGTATCATATTTCTTCTGCCTGCCAAGCTCTCTGTAATATTTGTTTTAACTGGGGTCTATAAGAGGAAAATTATCAGTTTGGTGATTTGGAAATATTTTCATTTCACCATCACTGTTGAAAAACGTTTTTCCTGAGTTTCAAATTCAATCTTAACTTTTTTTTTTAGTATTTTAAAGATGCCATTCCATTGTTTTCTAAATTTTATTGTTTCTATTGAAAAGTCAACTTGAAACATTATATTGTTTTTTAGAAATAATTTCTTTTATTCTTGATGAGTTTAACATTTTCTCTTTTATAAAAACAATTTTAATGTATCTAGTTGTGTTTTCATGTTATTTTTTATTTGGGCTTCTTAAATCTCTGGTCTGATATATTTCAGCAGTTCTGGAAAATTTCTAGCTATTATCTTCACATTTAGTTTTCTGTCCATTCTTTTTCCCCTTACATCAAGAGTCTATAATTATACAGATTAAGCCTTTATTCCCTCCCTTTAGATATTTATCTTCTTTCTGTGCTTTTATCAGGATATTTTCATCCAGTATAAGAATCTCCTCTCTTCTGTGTTCATTTTGCTTTTAAACTCATGTACTTTTATGTTCCATTATTATATTTTTACTTCTAGAATTTCCGTTTTAGTATTTTTTGTAAAAACAAGTTTTCTGATGAAATTATCTGTTTTGTTATCAGTTTTTTCTAATTATATAAATGATATTTTTTTTGTGTGTGTGTGATGATTCCAGTAGCACAGTCACCAATGGGTCTGTTTTAGTTTTCCACATTTCTCTTCATTCAATTTCTTCCTGCACCAGGCAGTTTTTAAATTGAACACTATATGTTGCTAGAAAAATGTAGATGTTGTGAGTGGTATCTCCCTTCAGAAAAAGCACCTATAGTCTAACCTCTGGCAGTTCCAAGGTGGTAGTTCACCTCAATGTAATTTGGGACTTAAGTGACTGAAGGCTAGATTACAGTCTATGTAAACCTGAATTGCCAACAAATCAGCCATATTCCTAAAACATAGCTTCTAAGGTTCCCAGCTGAGGGTCTCAGATTACTAGGATCTGGTTTACTTCTTTTGCAGGTTTTGAACTCTGGTTTTTGTATTCCTAACATAGCAACACTACAGAAAACTCAGTTCTGTTTTAAACCACTACTACCTTTTGGAACTTCAAAAGCAGAAAATTCTTCAGGGGGAATTCCACATATGATCTTGGCTCTCATCTCCTGGCTTTCTAGATTGTCCAGAACTTCATTTTTTATCTCACTCCTCCCACAGATGTCCATAAAGTCTGCTGGCTGGTTTTTTTGCCTGCTGACATTTGTCCTTTGCCTGGCTTCTCAGTCATTGCTCAGAAGCAATACCAGTAAACACTGAAAAGGAAAACACAGCATATGGAAATCTGCGTTCATCTCAATTTATTTTCTTCTATTGAGTGGATCTTTTTTCCAAAACTTCTGGCTGCCTCAAAAGTTCTCTAATGTTAATGACTTTAATTTTTCTTTTTTTTAATTTTGTATTTTATCTAGGTCATTTATATTAGAGAGTTTTGTGTTTTATCTGCATTTTTTGATAGGAGGTTTGTTATCATATAAATATTTCTATTAAAATAATACAAGCATTTTTAAATCTTTAAATAATAGTTAACAGTTTCATTTTTTAAAACACTCAAAGATTTATATAACTTCTCTAACTCAAAACATCTGATATAATTTTATTCAAAGCAGTAAAATCATCCTTTCTTTTTTATCATTTTTCATTGTTATTCTATTATAGCTGTCCCAGTTTTCCCCATTTGGCCCCCTCCACTCATCCCACCTACCACTCCCCTAGTCAATTCCCACACTGTTGTCCATGTCCCTGGATCATTCACACACGTCCTTTGACTAGTTCCCTCCTCTTCTTTACACCATTATCCCCCTCCTTCCACCCCTCTGGTCACTGTCAGTCTGTTCCATATCTCCATGCTTGTGGTTTATTTTGTTTGTTTGTTTGTTAATTTTGTTCATTCGGTTCCTTTTATAGGTAAGATCATATGCTATTTGTCTTTCATTGATGGCTTATTTCACTTAGCATAATACTCTTCAGTTCCATCCATGCTGTCGCAAAAGGCAGGAGTTCTTTTTTCTGTTGAATGATATTCAATTGTGTAAATGTAACACAGTTTTTTATCATAGTTTTTTAACTCATTTACTGATAGGCACTTAGGCTGTTTCCAGCACTTGGCTATTGCATATAGCACCGCTATGAACATAAGAGTGCATAGGTTCTTTTGAATTGGTGATCCAGGTTTATTAGGGTACGTATCCAGCAGCAAAATAACTGGGTCAAAAGGCAGTTCCATTTTAGTTTTTCTGAGGAATTTCCATAATGTTTTTACAGTGGCTACACCAGTTTGCATTCCCGCCAATAGTGCACTGGGGTTCCCTTTTCTCCACAACCTCACCAGCACTTGTTTCTTGATTTATTAATCATGGCCACTCTGACAGGTGTGAGGTGGTATCTCATTGTGGATTTAATTTGCATCTCTCTGATGGCTAATGATATTGAACATCTTTTCATATGTCTGTGGGCCATCTGTATGTTCTCCTTAGAGAAGTGTCTATTCAGGTCCTTTGCTCATTTTTTAATTGGATTATTTGTCTTCCTGGTGTGGAGTCATGTGAGTTCTTTATATATTTTGGAGATCAAACCCTTGTCCGATGTATCATAGGCAAATATGTTCTCCCATATGGTCAGTTTCCTTTTCATTATGATGATGGTTTCCTTAGACATGCAGAAGCTTTTTAATTTGGTATAGTCCCATTGTTTATTTTTCCCTTTATTTCCCTTGCCCTAGGAAATATATGGGCAAATATGTCGCTACATGGGGTATCTGAAATTTTCCTGTCTGTGTTTTTCTGTATGTTTGTGGTGTCATGACTTATATTTAAATATTTTTTTCCATTTTGAGTGTATTCTGGTTTATGGTGTAAGTTGGTAGTCCAGTTTCATTTTTTGCATGTACCAGTCCACTTCTCCCAGCACCATTTATTGAAGAAGCTGTAATACTAGAAGCTATAAAATTAGGCACACTTCTTACCCTTTGTCACGCAGACCTACCTCTACCTGTCATTGTTTAACTTACTATTTCTATACAAAAACCATTTTTTCATTATGATCGAATTAATCTTTGGTTTAATTAGTTAATTTTATGTTAATAAAAACATTATTAATTGCTGAGGATTTCTACTCTACCTTCTTTCAAATGATTTCTGCATAAAGCCCACATCATGTGAATTAGGAATACACATGGAGGCTACATTAGATTTTTATCAATATGTTGACTACTTATTAAAATAAGTAGTAAACTCCCTGTCTTTGACAATTTAAGTCTGTTGCATAAAGAACAATAAAACTCTTTCGTAAGTTGTTTATATTCCAGTTGGATTGGGCTAAAAGAATTGACAGAGAAATATTTCTAAGAAGTATTTTGCTCCTAATAGTCACCTAAGTTATCTAGGTAATAGCAATAATCATAAAGATCCCTCTGTAATAATATATATAATACTCTAATTTTATACATGAAATTGAATATATTTTAAAGAATTTATAGCTTTGCAAACAAGAATGTAAGGTAATGATGTTTCTATTTCAATAGTAAAATGTTGTCAATATTTTAGTTTTGTAAGTTTTTTCTAAAGGAAACTAGTAGCCTTTACTTGAAATAGTTCATGATTAATGTCTCATTCTCTAATTAGTTTAGTTCAATTCTCTGTGCTATTACTATTTTATCTCCTCAATATTATTTTAAATATGCTAAAAAATTTTATAAATGTTGACACAAAGCTTCTTCTTTTCTCACAGTGAATTCCTCAACTATGTAAATGGGCCATCATTTTTATCTATCCTTAAAAGTGTTACAGGGTGCAGCCAAGAGGGGGACCCCAAATAGGGATTTGGAATGGGGTCCAGAACTCAAGGTGTTCAGAAAATATTAGGATGTCCTCACTGCCCCAGCTCCAGGTGTGGGTTGGGGGAAGGGACAAATGAAGCAGACCCATTAAGAGCTGTTTCGCAAAGCAACAGCCTTGCAGCTAACTTCTGGCGCAGTCATTTAACACATCTATAACCTTTGACTGGTTACATAGATATGTTAATTAGCTGTGGCCATGCTCTGAGCCAGGGGAATGGCAGTAACTTCCCCACCAATATGTAACTGGGGGGCAGGTCCCCGGAGTTACATCCCCTGCATGGGAGCTTGACGATGATTGGTTCCATGACATGGGGCCACACCTGCCCAGACCCACAATGGAAGCCAGAAAGGCTGGAAAGAATGGGAGATTGAAGGCAGGTGTGGCTGAGTATGGGCGGAGTCAGAAATGGGGCTGCAGAGGAAGATTGGCACAGGGATTTAAACCAAGACATGGCAGCTTTGGGGGGAACCACGCAGCTTTGGCAGAGTAGAGACTACGGCAGCCCTGTGGGAGAGAATCACCATGTGGATTTAGCAGACAATCGCCACTTGGCTTTGGCAGAGTGGTGATCCCTTCTCCCCGCAGCTTTGCGGGGAGAACCACATGGTTTTGCCAGAGTGCAGACCCCCGCAGCTCTGGGGGGAAAGAGGACCACTTGGCTCTGGGGTGCTCCTTTTGGCCATGTGGCCTGGGAAGCAAGAGGGACTTTACCTGGAAGAAGGGTGAAAGAACTCTTACCAGTAGGCCACAAGAAGGTGCTGCATGGCTTTGGATTAATTGGAGATCCTGCCTGGACAGTGACACAGCTGATGGTGCTGGGAACTGAGGAAGGTCTCCCAGCTGACAAGGATTACTGGGAAGAACCGGGGTCTGCCCGAGCCAAGGACTTCTATTTCCTTTCCTGATATACGGTACCCCAGACTGGGCAAAGGGGGAAGGAAGGACTGTGTGTTTGTGAGTGTTTTAAGGGACTTTAAGATTTTGATAAAGACATTAGGTCACTATTTTAAGTTTATATAGCATTAAATAAACATTTCCTTTCCTTTTCACAAATGTCGGGCATTGATAGACATTTTTCTTATAGACAGCAGACATAACAGACCTGGGGCTTCCTTTCAGTAATAGTATATTGTCTCAGGCCCCCCTTGTTTGTTCTGTAACAAAAGGGCTATAGAATAGGTTTTTGGATACCTAGAACTATAGTTAGTTGCTAATGTGAAGAAGTTAATCAAAAGGTCTGATTAGGTCTACATAAAATAAACAATAATATAAATAACTAGGATCAGAGACTACAATAAGAAAGCAGCATTTAGCTTTTGCTGGTGTGGCTCAGTCAATTGAGTGCCGACCTGTGAACTAAAGGGTTGCTGGTTTGATTCCCAGTCAGGGTAAATGCTTGGGTTGCGGGCCAGGTCCCCAGTGGGGGCCATGTGAGAAAAAACCACACATTGATGTTTCTTTCCCTCTCTTTCTCCCTCCCTTCCCCTCTCTCTAAAAATAAATAAATATATTTTTTTAAAAAATTAAAGAAAAGAAAGCAGAATTTATAAGCTGTTAACACAGCTAATACCACTAGTAATGACAACTAATTACCAATTAGTACTATTACACATACTCTAGTATAAACTCAATATTAATTTAGAGAAAAAATACATAAAGTAAAATTGTAATTTATTCATTGTGAAAATTGAGCTTCCATAAAATGTTGTTTATTCAGTTTTCCATAGCAAAGTGTGGGACAAAAAGTAAAGTATACTGAGTCCTGAGTTTCTTTCTTTCTACCATTTTATACAAATGAAATATTTAGTAAAATATCAACAATATCCTCATAGCCATGACAACTTAAAAATATCTCTAAATCAAAACTAAAAGGTAAAAATGGGAAAAGAAGGGAAGGACTGTACTATTTTGCTCTTTTACTCCTATCAGGGTATGAACTGATTTCCCTAAATTTTTGTTGTTATTCAGATACTTATAGGAACCAAAACTTGAGGGACTAAAAGATTAGAGAAACAAATCCACAAGAGATAAAGAGTGGTCTGGAATATAGAGATAATGGAATTTATGTCCATGTAAAATCAATTAAAAAAAATGTTAACCAGAGAGTGAGTAGCATACAACTGCAGACAGCTGGTAAAGGCTGGCCCAGAAAGGCAGGCTGGAGAGGACTAAGAGAGGTCTTGTCTTGAGGTTTAAGGGTACAAGTTAGTACATTCTTGCTGAGGTTTCTTCTGAGTACTTTGAGGAATTTTAGTATGGCAAGAGAAACTATAAAACCACTCTACTTGGAGAAATAAATGCTATCACCTCATCTTTGAAAAGGGTTGAATAAGAGTATGTATTTAGAGGTGAGCTGAAGTTATCAATGCCATTCAACACCAGGAGTAATAACATTTTGAAGGGAGATGTATTATTTATTGTTTTGGGGGAGAAACAAAGTAACATGACTAAGTTTAGGAGAATTTGCAAATAGTTTTTAGGGGTCTTTCTGAGGTTGTCTTGTTTAATGGACAGTTAATATTTTTTGTCATATAAAATATTATTACCAACTTATACTATGACATTATCTACTATTATATTATCTACTATTACTTTTTAAAAAGATCTAAATCTTAGAAATTTCTTTTATATGATAACAGAATATTTATATATCTATCTATCTATTAGTTTTGGTTTGATTTTCCCCCTTTAATTTACGTGGCCTCATGGACATGAACAACAGTGTGGTGACTGCCAAGACGAGGGGCACGGAGAATAGCATAGAGGGGATGAATGGTGGAGGACAGAGACATGACTTGGGGTGATGAACACACAATACAGTATGCAGATCAGGTGTTGAGGAATTGTGCCCCCGAAACCTGTATAATTTTGTTAACCAGGGTCACCCCAATATATTTAATTTAAAAATAAGCACATGAATTTATTTACACTAAGTCCAATTCCATAAAACATAAAATCACTGAGTTACATAAAGGGAATTGGTTAGATTTCCAAGAATCTTCTATCTCCAGGTTTACAAATTTTGAGTTCATAAAATGTGTTTATGAAATATTCTACATTACTTCTTCTACTTCATACTTTCTACCTGTTCACAAGAAAGGTTGTGATTTTTGAAATGAGAAGTACAGTTTAGGAATGGGAGAGTGGAGACTTAGGACCACAAAATGAGCCCAATTCATTATCTTGAAATCAATCATGAAATTTACCTAGGATGTTGATAATGAGTAGGTGAGATATTTAAGACTATAGATTGACAATATAACTATTTAATCAACAAATATTTACTGAAGACATATTATGCAAAATCAATGTGTTAGACCCCAGGGTTATAGTGGTTTTGTTTACCACTGTTTAAAAATATACATATTAATAAAAGAAAATGGAGAAAAAATATTGCAGCCATGTATCAAAGTAGACAAATAAAAAGTGGGGGATATCAAGAAACTTAATTTCTATGAATATGGATGATTCCATCTAAGAAATGTGAATATGTTTAAATAAAAAATGTAAAACTTTAAATATTTTGTGACTTATAGGAATTTAAAAAATGAACCAAAATTCACATTACTAATAATCATAAAAATATAGCTCTTTTTAAGTAAACTGAGCAAAGTATGTAGCCTTGATTTTATATGATCAAAAAACACAAAATCTAAACACCAATTAAAAAAATGAAGGTGCTGCTGACACCCTAAAGAATTCTTTGGATTGATTCTACAATCAATCTAATCAATGTGAAGAAAGTGGGCATTTAAGTAGAAAGGAATTAGCACAACTATAGTAAATTGCATAGCTGATGTACCCTCTGAGACTAAGTTGTAAACACAGGTGGAATAGGTAAATAGCATCTGCTTTCATAAACCTGGGAAAATTATTTTTGAAAGACAGTGTAAATATCACCACATGGCCACATTTAATAAGAAATGATGTGTAATCTACATATGCAGAAAGACATAAAAGTAAATATCCATATATATGTATATATGTATTATGTAGTATATATATTCATCTACTATATGTACATATATATATTTGCTTAGTTAGCTGTTCATAGGTTACTAGTTCCAGAATATCTGATATTCTACTTATCTGCTACGACTAAAATGTGCACTATGAAAACATCCTGATCTGTACATTACTAAAGAAAGAATTTGTATTTGTTGCCAGCAGTGAATATAACACAAAACACTTTAATATGGCAATGATGTCAATTATTTTACTCTTATTATGGTATATAAATAAAAACTTGATAAATGCCAAGGGCTATATAAAGTACTTGGGGCTTGTAATTTTTAAACACTATTATATGCTATTTCAGATAATCGTCAACTGCAATAAGGTGTCAATCTGCTTTCAATATTCACAAGTTAGTGAATTTTTAAAAGATGTTCAGCTTATTAATGGCTTTTAGGTTTTTATGCAACAGGAAAGCATTGTATGCACATAGTCTCAAAGTAGATACTTGTTTTGCAGAACTCTGAACTGCAGTCTGCCTCTGTTAGTTGTCATGTGTTCTGTAAGTGATGACAAGATCATATAGCCGGTTGCAAGAGCAAAGGTAAGGATCTGTGGTTACTAGAGTGAAACAGTTGGTTACGTGGGTACTTTCCCAAGCTAAAGAAGAAGCAGTGGTTTTACATTAAACCTCAATTAAAATAATCAGATCACTAGAAGGGAGGTATTCTGTAGATTGCACTCATTAGTGATTTTGATGTGAGTTAATGTCTCCAGTTTCAAGAAATAGAAAATTTCCAGTTTTACTGTCTCCTAGGCAATTTCCTAGGCAAAGTTTTCTATGAAAGCAAGGCATCTATTTACTTTCACAATAGTACTAATGAATAAGAACTTTATTCATAAAATGCTAATTTCTTATTGCTTATGCTATATATTGTGTTAGTACTCAGTTCTTTATTAGCTTCACATATATTTTTCATTATGTAGCTTATTTTCCTGATTGGAGAAAAGTACTTTATTATTGATTTCATCCCTTGTCAAAAGGAATCCCTTTTTAACTTGTAGGTGAAGAGTTAATTAATTAATTAATTAATTTTTGAAACTATCACAAAGGTCTCCATCTCCCCCCGCTTTTGCCTACCTCCACTCAGCCCCTGCCCCTGCTTCCCTCTGGCCACCACCACCTTGTATTCTGTGTCTATGGGTTATGGTTTAAGTTCTTTGGCCAATCCCATCACTTTATTTCATCCAGTCACCCCTCGCCCCATCCCCTCTGAACAGCTATCAGTTTTTTCCATGTGTCCATGCCTTTGTTTATGTTTTGTTCATTGGTTTATTTTGTACATTATATTCTATATATAACTGAGATCATGTGGTATTTGTCTGCCTGGTTTATTTCACTTAGCATAATACCCTCTAGGTCCATCTGTGCTTTTGCAAAAGGTAAGATTTCCTTTCATGGCCATGTAGTATTCCATTGCATAAATGTACCACAACTTTTTTATTCACTCATCTACTGATGGCAACTTGGGCTGTTTCCAGATCTTATATTGCCTAAAGATTAATATTCTTATCAATAAATTATTCTTAAGGGGCAAACAATAATTAGTAATGCCGTATTGTGCTAGGGCTACTTCATCATTTATGAATGATACTTTAGGATGACTGTATATTCTCCTTTCTAAAAAAGGCTTAGAAAAGTCATAATTAACATTTTGAAAATTTATTTTTCAAATTAAATTTTACTTTCTGGAAGAAAAATTGCCAAAAGAGTTCTAGAAAAGTTAAGTGAAATGTCTAGTTTTGTTCATGGATTTGATCATTCAAATTTCCAACAACTTCATGGAATTTTGTGCAAACATTATAACTTTGAATTAATCATAGGATGTATAAAAGCTGATTTAAAGGGTATAAAGGAATATATTGACCTCACTACTGATTCATGAAATAAACACTGTTTTCTCCAAAAATCTGTTTGCATTTGATAAAAAAAAAATAAAAGGAGAGAGAGCTCATTTAAATAAGTACATTTATCTCCAGTTTTAGAGAATGAAGTGAAAGACATCTTTTTTTTCTTATGGGGTCAAACCATTACAGTGTAGTTTGAACTGCTGGGACATTCCCAAGAACTATCTCCATGTATTGGATCTTTTTCCTCAACATTAATACTTCCTCAAGTTCTTTCCTTGCCCTACTAACCAAAATACAAAAATTAAAAAAAATAAAAATAAAAAATCCTCTCCCTCAACCCTATTTCCTTTTCTTGTAACTACCTTCTCTACTTTTCCCATTAAAGATAAATTTTTAAATGAAATAGTGTTTTAAATATGTTTCCATTCTTTTCAATTCCTCAACTCATTTGTCCATTTGGGATCTCCAGAGCAGAGGCTGAAATGGAGTTTGAGATGCAAGGTATTCATAATCAAGGACCAACACCCATGAAAAAAAGGGGGTAGGTGCAAGGTTGGAAAGAAGGATAAATTGAACTTGATGCTAACTGATCAAATTCTCAGCCAAGCAGGCAAGAAACTTGGAGGCTGTATTGTGTGCCCATCAGAATACCTCACATAGGGCTGAAAATGCATGCACTGTGCTCGGCAGCTTGGTGCACGCTGCCCCTGGAAGGGTGTAGCCAGGGCTGAGGCAGCTCTCAGAAGTTAACGCCACCTTGAAAAGACTGACAGAGAAAGGATGTCTGCTGACTGTACTCCCACCGAAGAGGTAGCTGGATAGCAATTCTCCCTGTGAACCACATCATTCCATTATCATTTGATAACATTTCAACATAGCTTCTCTAACAAATGTCACCAATGACTATCTCTCTAACTTTAAAACAGGATTTTTGGTCTTATATTATTTGACCACTGTTTCAAGCACAAACATTATATTAATTCTGCCTTGGCTATTGAAGCTCATCATAGGGAAGGAATTAGTTTACCCTGTCAAGGTCTGCTCTCCAAGATACTGGTACATTAGTATATGAGCAACTCAAGAAATAGAAATATTTAAGCCCTGGCTGGTGTAGCTGAGTAGATTGAGTACAGACCTGCGAACCTAAGGGTCACCAGTTTGATTCCCAGTCAAGGTACATGCCTGGGTTGCTGGGCAGGTCCCCAGTGGAGGACGGGTGAGAGGCAACCACACATTGGTTTTTCTCTCCCTCTCTAATGTTTCCCTTCCTCTCTATCTAGAAATAAATAAATAAAATCTTTAAAAAAGGAAATAGAAACAATGTATATTATTTTCTGCAATTTTCTCTCAATTAAAATGATGAATTTTTTCTGCCTTGCTTCTTTTAGTTCCTAAAATTGAATAGTTTATCTAGGAGAAAAATTAGCCATTTTGTATAGGATGTAGTTAAAGAGAACAATGTTTGTATAGCATTACACCACAATTAATAGAAAAATTCTGCAAAACCTGATTTGCAGTAAACTCTCTGTTTAGTTTTTGCAACACGTCTTGCATTGTTCTTTTGGCTGCTTTTACTAACCTGTTGTAAGAATTAGAGGAAAACAATGGAGCCTTAGAACATTTAACAATCATAGGCATTTTGTTCCATTTGTTTCTGCCTTGTTCAATGAGCTGAGATTGATTCAGAACACCCAGTTTCATGGATATTGCTAAACACAATTATCCCATTAACATTGCTCTGTGAAGTAGGAAAATGAAAATACACTATATATAACCCAGCATCAAAATAAATCTAATTTCAACAATAGCCTGAAATAAAAGAGATTATAATAATATTTGTTACCTATAAAGTATTTAATATGTGAAAGATGCATACTACTTACTTTATATACATAATTGACATCAAAATAATGAGGTAGTATTTAATGCTGATTTTACAGCATTAAAGGTGAGAAAATCGAGTTCTAAAGGGTTTTTTTGTTTGTTTGTTTTTTAAATGCCTACTACGGCAGTCAAGAATCAAACTCAAAACCACAATGAATCTGAATCCTTTAACAAAAAGTTACTTTTTACATCCTGTCACTTCATGATCACATTTGCATCCTCCTACCCACGTGCCATCCTTTCTAAATTCTATCAACCTCTTGCAATAGCCAGATGTTAGGAACAGTTGTTTCTTTTTCATCAATACCCAAAATCTTCCTTACTGCCCTGCACCTGCAGAGCCCTTTTTAAAACTCTCTCCTCCTCCTACTCATTCTTCAGCTTCAGCTTATGGCTCATTTGTTTAGGAACAGAAAGGATGATCTCCCAAGAATGATTAAGAGCCTCTGTATTTACACCTCCCTTTGTAGAAGTTAGCTTATAAACTCAGTATTTTCTTCTCAGCTTGAATTACTAAATGAAATATGTAATCTGGGTTAATATTCCAGTATAAAGAACCTAATCAAAACAAAAAAATCAAAATTTTGTATTTATTTAGTAGCTCTTTATTGTTAGTTATTAAGCCTATTAATACCTTCCATTCCTTGAAAATTATATTTACTTTTTTCAGTGTTTCAAACCAGAATATATCCATTCCTCTATACCCGTTTTGTGCATCAATGTTATTTTTGTTTTCTTCACTGATTTATACTGCTGCAAACCAACGGACACTTACTATTAATGGAGCTTTTTCTTAATAGTGATTTTCACATATTTGTTTCCATATGCAATAATTTGCAATATATACATATTATATCTATCAAACCAATTCTAGCTCCATAGTCTCACTCAGTTATATCACCCTCTTCTATTTAACAATAGCCCCACCCCAATGTCAGTGTTAAATGTCATCTCCATAGTCATGCCATTATAACATGATACAGAGCGAGGTTTTCCCAATCTCTGTACTGTTGTCATTTTGGTCTGGAGAAATCCTTATTAAGGTCTCCATTGTAGAATATTTAACTGGTCCCCTGATCTCTTCCCACTAAATGCCAAAAGCTCTCTTCTGCACATTTTCAACAAGAAAATGTAGTTCCAGACATTACCTAATACTCCCTTGGTGGAAAATCTACCATGTTTTTTTAAAAGATTTTATTTATTTATTTTTATTAAGAGGGGAAAGGAGGGAGAAAGAGAGGAAGAGAAACATCAATGTGTGGTTGCCTCTCTCATGTGCCTCCCAAATAAGGCCATGGCCTGCAACCCAGTCGTGTGTCTTGACTGGGAATCAAACCCGCAACACTTTGGTTTGCAGGTTGGCACTCAGCCCACTGAGCCAACTAGCCAGGACATCTGCCATGTTGATAATCACTGGTTTAACCATAAATTATTGCCAGACTTTCATATTAAAAAAGAATCTACTAGTTTTCTTTTGATATTCATTTGTCCTCTCTTTTTAAAGTGCTACATTTTATTTTGTATTTAAAATATTTATTCTGTGCTGTCCTTCTGTATTTTTATGTATTTTACACATATTTATCTAAGATGAGATTAAAGAAACTGTGAATTGAGAATTTGATACACACTTGATTACTGCCTAATCAATGCTATCAAAAATGAAATATTCAGTATGAAGGAACAGTTTATCTTTCTCTTTTCTGTTTTTCGCTGAGTGGAATAATGTAGTATGTGAGATGTATTTTCAAAACATAATGAAAGAACTGAAGTATCATATTAGTAATGATGTCTAATGAAGCTCAACTCAGTCTTGGTAACATTATTTTAGTTCTTTAATTCTATAGTAATAACACTAATTTTCTCAGAAAGAATTATTCCTTTTTTTATAAATGATTCATCTTTTGGTTTTGTAAGATAGTTTGAACTTACAGCTTAGCATAATTGGAGCCAATTATAAAAGGGAAGTAAAATGTTCCTGATAGTTACTATTAAGAGAGAAAACAGTCAAAGCTGTGTTATGACAATAGGAGGTTGATCAAACATACTTAGTCTATTTAAAATCTAATTATGTGTCGAATAGAAATCTTTAAAATATCTTTAGTTACTGAGTTCTGCTTTACCTTAGTTTTAGATTCTAAGTCAATAAATTTTGTTAAACAAATGATATATATATATGTATATATATTCATGCAATACATGAATACATATGTATGTGTGTATACATATAAATATGTACCATGCACACACCATTAATCATGCTGGATCTAATTATTTATAAAAAAGATGTATCCCTTTGTTCTCTCCTATCAGATATTAAATACAGATGAAAATTAAGTTTATGGACATTTCCCAGATTGTGCTACCCCACGCACGTACGTGAATTTTTGTGTGTTCAGCATATGATACACAGACAGCCAATTTAAACATTAGGAAAAATGCAATGCATTTTCCATTAAGTGTGCTCCATTGAACACCCTCTGTTTTTCTGGCAGGACCCAGCAGGATCTGAAAAATAAGCAGCATTTTGGGAACAATAATGAATATTTATGTTTTATGGAATCCTTTTACATTCATTTTCTGTCTGTACTTCTAAACCCGAAAACACTAAATTAGTAAAAGGGGTAAAAAGAACTGTGTTATAACTCCTTGGTTTAGTGATAGGAAAACACCAGTGAGATTGTGAGCCACATGGAGGCACAATTGATGCAATCGGAAGCTTACCAGCTATCTGAATTCTTATTGACACTTCTCCATTATATGATTTCTATAAAATAAACTTTGAGTCTATAAAACTGTAGATGATGGAATACATAAATATTATTTAATTAAGAAGAAAAATGTATTTAAAAAACTGAAAGGAGATGAGAAGAACCAAAAAAGACATTAGGAAAAATAATGGTTTGAAGGAAAAAAAACAAGATAATCTTTAGTCATAGTTTTATAATTAATACATTAACTCATAAAATATAAAAATCCAAGAGTGAAAAACTGTGGCTTATCCTATGTTGAATTATAATAATTTATAAAGACAAGTCCAAGATGTTTATTGCCCAGCAAGTCTATTTTAATTTAATATTTTACTGCAAGGGGCTTGTTGATTAAAATTTTATGTCAGTTTCCTTCTTTAACTTTCTGTGATCTGTATTTGGTGATCAACACTAGTAGATCTTGCTTCTAAATAATCCAACTATGGACAAAAGAATACAAAACATTTGTATGAAAATTAGAATTTTTTTCTGACAACTTAGTATATTAGAAAATCCAGAGGATGGCCATCACCCAATAGAATTGGTACTGCCTGATATGTTTCTTTATTTGTTTGTACTCAGATTGTAGATATAAGAGCTCTGTCTTTTTCAACAAATGTTAACTTCAATGGACTAAAGTGAAACACAACAATAACAGTGAAAATATATACATTTCCTAATTGATAAAAATAAGCATTTTAACAAAATGCAATAACATTTCTTTTTTTAATTTTTACAATGCTTTATTGTTTTTCAAATACAATTGTCTCTATTTTCCCCCACCAATTGCTCTGTCCCACCCACTGCCACTTCCCACCCTCATTCCTAACCCCTTTTGACTTTGTTCATGTATCCTTTATACATATTCCTTGATGATCCTTCTCCCCCCTCATTATCCCCTTTCCCCTCCCCTCCAATTACTATCAGTTTGTTTTTTATTTCAATGTCTCTGGTTATATTTTCCTTGCTTGTTTGATCTGTTGATCGGTTCCACTTATAGGTGAGATCATATGGTATTTTTCCTTCACTGCCTGGTTTATTTCACTTACTTAATGCTCTGCAGTTCCATCGATACTGTTGCAAATGGTAGGAACTCCTTCTTTCTTTCTGCTGCATAGTATTCCATTGTGTAAATGGGCATTTACAGATGGGCATTTAGGTTGCTTCCTAGACTTACCTATTGTGAATTGTGCTGCTATGAATATTGGAACATTTCTAATTATAATTAATGTTTCCTTGATTTCAGAATAATGGCCAATTTCAGTTCCCTCTGGAATCAGAACATAATACAAGGATAGCAATATATTGGAGAAAAACAAACAGTATAAGTCTTCAGCCTATTTTAAAATTTATTTTTATTTTATTGTTCATTTTATTACAGTTGCCCCACTGTTTTCCCTTTTGCCCCCCCTGCCAGCCTTCCCCCCACTTCCATAATCAGTCCCCTTCACTGTTGTCTATGTCTGTGGATCCTTCATAATGTTCTTTGACTAACCCCTTCACCTAAAATTCTAAATCCCAGAGATAGTGCCCATAATTCATTTCTCAATATGAAAATTGTAGAGAAGGCCTCAATTCCTAAATCATGTTTATGGAATCTCAAAGCAAGCAGTTTAAAATATTAACTTTTAACTATGAAGGACTATTAAGACTTGCAAAAATGTGCTCATTTTAATCTTTCAACAACAATAAAATAAATGAAAGAAAAGTT
This sequence comes from Tonatia bakeri, assembly GCA_004024845.1. NCBI lineage: Eukaryota > Metazoa > Chordata > Mammalia > Chiroptera > Phyllostomidae > Tonatia > Tonatia bakeri. The sequence continues at coordinate 201,751 of PVIA01000558.1, forward strand.
TTCACCAATTGGCATTTGGAGTCCTCTTAAATGTAAGAAGTGTGACTTGATAACATAGTTTAATTTAAGACCGTTTGCTCCATTAAAGGAAAAAAAAAAACTACCTTAAAGGAAATTGTGGCTGTGGTGTCGGTATCCTTCTTTCCTGTTGAAAGAAAAATAATTGAACAGCAAAGACTGTGACAGAAAAGCCTAAATGTTCTAGGGACTCTCTCAGACATCTATTTGAAGTTTTCTCAAGCATTTTAAGCCTAAACCACCGTTGGATCCTCCCTGTTGGGAGGACAGAGTGCGAAGAGATCACGTGGCCAGGACTAGCTCGAGATGTGTCACATCAAACTGTTTACCCCGTGACCTCCTCTCCCTCCTCCGCTGGGCTGCACATATTCCGTTTCCCCCAGATTAAGAAAAAGAATCAATTTCACCAGTGAAAAAGGCTTTTAACTTAAAGCTAAATTCCCTGAAGTTATAAAAAAGACAAAAATCTCTCAACTTTTTCATAAACTACACTAAAGACAAAAATTCTTGTTATACTATGAGGAAAATTTCACTTGTATCTCTGACTCTCTGTTTCCCACTTTTCTAAATTAAATAGAAATATATTACAGGACTAAAACCTCTAATATCTCCATAAATGAAAAGCCTATTACTTTCACTTTGAAGCAATATATTCTATCATCAAAGTGTAACCTCTGAATTTAGCTAGACCTTTTATAATCTTTTCAAACACATTTAATTTCATTAGATATTTTAAAACATTCAATTCTGTTACACTCTGCCTCAAATACTCTGGCGAAAGTAATAAAATGCCTGGTGTTCTCATCATGGTGACTTGAAAGACTAGTGTTTATAAATTGAGTGTAAGTGAAGGAGAATAAAAAACTAAAACCACATAAGTATGAGAAAATAGGTCATTACATTCCTTCCAAGTCCTTTTAGAGTGTTTCACATTGATTGGTTTGTGTACCTGACCATGGTGGAATCAATTAGACTGAAATATTCTTCACATTCAGACTGTTTGCATTCTGAAACTCCTGCAATACAAGAAACAGAATATGAAGTTTACTAATATTTGTGGATTGTGCCTAGGAATATTTTAGATACTACACTTTCTATTTTACTTGTCATATCTTAGTTACTGCCTATCTGACAACCATATAGTGCTGAAATGTTTGCCCCTGAATGCCAGCACTACTGGCATCATATGGATATGATCCTTATTTAAAGTCATTCTAAATCATCTTTCAGTACGAGGCACAAGATTTAATTCATTTAAACACACATACACACATATGTCTATGGAAAGCAATGAAAAGGTAGTAAGAAATATTCTAAAAGTCTTACTTTCAGAGATAATTTCCCTATTATACAGGTTGGTTCCACCCCTAGCATACAGGTTGGGGCAAAATTAGGTTTACAGTTGTTTATCTGGAAAATAATGGAATGATTAATAAATAATAATACAAGAATAAATTGTGTTCTGCATACTCACAACCTTAAATCTACTCTTGCCTCACCCTATATTTATCATTTATATTTTCTATGGATAAATAGTCTGAATAATTTAAGCATTAATTGCTTGAAATAAGGTTTATCCTTTCTTCTTAGAAGGCCTGGATGCCTTAGTTATTGTACCTTTAGCCCTAGACCATCATGTGATTATATGTGTGTGTGTGTGTGTGTGTGTGTGTGTGTGTGTGTGTGTGTGTCCATGAAGGGGAATCCTCCTCAGAAATAGGATTTATCTTATCTTCTGGAGGGCAGGTCCCTTGCAGTGTAGGCTTCCTTCACTAAGTGAGTGTTCTAGGAACCCATCTACCCATCTATATCAGCGCACCAGTTGGCATTTTTATTACAGGCTACATTGGGCTTCAGTGAATTTTTTTGGAAGAGTCTTGCAATGTGTTTGCCCATATCATGGTGGGTGATTCACAAGTGCATCTGCCCATGACCATGCTGAGTGTTTGACAGTTTTTGACCCCAAATGGCATAACCTCCATGCCTCACTCTCCTATTTACCTGCTCTCACACTGAGTGACTTTTTTTCTTGTTTCCCTGGATGAAAAAGATCCTCAAAGGGAAGAGGTGAAACAAAAAAATGACAGAAGCACTAAAAAGCATCAAAATTGATGGATTTAAAAACTATTTTGAACAGTAGGAAAAAAGTCTCGATTTAAAAACTATTTTGAACAGTACGAAAAAAGTTTCTAGTTGATAGGTGTGCTGCATCAACTGGAGAGTACTTTGAAGGTAACTGAAGTTTAAACATGAATGAATACACAATTTTTTATAAATAACTTTTTTGGGGGATTCCCTCATACATATGTATATATTAGATGAGGTCTGACTGGAAAAATTCCAGACATTGTTAATGTAACGAGAATGGTCTGTGCAACATCCATGTAACCTGGCAGCCAAGGAGAGTGAACTGGGATGCACATGCATGAACAATGACGACTTCACTGTATTAGTCAGTGGGGGTGGTAGATGCTGTTGAGTAAGCATGTGTAGTACATGGTCATCACATCAAAATGACTGAGCAAGTAGAACAATAAATCTGCATCAAATTTTGTGTTAATTTTGAACATCCCTCCATGGAAACTATTCAGATGATTCAGACGGCTCACAAGGTCACATTAGCAGCAACTGATAATTGGCAGCTTCATCATGACAACGTAGCTGCTCATACGTCATGTATTGTGCAGAGTTTTTTAGCAAAACATCAAATCATCGAGGTGACTCAGGCCTGCTACAACCCAGATTTTGTTTTTGGGAAAAGCCTGGCTTTTCCCAAAACTAAAATCACCCTTGAAAAAGAAGAGATTTCAGACCATTGATGAGGTTCAGAAACATATGACCTGGCAGCTGATGGCAACTGGGAGAACTGTGTGAGATCCCAAGGTGCCTACTTTAAAAGGGACTGAGGCATCATTTTCCTATGTACCATGTTTCTTATATCTTGTATTTTTTACATTAAATGTCTCTATTCTTTCATATTACATGGCTGGATACCTTCTGGACAGATGATATATATATATATATATATATATTTGAAGAGGACTACCTCTATAAAAACTATACCCACTGATCAGCAAATAAGAGTGTCTCCAAATAAACTCAGTGAATATAGAAGAACTAAAGAAGTCACAAGTTCACAAGAGAACTGTATATCTCAGTTCGATCATTTGAGACGGTAACTAAGCATTTAATATATAATGAATAATTGATTAATAATTAAAGAATCAATATGTTCCAAAAATGTTTATCTATTCTTTAAGCAGAAGTTTAGAGGAATGATTTTCAGGTATGCTACAGACTACTGAAAAATTTTTGCTGGTAACTTATGTGTACCTCAAATTACAAACTGTAGCACATCGTTTTTTTTTATTGTGCTGTAAATGTTAGTTAAAGCACATACTCCGTGAGTGGGACTTTCACTTAAAACCGTTAGTTCTTTACAACATATACTGTGGTATGAAATTAAATAAGTACAAAAAACATAACTGGCATGTTCAGCTTCAATATATTAAATTTTGAGAAGTTATCACTCTCTTCCTCAGAACAATTAAAAACTAAACAAACTAAAAATCAATGACTTTTCTTGGACAGATCAAAGAACCGAGGTCATAGGGCCTAAGGCAAAAGAAATTGCATAAAAACACTGTACTTTAGTTTGGAGAAATAGTAAATATTTTTTTTCCATAGGGGTAGAGATGAAAAATGTTGATACTATTTACCGTATACACAGGAATTAAACAATCAAATACATTTATGGCAGATGGTTGGACCCAGGTTTCTCCCACTGTTGCAGTGAAAGTTTACAGATAAACAAAAGAATGGGGCTATAATAATCCATTATGTGATAATGGACTAGAGCTGGAGGCATCATTGTAAGATCATGTTTAGTTTAAGATAAACTGGAATGACACTTAAAGCAATATTTATAGATGTGTGTATACATGAGTTAATACACACACATATATTTCCTTGCTCTGAAGGCCTAGAGGCAATGATATATACCTCAGTGGCAATGAGCACACCTAGATTTTTGGTTTATAATACCATTCTCCAATAAAGGGAGCCAGAGACCTGGGTAGAAACAGTTGATAAAAAGGTGGAGCAGAATATACATATATAAAACAGGCCTGAGCAAAGGGTAGTGCCAGAAAGTGAGAAAGCGCTCAAATAAACAAAAATAACATACTGATGGGAGTGTGTGAAAATGACACAGGATCCAATTGAAAGAGTTCTCTCGAGCTAAGCTAGAGCAATTTGAACAATAAAATAAGAAAGTATTAGAATATAAGACAAAATTTAAATTAGATACTCATGAGTCAATACTGACATAAATATATGATTGGTGAAAACAGATCTCCTCTGCAGAAGAATTACAAGTGATTTATATACATATTCTGGCTTTGAGAAGGTGGAGGATAAATCTCCACTTCTTAATGTGGGCTGTGCTTAGTGGTTTCCTTCCAGAGAACACAATATGATACAGCAGAAAAGAGAATGACTTTACAGTGGAAGAATCTGACACACACTATCTTAAACAGATGATCAAGGTCAACATAAACAGTGATAAGTCTTTTTGATAGCATGTACCCTTGATATAATGTGATGAAAATAGCACTTTACCTCTATAGTCTTCGTCCCCCAGAAGACATAATCCCAGTCTAATCATGAGAAAACCACAATACAAATCCCAGCTGAGACATTCTACAGAATACGTGGCCAATACTTCTCAAAATAGCAGATGGCATACAAAACAAGTAAAATCTGAAAATTTTCTCAGCTCAAAGGAACCTGAAGAGACATGGCTACACAATATAATTTGGTATCCTGGATGAAATCCTGGAACAGGAAAAGGTGAAAATTTGAACTAAGAATTGATTTTAATCATGTATCATATTGTTCCACTAATTAAAATAAATTGACTATATTAATGTAAGATGATAAAAATAGAGGAAGTTGTATGCTAAGTATGTGGAAACTCTCTGTAATAATTTCATAATTTGTCTGTAAATCTAAAACTATTCTAAAATAAATAATTTATTAAAAATAATATGCCCAAAATGAATGTGTAACATAGCACTGTCGAAAGAACCTCATAATCTTGAACCAGTATGGCTAATACACTTATAAGGAACTACTGTCAGTCATGAACTTAACCTTTGAGAACTCAAGCCCATGGTCTAGTTCCAAAGGCTGTACGATGCATACATTCAGAGCAGCAATTTCTAATGAGTGAGTCACAGTGGGCACACTGCTGTGTTGTAAGAATTTTTAAAACATGCAATACCTGACTATTTGGTTAGGGCATTGACCTCTTTTCCCTTAGACTGTCGAATAAAAAATGACAACAGCCAAAGCAACAATAGCTGTTCAGGGTGAATGAGTTGCAATTAATCCTATTTTGGAGGTCAGATCGGCAAAAATATTTATTTTTTGTGTGTGCCTCAGAATTTTAGTAATTTGTTTATGTGTGTCATGAAATGAAAATGGTTGAAAATCACCAATTTAGTGCATAAATCATACAGGCAGAAAGAACACATGTAAAGAAAGGGCACACAAACATTTTGTGTTTATGTGTGCAAAAAACATTTTGAATGTAACACATGCAAAAATGACATTGTTTAGGCATTTTAGAGTTGCTTGTGAAAATGCAATACTGTTGAAAACTCTAAATTTTACTCTTCTCAATTTAATGTACATGAGAACCACTTGTAGACCTTCTTAAAATTCAGAATTTATTCTGTGCAACAGAATAACAGACTCGGTGGGGAATATTATTTTGATCAAAGGTTTCCAGTACATAGATAGGCTTGAAACAAGAACTCAGTTCTTGAAGGGGACAGGTAGAAATAATTTAAAACACTAAACAAAATATTTGAGTTGATTTTTTAAGGTGGATGTATGACAATTCCTGAGAAACTTTTAATGTTTTTTTACCTGCTGGCACATTATTTTCTTTGCTTTATTAAGCTGTTTTCCGAAAATGTGTCTAAGAGATTCAGCACTGAACAGTTCAATGCAGTCAGATATTTAATATATAATGCCAAAAGGTTATTTAACCAATTATGGCATCTAAGATTTTTAATTTTTTAATTATGTTGAATGTCAGTTAGGGATTGAATTCACTGTAAAAGTAGCTGTTTTGTATTTTGATTCAGTTAAAATTGTGATTAGTATTATGCTTTAGATGCTTTTTCAAAAAATGTTCACAACATTTTCACATTCCTTGTGGCAAAATAAAATTAATTCAGTCCTGTAGAAGAGGAAAATTATTTAACCAGTTTTTTTCATTCACTATACATATATTGAGTTATAGAAATTAGTGTTTAGATATAAGACACAAAGCAAAGACCTGAAAGAAGTTATGAATGAGTGAACCCAATCAATGGGGCTTGCAAAATACCCTTTCTTCAGCACTAATTTACATATTTACTGACTGTTAATATCCAGATCTAGATATGTGTGTGTGTTTTTCCCAAAAGGCCTAGGAAAGAAATGATGTACGTTGAGCGCAGAACTAAAATAGCCTATTTACGAGAGAAGAGGTTTTTGGTGCCCCTGTTATTGTTCTTTTGTGAAACATGATTTATTTTCCCCACTGATTTCTTCCCTGCTTCTTGTATCTCAGTGCTTAACTACAAACTTTAGATTAAAAGTGTATTCATGCATACCGTGGTAAAGTATGAGGGGTATCGTATGATATAAATATGAAATACATTATAGAACAGTGTTCATCGAAAAGGAAACTTAGACTGAAAGAATCTTGAATTTAAGTTTTTCTCTAAATTACCTAATCTAACAAGGGATGGGTGAAGGATTCCAACTTATATTGAAATTAAAAAGTGTACCTTTCAGACTCACTGCTCTACATTAAAGTGAATTTTCTTTTTCTCTCAGAGAAATCATATACTAAGACTTTATAAAATTGATTATAACACCAATTTATATGTATTTGGGAAAGTATGTTTTCTTCTTCAAATCACTTCTGGATTAAAAAAAGAACATTTCAATAAATCCTAAAATATTGGTACACATATTGTATGATTGTCATATAGAGTGTTGCCCAGAGACCCAGAAAACTGGAGCCTCTCACCTGGGCCCCATGTTTTCCAAGGCCTCTTCTGGTCCATCTTTAACTGTGCTTTGCTTTAGTCTTTGAAGCCAAGAGCATGTTCTCAACAATCTCACACCTGTCTGGACCATGTTCCAATCCTAGAAAGAGCAACTTGACCCATTGTCCAGGTCTGACCTAGCTGCTGCTGTGGGAGTATGTACCCAGAGGCCTGACAATGGCCATTAGGTGGTTACTTGCAGGAATGGGTGCACAGAACTTAGACATCTGAACTGATGAGTACATAGGCATGCATAAAACCCCCCATGGAGCAAAGTGGAGAGAGATGTAGAAAGAGAATGGAAAGCTACTGAAATGTTAAGGATGGATGTTTTCATGATTAAATTTCTCACTACTACGTAAAGATACTAGTTTATTCTGAAAAAAAAATTTGAATGTAACAAATGAAAAAATGACATTGTTTAGGTGTTTTAGACTTTCTTATGAAAACATAGTTAATGTTGTTGAACATTCTAAATTGAACTCTTCTCAATTTAAAGTGCATGTGAATACTTGTAAACCTTCTTGAAATTCAGAATCTATTCTGTTCAACAGATCCCTGGGCCCGGGGAACCTGCATTTCTAATTAGTTCATCTACAGATGATATGTTGAGTAGCAAGGTTCTAGAAGACAAGGCAAAGCAAGGCTAGTTTTGTCTGGTGTAGTTATTTCTAACTACATTGTAGGAACAATGATGGAGGGATGATAAGAATTCAAATGTTTTTATTTATATTATTTTTAATTAATGAAAATGTGACTGCAAAAATATGCATTTATTTCACCACTTTACTGCCAAGACAACTGGTCATTGAAACTTGTTTAAAATTGGCTAAGATATTTCACAATTTGTTCTCATTCATTAATGACATTTACACCTAAATTAAAAGAAACAATTTGTTTACTTTCATTTATGGTCTTACTTTTTTTCCACAGGTGTAATACAATCCTGCCCAAGAAATCCATTCACATGTGAGGTTTATTGAACTATTTATTTCAGATTTAACAATGGCTTTGCTGAAAATATTTTCTTCAGTGATAACAAGGGTTTATTACATCTTTGTAGAAACAACAGAAAGCATAACAAAGAAAAATAATTCTACATTTTTTATTGAAAAGGCACACCAAATAAACAACAGACAGAAACTAATGAAAGAAAAAAATAATGGGAGAAATTCAACCATATCAGAATTAGAAGACATTTTGATGTCAGTACATGCTAAACATTTTGTGTATTCCCCTGTCATCCCCAAATGAGAAACCTCTAAATTTAAGTGGCTCATATCATTTATGTTCTCTTTTATCTTAACAAATAGTTACTGAAATATGTATTAAATTCTTATTTAAATTTAGTCTATGTAGAATATTTTACAAAAATTTAAAAAGCCAAATCAGTTGAAATATTTCAAGGTAAACCAGACTTACTAAATATTTTCTATCATATTATACCGTTGACCTCATGGAGTGAATTTTTCAGGTCAACTTTCCTAAATCCCCAATGAAATATACAGCTAAATTGAATGTTCTTTATTTTTCTTAATAGGGAATATTTTTTTACATTAATTTTAAATAGTAATTTTAACTTGGGGAAAATAATTCCTAGCTATTATAAATTTTATAGAAATTTTCCTAATATGTAGGATTAATAAAGTAGAATCAAATGTAATGTTATATTTCATAATTAATGAAATTTGCACATATGGTAAGTTTATCATCTATTTGTCACAGACTATAATTATTTTTTATTGGGAAGGAATTTACACATTCTTAATTCATAAATTGTTTGTAGGTTCAAAAGGCAATTATATATTTAGTGAGTGGTCCACTAAATAAGTTATATATTAAAAAAATAAAGGGCTCCTAAAATTTTAACAAATTTAATCCCTTTATTAGTATAGACTGGGGAAAACAGAAGGTGGATTAGCTTTTACTGCATACTTTTTAAAAGAAAAAAAATTTGATTTACCTTTAAGATGATACAAGAAGAACTGATATTAAGATACTTCAGAAAAAAGTGGAAAGAGGAATAAAGAGTTGAATATATATTTAGGGGTACATGTATTATTAATCTAAAATTTCATAAATTTTACACAACCTAGATTTAATAGTGCTTCTTAGTATGACATTTAGATAAGAGATTTCAATTTGTTTAAATATATTCAAATAGTTGAATTAAACTTGAAGGGATTCATGCCTAAGTTTGAAATTATTTACCATACAATATATTAAATAACATATACATCACCAAGTAACAGATCAAGAAGATGATGATCTTTGACTTCCGTTTTTCCCTATCTTTTGAGGAATGCTGTGCTGGAATGCAGATTGCTATCTGTCTTTCTAATTCTATGGTTCTACAACTCGGTTTAAGCACTGGTATTCAAAATAAAGGTAAATATAACACACACATACATACACACAAAGCTAAATTAATTCCCCATTCTCCTATTTTTTATACTTTTATTAGTTTTTCCTACTAGTTTCTTTGTTATTCTCTGAAATTTCCCTTTTTTGGAAAAAAGGAATATAATGCTGTGCTCAATCTCTTTAGTTTTTTCTTCAAGAACATAGTTTCTGTATGCTTTTTACCCATCTAGTCTTTCAGTGAACATGCACTCATTAGTCAAAATGACTCATCCTGTGATTTCTGGACTATTGCATTGCACCATTCTGCAACCAGAGCAAAGTCCCTGGTTAAGCCTTTTATGGTCACCAGAATTATATCCTTATTAATGTGCTCTTAAATTACATTCATTTTTAAAAGGTTACAACAGACTATTAGCTAGTTTTTTAAAACTATTTTATTTATTTATTTTTAGAGAGAGGGGAAGAGAAGGAGAAAAAGAGGGAGAGAAACATCAATGTGTGGTTGCCTCTCACACACCCTCAACTGGGTACCTGGCCCTGATATGTGCCCAGGTATGTGCCCTGACTGGGAATGGAACTGGTGAACCTTTGGTTCACAGGTCAGCACTTAACCCACTGGACCACATCAGGTAGGGCAGCTACTGTTTAGTTGTTGGATACTATCAGTTACTTCACCTGAAGTCACATTTCTTCCATCCTTAGGGTTATATGTTTTATCCTTAAAAAGAACACATTTTAGCTCTTTTTCTCCCTACTTGAAGATTAACCACCATCATGTTCGAAAACACAGTAACTATCTGGATTGGGAAGTCCCTGACCAACACATGACTTCAGTGAGAACAAATGGTCACTGACGTCCTCCACCCTGGGAAGGCAGCAGCACCTAAGACAGAAGCTCGGGGAAAAAGTAGCCAAAATGTGTAACACCACAGCAGATGCCATCTTTGTGTTTGGATTCAGAACCCGGTCTGGTGGTGGCTACACAACTGCCTTTGGCATGACTTATGAGTCCTTGGATCACGCAAAGAAAAATGACCCCAAACACAGACTTGTAAGCTGTGGCCTGTATGAGAAGACAACCTCAAGAAAATAGAAGAGGGAATGTAAGAACAGAATGAAGAAGGTCAGGGACTACAAAGAGTGAGTGGAGATTGGACAACAGAAGGAGTATATATTCTTCAGAGACTTTACCTGTGGTGACTGTGCAGATTTTTCAAGAGAGGTTTGAAAAACTAAAAATTTATAAAAAATAACATATTTTATTCCAAAATAAAATGTAATTAATATTAAGAAATATATAAATGGTCTATAATCCTATCAATCAAGACAACAAATGTTATATTTTTTGATGAACATGTTTATGTGTTTATAACATTTATACTATAAAAAAGAAAAAATGTGCTATATTTATGGTTTTCCTTAATGTTGTAATATTGTGTATATATATATCTCTCAAAAATGCACTTTTGTGGTTGAACAATGTTTTTTATGCATTAACTCAAAATTTTCACTAATTTTCATTAGATACTTATGACCAATATTAATAAGTCAAAGGAACTGAATTTACTATAAGTGTGATATTATTATTATGGATATAACATATTTACTAAAAATTACAGATTATTGCTGGTTTGTAAGAAAACTAAGAGCACTTTGATAGTACATATTTATTTTATAACTAGACACTTCAATGTTCTTATAATTTTTTTTCTAGTAAACTTTTCTCTACCTAGGGATAAAAAATTATAGATTTATAAATAATATTTTCTAAACTCCATTCAATTGCTATAGCTTTTATGTCTACACCATAGTGTACCCCATTAATTATACTTTAAGAGACAGAGCAATAAGAGAATGCTTCCTTGATAAACTCCAAAGTTTGAGAAAATAGTGGCAGTAAATCAATATACATACACATGATATTTACATTTTTTATCCTTGTATTTCTTTATTTTATAATAATATATTTTTGTTATTTTTCTTCTAGTGGAATTGGAAGGTCTTGTTAGTATTTGTTAGTGTCTTGCTAGATTAATTTTAATCCACAGATCCTGTGCCTTTGTCACAGGTGGGCACAGGTAGCTTAGTGATTGGGACAAAGAATTGAACTGAACACCCAAAGTTCACAGAAGAAAACATGGGAGCAGGCCAACTCCAAGCAGAGATTGACCCTGTGGGCTGGAGGGACTCTATTCTTATAGAGCAGATCCTTCCTGGCTAGTTTTGGTGGGCTTTTACTGTGCATGTACAAGTAGTTGTACTACTTTAAAGCTACTGCACATGTGGTTTCCCGTGATTTTCTCTGATTGGCCACCAGGGAAGAGGGTCCCACAATGCTACCGAATTGATCCCTGTTTCTCCTGGGGTCCCCCTGTACTAGGTTCACCTTTCCCTTCACCAGAGAATTATAGCTTTCCATGTTAGAGATTGGTGAAAAGGAAAGGAATTATTTATTCAAGTTATACAGATTTAAGAGTAATGACTTAATGTCTTCATTAAAGTCCTAAAGTCCCTTAAAATACCCACAAACACACACAGTCATTCCTTCCTCCCTTTGCCCAGTCTGGAGTACCGTATCTCAAGGAAAGAAATGGAAGTCCGTGGATCAGGCAGCTCCCGGTTCTTCCCAATAATTTGTGCTTGACTGGTAGGCCTTCCCTGACTCCCATCACCATCAGCTGTGTTGCTGGGATCTCCAGCTAAAGCCGCGTGGTGGTTCTCTGCTAAAGCCACATGGTAATTCTTCTAATGGCTGCCGAGTGGGGGGTCCCCCAACTCTGGCCAAAGCACCTGGTTCTCCTCACTGACACAGACTTGTGGTCCTCCCTACATGACTGCAGCCACGTGGTTCTCTGCACAATGGCTTTGGGAGTCTTCACTCAGCCAAAACCTGATGGTTCTCTCTTTACATGGCTGCAGCCACATGGTCCTTTATTTCAATGGCTGCTGAGTCTGGGTTTAAATATTTTTCCAGCTTTACTGAGCTGCCATTATGAGTCTGTGCAGGGGTGGCCCCAAGTCATGGAGCCAATCATCTCCAAGCTTTCACGCAGGCACTGTACCTAAGGGGAGTTGCCTCCCAGTTACATCTTGGTTGAAGTCACTTCCATATCCTGGCTCAAAGCATGGCCACAGCTATTTAGCATATCTATGCAACCAGTTAAGGTTATAGATGTGTTAAATGACCACACCAGAGGTTAGCTGCAAAGCTGTTGCTATGCCAAACAGCTCTCAACAACCCTGCTCCATGTGTCCCTTCCCCCAACTCACACCTGTTGAGGGTGAGGACATCATATATATCTTTTTATATTTCCTGGACACCTTGAGTTCTGGACCCCATTACAAATCCTTCTTTTGGGGGGCCCTCTGGCTGCACCCTCCTACACCTTGATTGCTTCTTGGGTAACTAACTTTGTTTCCAGGGACCAGGGACAATACCACTCCCATTCTGAGTCCTGTGATTCTTATTTTGGCACTCCCTTCCTTGCCCACCTATATAACATTTGCCTTTGAGTTTTTACTTCTGTGATTTTCATGGGTATTTTAGAATATATTCGTATTCTTAACATCATAGACTTAGACTCCATCTTGCTGGGCTTGTGTTGGCAGCCCTCAGAACAGGGCCGTGTGTGTATCAGAGTCAGGGCACATAAGTTTAATGAAGGCACATATGCAGTGTTATATGTGCCCATTACCACATCCAATATCATCTATGATTATCACTTCCTGGCTATTCTGCCTCATCTTAACCATCTTTATTTTCACCCATTTCAATTTACCTTTCTATAGCCGGGACCGACATTGACATATTCATCTCATCCTTCTTTCCTCAGTGTGGTTGACTTTCTTCACCTCACGATGCCAAATACTTGTCAACTTTTCTTCTGTTTCCCATGCCATCCTAAAGAGTAAACAGGAGAGAACACAAGGAAAGTAGTCTCCTTTCCCTTGTCAAAGATCCGTGTTAGTTTGTTTCCCCATGCATAGACTCTGTGTTTGGTCAATTAAAACAGTATGGCTAGCTTTTTACCTTACTTAGCATCTCTCACCCCTAGTGGGAAAACTGGGTCATGGCAGATGTATATAACAACAAACTTGGTGTGCAGTTTCTTTTGTGATTCTGCTCAACAGAGGTGGTGTTATCTATTATCCTCACTACAGGTTCTTGTATACACTGGACTAATGGCATTTATGGTAATTTTCAATTCTCACAATGCCCTGGTCTCCTTCTGGACCTCCACATTTTACTGGAGGAAACACCACCTTAGACAGTATGCAAGCTCTAATGACCGACTTCTTTCTAGACCTTTGTTTCCAGGACTTTTTAGTGTGCAAATGGTTTTAAAACATGAAAGGTGAGTGCAGTGCAAGATTATTGCTCTGTCCACTGGAAAAACGTGCCATGGGAAACAGCACATTTGGTTCAGTATCAGCACTGTGACTTCAGGAGAGAACGCATGTAGAGGGAAAGAAACAAATTGTATACCTTTTAGAGGCTGACAAAACCATTATGTTTCATAAAATGAAATACAGTTATATTTTTTCAGTCCTACTGACTTCACGGTTCAAGTGAATACTCCAAAATTTCTGCCTAAAATTTGTATAAGGTATAGTTTCTGCTGTTCTGTAAATTGGTATTTAAAACAAATTTAAAATTTGTTAGCTATTTAAGTAGAAAGTCTAAAAGGCAGTGTTAAAAGTGTTATTTAAACCCAAAGTCTGTACTTGTGCTTACTTTCACTTTCTCATTCTCCATGAAACTTTTATTTTTCTGACTATTCAGTTTTAAAAAAGTTGAGTATGGAATAATGTATAAATTGTAAATGTAGACCATTAAAATTATTAAATTTTTCATTCTTCAGGGATAGTGATGGTCAATTTGATATCTCTCTTACCAATTTTTATTTTCTATGCATGCACAGCAGCAGCATGTTCCAAAATAAAACACATTGTTAGACTGCAGATATTCCATCCAAGGAATTGTGCAAATGTTTTAAATAACTTTTAGCACATAATTTGGACAAAATAAAATTATTCTGGGGGCTGATTTTTGGAGCCTATAATATAATAATGTTCCTTGTAAATCTCAAATAAAGATAGATAAAATATGCCCCATTTTTCAAACAGTTCGATTATACAAATCAGGTCTTTTTGTAGAACTAATATCCATTCCTATAGTTTGAAAAGTACTGCCTGGATCATACTACATATTATTCTGTGATCTGCTTTTCAGACAAGATATCATTGATATTATTTTAATAAAATGCATTATTTTCTCAACATTTAATATGGTTACATATTATTCAGTGAATGAACACTTAATAATTTATCAAATATTCTACTAGCATTTTGATTGCTTTTATTTATTTACTTATTTTTTGCTACTAGAAACCCTGTTTCTATCTTTGTCAATTCCTTTTCGGCCGGCTGCCTGTCATCTTCTCGGACAAAGGACAAGGAGTGGAGTTGATACATAGACTCAAATGCGCCTCCAAGAAGCGGGTTCCAGTTTCACCCCCTTGCCAACAGCACGTGAACTGTAAGGGTTTCAACCCCTGACCTGACATTTCAAACATTTTCACCTTTACTAATCTAATAGATTAAAGAAAAGAAGAACAGTGCTATTTTAGTTTGGATTTTGTATTTCTTCAACTTTAAATGACTCAAGTACATTTTTGTATGCTTATCCTTCATTTACAGTTTTTACTTTTGTGATTATGAATAAGTGTCATTTGTTCGTTTTTTCCCATTTCAGTGTAACTATTTTTTAAATTAACAATAGTATTTTGTATTTTAAGGATAACCTGTATATTTTCATAAACTCTGCAAATATTTTCCTATGTATCCCTTATACAGTTCTTTATTAAATATATGATTTTACATATGCCTGCATAATACACATTATTTTAAAGCGTCGTATTTAAAGATTGTCATATTTTCCTTAGTCTACTGATTTTAAAAATATTTAAAGTCATCCCTTATATTTATATTTCTTCTATTTATAGATTATGTTAGCAATTTTCTTATATTTTCATTATTTTCATGTCATTAAAATATACACTGAAATGATTAAACTCAAACTTGTTTTGATATACAGTATTGTGTGTTTTTTATTTGGATCTATACTGTGTTGCATTAGACTTACCTTGTTTGATTTAATAATATAGTCTGATTTTGTTATAAATATTGATTCTGTTGTTTATATTAATCATCATTGCTCTTGGCTCTGTTTTGTTATGTTTTCTATTCAAATTTCATTAAAACTACACATTATCAGAATAATTCTTTATGCAAGAAAGCTCAAAGTACTTCATGTTTAGACATCTCCAGAGTGTAATGTCAGGTAATGATCATAAGAAATTAAAATTTGGTATAAACATATATTGAACCTATAGTTTGCCATTATAACTTTTTAAAATTTTCTGTATCCTTTATGTTTTTACTGATTAAAAAAAAACAATGATCTTATTTGTATTTGTCATTTTTCCAAAATTATCTTTTCCTGTCCAAATAGCTGCCTTAATGAGCTTGTTATAAATCTTAATTAGCTTCAGCCTTTAGATAATCAAATTCAGAGGAGTTAAGTATAGATTTGAGGTTTGGGGAACTGGTCAAACCATTTTTATCCTGGCTTGCTGCTCTGTTGTCAACTGTGACATGCTAGAGTGACACAACAGTCACTAAAGTGACTCCTTGTCTTTCCTTTCCCCAACCCTCGAGTGTGCTTTACCATGTATACACAGCTGTAATGTTTTTTCTCGGCAATTCCACTCATGTAACCAAGGGACTAACAGGGGCGTCCAACCTGTGGCCTGTGGACTGTGTGAGGCTCAGGATGGCTATGAATGAGGGCCAACACAAAATCGTAAATTTACTTAAAATATTATGAGATTTTTTTGTGATTATGTATTACAATGTATTTAAAGTACAGCCCAAGACAATTTTTCTTCCAGTGTGGCCCAGAGATGCCAAGAGGTGGGACACCCCATCAACACCTGCCCTGTGTGCCTTCAATAAATATTAATTACACCACTGATTAGAAATGTTGACACATTCATCTCTAATTACAATTAAAGTTACATCTGAAAAGAGGAAGGCTTCAGTTAATTAAATATCAGGGAATATTTTCAAAAGATTTGAGATGTCTGCAAAGCAATCAAGTCCAAAACATGTTGTGAAAGATTTTGAGAGTCAAAACATTATTTTACATAAAACAGACAAGAAATACCCTGGCTTTGAAACAGGCTGTTTAACCTCCTAGGGGCACCTTCTATTCCCAGAGCCTTCTATTAACCAACTATATGTTGGTTTAAGAGCTTAAGTAGAAAATATCATAGATATAATTTAGTTATTTTTAACTGTTAAAATATTCTTTGTGCTGCCATGGTTCTGAAGGTGTCAAGACAATGCAAAAACATACAGATAAACAAACAGGATGAATGATTATTGTAAAAAAAATGAAAAATAAAATTTTTCTCATATAGTGAATTGCATATACTACTGTGATGCCATGGAATATCCCTGGTCAGAAGGCGCACATCCTTTTCCTCAATGCTCCAGGGTCAGTCAGATTTTTGGTGAACTCTTGATAGATATGGCAAATACTGGAACACAAATCCTACGCTCTTCTGCTCTAGTTAAGACAGAATTCTTGCAAAACTGAGCCTGTGCAACAATGCTGTGTGATCAAATGTATATAATGGGAAATCTTCCTTTTTGGGTCTATTTGCAATTCACTATTGAATTTCTGTTTTGGCAATCGAGGTTAAGACAAAAATTTTGTGTTTGTATGCCAGGCCACACTGCTTTGTGTATGGAAGAGCCAGGGAGATCAAAAAAGAATCAGAATTGAGTATTATATGATACAAATATGTGAGAGCATATTTCCTTTCTGAGAATTATCATCACTTAATTTTCATTTTAAAAGATATCTATAATTTCATTGCACTCTAAATATAAGGAACCCACTGTTGTTGAAAGCCAATTCACATACTTGCATGTCTTGAGAACAAGTAACTGACCTCTTTTTTTGAACTATCTTTTCAAGGATGTTTGCATAGCAAACACTCTTAGTAGATAAAAAAATAGTATTCTCACCTGGAATACAAAACAAGTTTGTTTTCTGTTCAGTATAATAAGAGTAATGTCTACCCCAGTGTAAAATTTGTTTGAAGCCCAATATAAAGATTGGGGTTTTCTTGGTTTGGTGTTCAGCTGTAACAAAATCCCACTGCCTTCTCAGCATCCACCTGGGCTGCTACCTTTCAACTTTGTATGACTTTGTGAACAAGGTTGATTGATGAAAATATCAAGTTCATTCCCTCTGCTATGCAGTGAATGATAAAGTCCATTATCTTTGATGGAGGGATCTCACATCTTCTGTCAGCATCCATGAAACTATCAAAGGCTAACTGGTTAGTGCGCTATTAGGATAAAACCTCACCCTTCGCAGTTCTTAGAAACCACATTTAGATTATATGTTTGATTCTCCCAGATATGTTTTATAAAAGAATTGAGCAAATATATATCTGGAGTGAAATGATAGTCTAAAACTCAGAAGAGAGAGAACCTAACGAATGTATTTCTCTCAGAAAATAGGAAGTCTAAATACTGCCTACCTCATTTTAGGAGGCCAACATTACCCTGATACCAAACCCTGGCAAGGGCAAAATACAAAAATGAAAATTATAGGCCAATATCTCTGATAAATGTAGATTGAAAGTCCTAAACAGATAAAATATATAATACGTTAAAAAGATCATATATCATGACCAAATGGAGTTCATTCCAGGGGCACAAGGAAGGTTCCACATGGGCAAATCAACCAATGTGATATGCTACACCAACAAAACATAAATAAAAATCATATCATGATATTACTTTATGCAGAAAAAACATTTGAAAAGATTCAACATGAAGTTATAATTAAAATACTCAATAAAATGTGTATAGAAGCAAATTACCTCAACATAACAAATGCCATATATGACAAACCCTCACCTAATACCATACTCAGTGGTGAAAAACAGAGGGCTGTTCCTCTAAGATTAGGAACAAGACAAGGATACCCACTTTCACCGTGGTTATTCTACACAGTACTGGAAGTCCTAGCCAGAGCAGTCAGGCAAGATAAATAGAAGACATCTAAATTGAGAATGAAAAAGTACAATTATTACTTTTTGTTGATGACATGATCCTATATGTAACAATCCTAAAAATTTCACCAAAATCTACTAGAAAAAAATAAATATATTAAGGTGGAAGGGTGCAATATCAATGTAAAATTATGCAAAATTCCTATATACTAACAATAAAATATTGGAAAAATGAATAAAACAATTACATTTGCAAGTGCAACCAAAAATACCTATGGTAAACTTAACAAAGAAAGTAAAAAACCTATACACCAGAAACTACATAACATTGAAAGAAATTGAAAAAAAAAACCCAAAAAGAAATGGAAAAATATTTCACATTCTTGGATTGAAAAAGATCAACATAGTTAAAATGACCACACACAGATATAATGCAATACACAGATTTGATGCAATCCCCATCAAGGCCCAGTGGCATTTGTTTTTAAAGAACTATAACCAAAAGCCATTAAATCTGTATAAAGTTACCCCATATAGCCAAAGCATTCTCAAACAAAAAAGAAGAAAGCTAAAGGATCATACTCCCTGACTTCAAATTAAACTACAAAGATACAATGATCAAAACAATATGGTATTGGTAGAAAAAAACAGACACACAGACCAATGAAACAGAATTGAGAGCCTCAAAATGAACCCACTTATATATGGGTAACTAATTATCAATAAAGGAGCTAAAAACATACAATGGAGGAAAGAAAGCCTCTTTAGTGAATGATACTAGAAAAAAAATTGAAAACCATATGCAAAGAATGAAAATAGACTATTTGCCACCATACACAAAAATTAACTCAAAATGAGTTAAAGACTTAAATGTAAGACCAGAAACAGTAGCATATATAGAAGAAAACATAGGTACTAAACTCATTAACTTTGGTCTCAAAGAGAATTTTATGAATTTGACTGCAAATAAAAGGGAAGTAAAAGCAAAAATAAATCAATAAGACTACATCAAAGTAAAAAAACCTCTCCAGAAAAGGAATCTGTCCAACAAAACAAAAAGGCAACCAACCAAATGGGAGATGATATCTGCAAACAATACCTCCAAAAAGTGGGTAGTATCTAAATGTACAAAACAACAACAACAACAACAATAAGCTATCCAGGTTAAAAAGGCAGAGGACCTGAGCAGTTTTCCCAAGAAGACATACAAATGACCAACCAATATATGAAAAAATGCTCAATTTCCTTAGTCATAAAGGAAATGCAAATCAAAACTACAATCAGATACCATTTCACACCTGTTAGAATGGCTATTATCAATCAAACAAGAAATGACAAGTTTTGGAGATCAGGTAGAGAAAAAGAAACCCTTGAACATTGCTGGTGAGAATTTAAATTGGTATAGTCACTGTGGAAAACAGTATGATGGTTCTTCAAATAATTAAGAATAGAATTACCACATGACCTAGCAATTGGTCTTCTGGGTATCTACCCAGAACATTTGAAAATGTTTACTTGTAACAATATACATACCTCTGTGTTCATTGTAGTGTTATTCACCATAGTCAAGACATGGAAACAACCTAAGTGTCCTTTAGTGGATGATCAGATAAGAAAGATGTGATGCATCTATACATGGACTACTACTCGTCCATAAGAAACGAAGAAATACTGCCATTTGCAACAACATGGATGGATCTTGAGAGTGTCAAGCTAAGCAAAATAAGTCAGGCAGAAAAGGAAAGTAACCATATAATTTTACTCATATGTGGGATATAAAAGAGAAAGCAATAAATGACCATAACATACAAATTCATAGATACAGATAACAACATAGTAGTAAAATAAGTATTTTTATATATGTAACCAATGGTGTGAGTAATAAAAATTCATATTTGTGAAATAACTATATTTAGGGTTTATGTTTTATTCCAGAGAAGCTTAGATATTTCATTAAAGGATACAAATTTAGACATATACAAATATATAACCATTTAACATAAAAATGTTTTAAAATATTGTTTTTTCTCATTCTGTTTCCTAAATATTGATTTATAGACACATTCTATTTGGCTCCATGGAAGATGACCCCCATAAAGGCACTGTCTCATAAGGAATAGATGCATTTTTTAAGAAAGAAATTTATTCTGACATGATAATTTTGCCAGAATATTCTACAAACTTTCTCTAAATTTGTAGATGGTCACGGTGACTATGGATATTTCTGTGCTTCTTGTACTTATAAGTAAGAGCACAACTGCAAGTATATAGTGAAATATCATCTACTTTAGATTCCAGATGGAGTTGGAAATACATAATAAACACACATAGACTTCTCTGTTAACAAAGAAAGAATATGTCTAGCTCACTAGCAGAGTTAAACTATTCTGAAGATAGGAATATTTTATTCCAAAGTAAAAATAATAGTTGTCTTTATCTTAAGATGAGTTAGGTTACGATCAATATGAGGCTTACACGTTGCTGGATAATAATAGAAATAATGGATTATTTCAGTTTATTCTGATAGGTCTTAATACTTTACTTTGTGTGACCTGATATCTATGCTTGTTCTAGTTCTGTGAGGCCTTCTTCACTGCTCCTCCCAATAGTACTTCACAAGATGTGCCCTGGTTATCGTACAAGACTCTGCATATATTGCCTCTGAAATATTGCTTCAATAGTTACAAAAAAATTAGTCGAGCCCCAGCTGGTGTGGCTCAGTGGATTGAGCACTGGCCTGCGAACCAAAGGGTCACCAGTTCGATTACCGGTCAGGGCACATGCCTGGGTTGCAGTCAGTGGGGGATGAGCAAAAGACAACCACATATGAACATTTCTCTCCCTCTCTTTCTCTTTCCCTTCTCCTCTCTCTAAAAGTTAGTATATAAAATCTTTTTAAAAATTAGTAGTGAAAACCTAGTAACATTAAGAAGACAGATCAGTCTTGATGATTTTATTTGGATGTAGCAGAGGCCAGAAAAATATTTGACATGGATGTTCTTTGTCTTAAAAGCTTAGTTCAGGCCCTGGCTGGGTAGGTCAGCTGGTTAAAGCACCATCGCAAAATTCCAAGGTTGCAAGTTCCATCTCTGGTCAGAGCACACACAAGAATCAACCAATGAGCCCTGGCCAGCCAGCATGGCTCAGTTGGTTGGGCATCTTCCCACAAAGTGACAGGTGTCAATAGGTCACATGCCTGAATTGCAGCCTGGTCCCTGGGTGGGGCACTAGAGTAAACTGATAGATGTTTCTCTCACTTATTGATGTATCTCTCTCTCTTGTTCTTCCTCCCTTCCCTATCTCTAAAACTAAATAAAATCTTTAAAGAAATCAAC
The DNA here is from genome assembly GCA_004024845.1 of Tonatia bakeri. Classification (NCBI taxonomy): domain Eukaryota; kingdom Metazoa; phylum Chordata; class Mammalia; order Chiroptera; family Phyllostomidae; genus Tonatia; species Tonatia bakeri. The sequence goes on from PVIA01000558.1 coordinate 223,672, forward strand.
CAATGAATGCATAAGTAAGTGGAACAATAATAGATCTCTCTCTTTCTAAAAATTAATAAACAAAAATTAAAAGAAAGTGTATGATTTTTAGCCAAGACTTAAAGATACCTGTTACTCTTTTCTACTTCGAAGACCTCCACTGACCACAGATTTGTGACAACACTGATACATGTAATAAACGTTGACTGAAAACTTTCATTCCTAAAATAAAATCTTAAATGTGCATGCATCTAATAGCAGAGCCTCGAAAACATGCAGCAGAATACGTTAGATCCCAATAATCGTAGCTAGAGATTTTCATACTACTTTCTTGTTGGTTGATAAAACAGCTACAAAAACACACAACAAAGTACTAAGGATATAGAAAATGTAATTAGCATTGTCCACTTATTTGAAATTATTTACAATAATAAAATACTGCCACAGCTGCAGAAAAAATAAAATGTTCACAAGAACACGTTTTGCACCAGAAAGCAACTCTCAATAAACACTATCGATTTAAATGAGTCAAGCATATTTGTGTGATTAATGGTTTTAAATTTTAAACTAATAATATATTTGAGAAATGTGCAAATTTCTAGAAATTAATCAATGTATACTTTAAAGCTCATGACCAAAGAAAATATCATAGGAAAAATAAAATTTAATTTGGAGTGAATAATAGCAAAAGCACAGCAAAACCTAGGTAACGTAGCTAAAACCAGGTTTAGAGAGTGATCTGTAGCTTTAGAACCCTAAAATAAAAAGCAAAAGTTTAAAATGAATTATCTGTTATTACATTAAAAAGACAGAAAAATAAGAGCAAATTGTAACTAAACTAATGGAATAAAAAATAAAATGAAAACATAAATTAAAGAAATTCAAAAGGAAAAACAATAGAGAAAATCATCAAAAATAAAAGCTGTTTAAAAACCCTTCAAATTAATCAACCTCTAGCAAGACTCTCAAAAAAATGTTTTCAAGAGAAAACATAGATTACCAACATCAGTAATGAAAGGGGCACTAGCAGCACATAGGCTGCACATTTTCTTTAAAGTGACATATTACAAGCAACTTTGTGTGAATACATTTTGACAATTTATGTAAAATGGGCTAATTCTTTGAAAAATCAGCTTAGCAAAATTGACATGAGCTAGAAAATCTAAATATACACATATCCTGTAATATATTTAATTTATAACTATAAGTATTCCTTTGAAGAGATCTCCAGATCGAGTTGGTCTTTCAGTGAATTGCTTAACACATTTAAAGCAACAAGTGTACCAAATCTTTACAAACTTTCCCAGAATGTCAAAGAGAAGGATAATCTTCTCAACTGCTGTTGAAGGCCATTATAAACCTGAAAACAACACTGTGAGAACAAGAGAAAAAAATGTAGCTTTTTATCCCTAATGACCATGAATGTAAAATATTAGCAAAATGTTCAAAAATAAATCATGATAAGTGGGATTTACCTCAAGAATGTAAGATCAGTTTAACATTTGAAAATAAGCCATCACATTAACAAAATAAAAGAGAGAAATATATCAGACACTGAAAATAATTTACCCAATTTAACCCTTATTTGTAATATTTTTCAGAACACTACAAGTAGAATGGATTTTCCTTACACTAATAAAACATATCTATGATAAACCTACTGATAACATCATAACTAAGGATGAAACATTAAACCTTTTCCCCTTAGGATTAGGACAAGGCACTGATATCATCTCCCGCAGTCTCTGTTCAACACTGTGATGGGGGACCTAACTGGGACAACCAGTAAGATGAGAAATATGGAGATCATAAAGCACAAGGAATACTATGTTTTCTTATTATTTTTTCACTTTTTTTATTGTTGTTCAAATACAGTTGTCTCCATTTCCACCCCACCCCAACCATCCCCACTTCCCACCTTGACCTTAGCCCCTTTTGGTTTTGTCCATGTGTCCTTTATATTTTTCTAAGCAATGACATGATTCTATACAAAACCCTATCTACAGAGAGAAAACCTCTCACAGAAACAAATTCAGTAAGATTGCAGCTATACAAGGTCATCATACCAAAGTCAATTGTATTTATATAATGAAGAAGTAGAATATATATTTTTTAAAAAACTATAGTAGTATTAAGAACTCAAATACTTAGTCCCTGGCTGGTGTGGCTCAGTGGATTGAATGCTGGCCTGCAAACCAAAGGGTCACTGGTTTGATTCCCAGTCAGGGCACATGCCTAGGATGCAGACCAGGTCTCCAGCCGGGGGCACGTGAGAGCCAACCATGCATTGTTGTTTCTCTCCCTCTCTTTCTCCCTCCTGTCTGCTCTCTAAAAAATAAATAAATAAAATAAAATAAAAAACACTCAAATACTTAGTATAAAGCTAACAAAGGTGTGCAATAACTATACTGTAATATGCAAAATACTGCTGAGATAAATATAAAAAGACATAAATTGTAAAGACATATTATATAAATGGATTGGAGAAGGGTACTGCTAATAAATCCCCCCAAACCAATCAAGAGATTCAAAGTAATCTCTATCAAAATTTGAATGGGCCTTGTCAAGTATTAAGCTGATATTAAAATTTTCACGAAATATAAAGTATGAAAAATCACAAATACAATCTTTAAAAAAACAGAGATGGGTGATTTATACAATCTTATTTCTAGACTTTCTATAAAGCTAAAGCAATCAATATAGTGTTGTATTGGTGTAATGACAGAAAAACAGATTGGTAGAGCAGAATAAAAATCCAGAAATAGACTCACACTTAAGTGTTATTGGATTTTCTCCCAAGGTACCAATAGGAAAAGAAAAGTTTTGCAGGTGGAACAACTGGATATTTTTACAGACAAAAATTGAGCGTCACCTCTTTCCTTAACCTACCTTGCTTCACACACAAAAGAGAAAATCAAGGTAAATCATAGATCTAAATTTAAAAGCAGGAAAACTTTTAGTAGAAAATATAAAAATATAAGAGAATGCCTGCATGAATCTAATGCAGTCAAATACATCAAAATTTTAAAATTTGACTTCATTAAATTGAAAACCTGTGCTCATCAAAAAACACTATTGTGAAAATGAATGGTCGAGCTGAAGATCAGGAAAAATGGTTTGTAGGATGTATATCAAAACAAAATAAAATAAAAAATAGATTTATCCAGAATCTAAAAAGACTTTTACATATCAATAATAATTATGGACAGGACTGCCCTCAGGATAAACTAGTTAACCCTGTGGCTAACTGGCCTGGGTGAAGGAAAATACCCAACTCTAGCCATTCTAGCCATTCTGTCCCACTTATGGTAGGAGAAAAAACAAACACATGGAGAGACACTTACCACTTTGACAGTCCAGAGGTACGGGCTTACTAAAAGATTGAGACTTAATTTTAGAACTATGGACATGCCCTCCCTGCTCCCATCTCACCACCACGTTACTCAAGGCCTGTTTATAGCAGCTCTTCATACCCAGAACATCATCATGTCTGGCTATGAACGAATAATTACAAAGCATACCGAAAAGCAAAACACAAAGTGTGATGAGCTTGAGCAAGCATGTGAAGCAGACAAGACAGGGGTGTTGGAATCTTCAGTACAGAATTTTTAAGCAACTATGATTAATATGATAAGGGCTCTAATGGATAATATAGACAGCATACAAGGACAGATGTGTAATGTAAGGAGAGACATGGAAATCCTAAGAAAGAACTGAAAGAAATGATACAGATCAAAATGCTTTTAAGAGAAATAAAGACTACCTTTAATGGGCTTATTAGAAGACTGGACACAACTGAGGGAAGAATCTCCCACATAGAGGATGTGTCAATCCTCTGTGAATCCTCACAACTGAAAAGCTCAAGGTCTGAAACACAAAGCACAAAGAAAGTACAAAGTCTGAAACAAAAATACCAGAAGAAAATGTCCAAGGGCTTTGAAACAGCTATAAAAGGTGTGACTTATGCATTATGGGAATATTAAAAGATTAAGAAGGAACAAAAATTTTTGAAATAACAATGGCAAAGAATTTCTCTCAAATTAATGTCAGATACCACACACAAATCTAGAGAATACCAAGCAGGAAAAATACCAAAAATCTATAAGGTACTCATGCTACTTGTGAAGTGGTATGGTATTACTTGAAAGTGGACTTGGAGTATTGCAAACTCTAGGGCAACCATTAAAATAGTAAAGCTATATATATACGTGTATATATATAAATATACACACACACTCACACAATATGCTGAGAAAGGAGAGAAGTGTTCAATTAAAACTACTAAAGGCAGAAAAAGAGTGGAAGACAAAATTAGAGACAAAGAAAAAGGACAAGTAGAAAACAGTAACAAAAATGATGTGTGTTAATCTAACTACAACAATAATCATTTTGAACATCAACAATCTAGCATTACCAATTAAAAGACAGATTACCTGCCCTGGCCAGTGTAGCTCAGTTGGTTGGAGTGTGTCCTGTAACCAAAAGGTCACAAGTTCAATACCAGTCAGTGTACCTACCTAGGTCTGAGGTTCAGTCCCTGGTCAGGGTGCATGCAGGAGACAAATCAATGTTTATTTCTCATACTGATGTTTCTCTCTCTACCTTAAAAAGACATGATCTGAGTGGATCAAAAAACAACACCTAACTTATATGTTGTCTATATGAAACCCATTTTAAATATAATGACACATGTAAAATACAAATATACAAATAAATAACCATTTTAACACTAATCAAAAGAAAGTAAGAATAGCTATATTAATTTCAGACAGAGCAGACTTCAAGGCAAGGAAAGTTACCAGGCATGAATAATGGCAAAGGAATATCATCATGTAATAACAAAGGGGTGAATTCTCAAAAAAACATCACCACTTAATATATATAAGCCTAACAATAGAGCATCAAACTATGTTAGGCAAAAAATTATAGAATTTCAGAGAGAAACAGATAAATTCACTATCATAATTGGAAATTTCAACACCCCTCTATCAGGAATGAACAAATCTCAGAGACAGAAAATCAGTTAAAGACATAGTTGAACTCAACAAATCAGTAATAATAAAGGTAAACAACTGAAAAAGGGTGGGGCTAATCACTTGAACAAGCACATGACAAAATATATACAAGCTATTAAGTACAAGAAAAGATGTTCAACATTACTGATCAAGAGTATACGAACTAAAACTCAAATGAGATAATACTTCTTAATCACTGGAATTGCTAACATGAAAACAGCAGGAATATACAGATGTTAGAATGACATTTTAGTAAGTGAGACTTTCATACATCGCTGGTATAAATATAAAGTAGTATAAACACTTTCTTTTTTTTGATAATATATTATAAAGTAAAGTAAATACCTAGAATATCTACGATCAAACACTTCCAATTCTAGGTATTTACTCAAGAGAAATGAATATATATGTCCATAAATAGACTTATATGTGTGAATTTCTATAGCACCTAAGGAGCTCAGAACTAGCAATGATGTGAATATCTATCAAATGAAAATGAATAAACAAATTATATTATGGATACACTGTATTACTCTGAAACAAATGTTACTCAGAAACAAAAAGGTATTAACTATTGATATATGCAATAATAGGGATTAATCTCAAAAACATGCTAAGTAAAAGGAGTTGGAGGCAGAGTATATACTATATCACTATTTGAAGTTCTAGAATAGGCAGTATTAATGTCTAATGATAAAAATCAGAAAAGTGGTTGCCTGTGGATAGGAGGTTGGGTAGAAGGTGGGGTTAGAGAGTCTCTAAATCCTCTTAAGATGGAAATGTTCTATGTCTTTTGGGGGTTTAACGAAAGAAGCCTATGCAATTATCCAATTTCATTGACTTGAACTCTTAATACTTGTGCAATGATATATATCTTAATTTTATATCTATCTATCTATCTATCTATCTATCTATCTATCTATCATCTATCTATCTATCTATCTATCTATCTATCTATCTATAAACAAAATTAAAAATAAAGGTAACAACACCCTAATCTCAACAACTCAGCAAGTTCATAAAAAATTAGGTAGAGGTTCCCAAACCACAGATGGTGAATTTCAGACATACTCAGATATTTGATAAGGGATCTAGAGACAATGATAAAATGTCCACATACTATAATGCAACAGTTTAAGAAAAGTTGTACCATTGTAATGATTAAATTAGAAATTCGTGCACAACTGTTTACAGTTTATAGTTCAACTGGAACATACAAGTGTTATATTTACATTTGTTGTGCATTAGAATAGGTCATCATGGTGAGATGTCTTGTGAACAATGAAGCACTACCCGAATCAAAAGGTGCCTCATTATATTATCATCAGCCACTTTTGACACTTGGGGATTACTTGCAAATGAATATTTCTGTCTCAGAAAGAAAAACATGGTCAGCAGCTGAACAGTGTGGGAAACTGTAATTAACAGGTTTCTGTAACTAAAAAAAGACAAGACAGTGTGTCTTTGGAAGTTCTGACATCATTCAACATACATGCTGCTTCCCATGCACGTGAGGACAACACTGGTAGACTGGGAAAGGAATGAATAGAGGTGTCCTCAGTCGTGTTCTATGCAGAGCAGACTGGAGGCCTGCTTTCTACTCCCAGTTGTTCCTGCTAAACAACTGTGTGATAATATGTACAAGTTAGTTAAATTCTTTGTGATTAGCCTCTCCATCTGTAAAAACACATGAGGTTGAAAATTCTGAGGGACTTAAATAAATAGGGTTTTTTTTTTCTCATGTGCCCTGGGCCACCCATTTGACTAATCTGTGGGTATTACTCACCATATAGTGTTATGAGTAAAAGTTCTCCTGACTAAACATTGTAATATAACATAAGAAAATAAATTATGTCCTGTGTTTGACTTTTAAGTCTTCATAGATCCATTTTAATGAGAAACATGCGATGCCCCAGCCTCTGAGAGCAGAGAGCCAACGCCAACTAAACCTACCAGCTCAACAGGGAGGTACTGAGGGCGCTTGTTCTGCAGGAGCTGCAGAACTGGGTGTTCACCTTCTTGAACACGGAATTTCAAGTGTCATTACCATGTTTTGCAGGGTGAAAACCTCAGAGAGTGGAACCCAAAGGAAGAAAAAAAATAAAACAGTTGTACCAAACAAGTTATTTGGACAATCATGATCTCTTTGTTCACTCTTATGATTCAGAATAAATTTGAATAAAAGTATTCTTTTTATTTACTTTTTTATAAAACAAGGACCCCATTTATATTTTGCTCCAGAAACAAAGCTATAAAGATTTTCTTGTCTGTTTTCTAAATGTGTTAAAGTCTGAAGAAAAATTATCCTCACAATCAACTATCTGTAAATGCATCATATGCTCTGTTTTAAAAAATGCATAAATAATAAAAAATGAAGAAAGATTCTGTAAATAGAAATGTGGCATGAAAGATAATGATAATAAACATCTTTGTGGTTGTTTAGCAAGTGCAAGTCCATAACTAAAATTCATTTGCTAAGAATCTGCGCAAAAAAGAATGACTTGATTTATTTTAAAAACAAATCACTATGCCATTAATATTTAAATTCAATACAGATGCAGAATATTTTCTAAATATTCTAGATTGACTGAAACTAAAGATAAGTCAAGTTACCAACCAAATATTTTATCTCACATACCTTAAAACTACCTTTAATAAGCTTAAGCAAGCTATTAATTATTTTAATTGACTTTATAATAACTTTACAGTATTAAAAACTAAAAGTTTCCTTCCATTTGGATTTATAGAGAAATGTAACAATTTTAAAATATTCAGAGACATTTTCTTGGTATATAAATTTTTCCATGTTTATTTAAATGGTTAAAGAATACTCTCAGAATATTCAAATATGATATTTCTTTTAGAGAAAATATTTTTTGACTAAGAAAATTTGATGATAGCACTGATGTTATCTATTTAAGGTAACAGTCATACTTAATAGAAAGAAATGATTATTATAGTTTATCTGCTATTATCTTTAGAAAGCCAAATACCAACCACCAGATAAATTGCTTTGAGATAAATACAGACTTTAATATTTCTTACTATGCACAGTTTGAGTTTATCTGGCAGAAAGAAAGGTAATTGGCCCAGATTAATTTTTCTGATTATTAGACTAGGGCTGTATCTGCAAAACAAACTATGTGGAGAGACAGCAATTATTATGTCACTCAAAAAGCACTATTGACTATCTTCATACATTCTGTCCCTCCTCCTCCTTGCTTCACCAGCTACTCAGCTCATCAGCCTCTAGCCCAAGGCTCCAGCCCTGGTTGAACAGTTTCCTCCCTGGCTCCTCATGACTGCTGGTAACATCCTCCAGCTCTGGCTCATCCCCCAGTGGCTTAACATCTCTCTCTTCCTCTAACTTTGCCTGTGCATCATCCATTTTTCTTCAGAATTATAGTTCACTGTTTCTTCTGCTTCTTGCCAAGGTCCTGAACAACATAGTGAGGCATTTAGGTGGAGGAATGTAGTTTTACAAGCACAGACCTGCATTTCAGGAGAGTCTGAACCTAGACCCTTGATCAGAAGTGTGGAACATAGTGAAGTTGGAGGCAGGAGAGTCATTTTGATTATCCAGGTAGCTCAGGTAGAGTATGTAGAATGGCCAAAGAAAGATTTAGGAAAAACAAACAAGAACAATAATAATCAAGAAAAAAAGCACATGAGACTTAGAAGAGAACAGTATTTAAAAGCAAGTGAAGCAGGATTTTTTTTTTTTTTACAAATAGGAATAGATGATCAAAAGTTGTACATAAATGAAAAAAGACCAAATGGTCCAAATGCTAAAAAACAATATTGGATCTGATCATCAACATGTTCTTTTCTCATTGTCAGAAGTGTTCTAGAAAGCTGGAGATCTGGGAAACATATTTTATTCAATAGAAGAGAGAGTAGAGTTAGAAAATGGTCTTTTACAAATGCTGGTGATTGGGGGAAGAAATGAGGTAGAGCAATGCATTTGCACTAAGTAAGAACTACAGAAAAAGTTTTTTTTGGGGGGAATATAAGATAATTCAATTTTAGGAAACACAACTTACTGTGTGAATTTTTAATCACTGTATATACCTTATATTAAAAAACCAAAAGAGAGTATCTAATTTTGGGGGATTTTTTTTTTTTTTTTTGCTCTCAGGCCAACATATTTTAAATAAGTATCCCTTATTTGGGAAAAAATAGCACAAGCTAATCCCAGTTACAAACTCCACAATGTTGACTATAAAAATTCAGAAACTATAAGAATCTGTTTAAAAAATGGACCTCCAAACCATAGTCCTGACAAAAATAACATTCCCTTAGTTCAACACAATGAGGTTGACACTTTTGATCTTACAAAACAGAGCAATAGCCTGGCAAATCTTTAAAAAGTATGCGTAGTCTTTCCTGGGCGGCATAGCTCAGTGGCTGCAAAACAAACAGTTGCCAGTGCGAGTCCTGGTCAGGGCACATGCCTGGGTTGCTGGCCAGGTCCCAGTATAGGGTGTCCAAGAGGCAACCACACATTGATATTTCTCTCCCTCTCTTTCTCCTTCTCTACCCCTCTCTCTAAAAATGAATAAATAGAATCTTTAAAAAAATAAAAATAAAAAGTGTGCATAGGCTTTTTCGATAATTATTTAAAATATGTTTATTGATTTTAGAGAGAGGAAGGGAGAGAAAGAGAAACATTGATGTGAGAAAGGCTTTCGTGTAATTCAGCAGGCATGTGTGATGTTCTCACATAGAATCAGTGCTGACTATGTGGGGAGTTTTACTCTAAATAAGTCAAATGGCTGACCTTTATTAACATTTATGGCTTCTTTACTCTAGATTAAGTAAAATCTTCATGAAACAAACAGTAGTTATGGCTTAATGTCTTTTGTCTACAAGAGTAAAAATTACCTGTTTCCATGGAACCAAGAGGTGTTGTTATAAAGGAACTGCTGGTTTTAGAGTTTCAGATAGCTTCTCTGGGGCTTGTGATTCCTTCCTTCATTCTCGCTGATAAAATGTGCATATCTAGAGGAAGCAGTGGGATTGGGACAATGACTGGTGAGGCAAACAAAAGTTTCTGGAATGTGTTAGCATTACCCAAGAAGCATCTGGCTTTTCTAAAGCCCTAGATATTGAGGTTACTTGGGGCTTTTCTGTAAAGCATTGGGATGAAGAGGACAGAGGAAATATGCTGAAACAGAATTATTTTAGTAATAACTGACAAGAGTAAAATGTCTTCTAAACAATAAGTCTGTTTTTATAGTACAATAAACAAATGTCACGTTAAAGGTTAAATGTTTGTGCACTTAGGAATAGTTTAGGTAGCTCTAACTGATGAATGCATTATTAGTTTTATTACTTATCTTATGGTTTTCAGGGTCCATTTACTTGAATAATAAATAAGAGCAAAGTGCACTGATTCCAATAAGTTTATCTGGGGGCTCTGATGACATGTGCAGACCATCCGAGCTGTTTGTTGGAGTTTATGCTAACCAGAAAACCTCAATAAAATAAAAACATATAGTTCTTAAAGTTACTCACAGTTTATTCATTTAGAAACACATTCTGCCCTTAAATACTTGCATGCTCATCTTGTTGATGATAATGGAATTTGTCTTGGGCAATGAAAGTCAGACTATGGCTTAATAGATAGTATGGAACGTATATAAGTCTATGAGCATGTAAGAGAGAGGACCCACAATTTACAAAACAGTGTGTATTTATTCTTCCATGTTTAAACTTCAGTCACATTCAAAGTACTCTCCATTTGGAGCAAGAAACCTGTTGAGACTTTTTTCCACTGCTCAGAACCATTTTTGAACTTGTTGATTTTGATATCTTTCAGTCCTTCTGCTGTTTTTTGGTTCACCTCTCTCACATTGGCACATTTTCCTCTGAGAACATTTTTTATGGGCAGGGGTGGGAGGCAACAAAAAGAGTCAGGCAACACGGAGTGAATGGGGCAGGTAGGGAATGGGGTCATGCCATTTTTGGACAAAAACTGCTGAACACAGTGCAGAGTGGGCTGGTATGCTTGTAAGTCACCCATCATGAAACAGGTAGACATGTTGAAAGATTCTTCAGAAAATCTCCACTGAAGCTGAATGCAGCCTCTCACAACAGTGCCAGCTGGTACACCAATAGGGATGGGTTCCTAGAACACTCACCAAGTAGGGGAAGCCTGCACTACAAGGGGCCTACCCTCTAGAAGATTATTCCAGTTTTTTTGGTTTCCTCTCATATCTTCCTTCTTGTATAAAGTGAAGAGTATTCGGCTTTCTATAATTAATTATTTTTCTGACTCTCCAAAAATTTTGCAAAGTATGCTACATAAAATAGAAATTAATGTGAAGTATCTGAACAGTAATTACCTCCATTATTGTGGCACAATCTTCTCATGTACCATGCTTTCAACTAATCACGTATAATTATTTTCAAGATGTCTAGGGTGTCTAAAATTAAGTCCTCAAAGCACAATCAGTGGGAGGTGGAACAATGCCAGAGGTGAACAGGGTTCAGATTTTCTAGAGAGCCCTGGGTACTACAAGGGTAAAGCCTTTCCTCTTCCCATGCCCTTCCTACTCCCTTTGAAATAGTGCACCAATTCTGTTAAGGGTGAACACACACAAAATGGAGCAGGGTGGCTCAGGCCATCGGCATAAGACAGCATCCTGCCATACAACCTCTAGCCATTGCCTCACCTCCCCCGTTATGCAGTTCTGTTAGTTACATAACTCAAATGACCTTCACAATAAAAGCTAGATTCTGCAGAGAAAACACTGAAAACTAGAAGCGATACCAACCCCTCTCCTGGCATATAACAGCAGGGATACCCTGACCATATCTGTCATGCAACAAAACTCCAAGACTCCTAGTGCTTTCTGACTACTTTTTTTTCTAAATAAAGCTTCATCAAGTATTTTTGAACACTTAATGCATTTCTAGATTTTCCTGCATCATTTGCTATGGTTCTTACACTTGCCTGATTCATTTATTTATACTTATTTATGTCTATCCCATCTCAAATTCCTATTTAATATTACTGAGAGAATTTATAAAAGTGATGAGTAAGTCATACTCTTTTGGTTAAATGCTAAATGTGTAAGTAAATATTCTTTGCATTTCTCATTTTACATGAGGTAATTTAAATAGTATTCTATTCCAAATAATGGTCAGACTCAATCAGAACCTTCAAATCAATGCCATTTAATCTAATCCAAGCAGAAATTTTATACAAGTAATAAATTATGACACTCAATAATAAATCAAGCTATGTTAACTTTTTCTTTAATAGTTTTATTTCAAATCAATTGGTAATTTTAATATATTCTCTGGTCAATAAAGTTCTATTATGAGGGGATGGTTTCTCTATCAGGCACAGTGTTATCTCAGGAGGAATATGTGGGAAAAATTAAGTGCAGAATGTTTCTGAGTCATGGAAAATCAACTTCCCCCTAGACTTAGACATACAGGCTCACAGACACATATGGGCTCTGGTCTTCCCTATCTCCACTCAGCCTCTTAGGGCTATCTGACAGCCAATAGTTTCTCTATGTTAAAACCCAAAGTCTAGGCCTGGCCTGGCAGTTCAGTTGGTGAGAGGGTCATTTCCATATGCCAAGGTTGTGGGTTAAATCCCCAGCTGGGGCACATAGAAGAATCAACCAATGAATTCATAAATAAGTAGAACAACAAACTGATGTTTCTCTCTCTCTCACTCTCTCTCTCCCCCCTCCCTCCCTCCAAATCAATCAGTAAATAAAAAGTTAAAAAGCAAAACCTAAAGTCTACTGGGTCTCCCTCAGACGAATTAGACAATGACTTGAGACATTTCTCATCCTCACAACTGGAGGGATGTTACTAGAATCTAGAGGCCAATGAATCTCATTCTGCATGAGATCGCTGTCCACAACAAAGAATTATCCAGCTCGATATATCTAAAGAGCCAAATTTCAGATTCTCTAAACATAAATTCAGTGATTTGAGACAAACATTTTATTTTTAAGTTGTTTTCAAAATGGGATTATAAATTAATTATAACGTGAGAGTTGTCTAAGAAAGAATTTGATATAACTTGTTTTGTTACCTATGCTTGCACTGCAACCTTAAAATGCTTTGAAAATAAACAGGGGCCCCATGTGTTTCAGGAGACAATGGTGTTTGTTCATGTCTGACCCATTGAGCTTACTTAATCAGGCTCCTACTCCAGAGGAGTTACAACTTTCAGACTTTAGACTTTGTGAAAACTCTCTGAGAGGGGGACTAAGGCCTATATAAACACTGGTATGAAAGTACAGATTTTAAGAAACTATTCTACACTTTTACTTTTTTGTGTATTTAGGGGGATTGAGGGTTACTGAAGATTTTTAGTGTTTTCTCTAAAAACAGTTTCTGTCTCCTTCCCCTCCTCTGCCATGGATGCTAAGAACTAAAAACTTCAACTTAAACACAGGTCAGGCTCTCATAACAATGTGAAATGGGAAAGAATTGCCTTTGGCTTCCTATCCCCTTAGGGGCTCAGTGTTGTTATGACATTTCTTCTCCTACCAGACAGAAAACTGCTGGAGGAGAAGGACCTAAAATGGATGCACATGGAGCAATAAGTGACTGTAATGATCAGGTTACTCAGCATTCCCTGTCCGAGGCGTGGGAGCAGTGAGGATCCTCACCCACATTTGCTTTCTTTGTCTCTGAAAGCTCCCTAGTTCCCCTCAGTAGCTATAGGTAAATGAGTTTGTTCATTTGTTCAATATTTATTGTGTGCCAAATAATTGTAAGGCACTACTAAGCAAGTGCAATGGGAACACAAAACTGAACTGTGAGGTTGCCCTGGAAGGATTATGTGAATGAAGGAGCACCCATAAACAGAAAATCATAGTAGCTGTCTGTGGAAGATAAGATGTGCTGGGCTGGCACACAACATAGTGAGGAAAGAGGAATAAGTTCAGGAACAGAGAACAAATGAGGAGATATGTCTGTATGACATTGTGCCTCAGAGATAAGCTGCTCAGCTATGGTGGACTACCTCAAAGAGATCAGTTGTATAAGAAGTAGGGAAGGGGGTTGCTGCTTAGAGTGGACATATTAGGGAGACTGATGTTGGGAACCGCACTGCCTGGTATCAGAAGCTGTAACCCCCACCAAGGCTAAGGCTGAGGGAATGACCTTGGAACCATAAGCCAGCAAGGAGACAAACTTATCTCCCTGGCAGGAGCACCGCTTCTGCTCCTTTTTGTTTCACCCTGCCTGGTCCCCAATGCTTGGTTGGTTAGCCAATGACGGGTAAAATTCCCCAAGGGGGAAAGACCTAAGACAGGCACGATCACGTGGAAGGCCCCCAAGGAAGGACTTTGGGGCTACAGCAAAAGGGGGTGATGGACTCTCACCCCTCGGCTTTGACAAAGCCTGAGTCCTCCTGGCCTGTGAGAAAATCTCCTAATCTCTTGGCTGCCTTAGTTCCCTTGCTCCACCTAAGCCTGAAACAATGACAGGGTGGTGCAGCCCTGTACTGAAAAGGGCGGGTTCCCCTGGTGATCAGGCCTAAGAAAGAAAATGTAAAATCCTGTGAAACCTGCTTTGTTTAGAATGCTCTCAATTGAATGAGAAGGGTCCAAAAAGGAAGTAAGTTTGTTCCTCAAAGTCTTTTACAGCTCTTTGACCCTGACTCAGAATAGACCCTCAGACTTCCTTGTTGTCTATTGTTTGATCCTTACTTCCTGGCAATGAGTAATGAGCTTTACCTGAATTCTTATGCAAACGAACCCAATCAAAGCCTGCTCAGGCAGGGGAACGGTGTGCCCTCCCCTAGGGGCTCTCTCCCCTAGGGAGGGTGGCCAAGCCGCTCTCCCCACTAGAGAGAATGGCCAAATTCTGTCCCTAATTCACCACAGAACTTGGTTGTTTCTGTGTATGTTTTTCTGGTGGGTCGACAAGCAATCCGAAGCATTCCGCGGTCACTGCCAGTCGGTGGCCACAACAGACTACTTGAGGCAGGGTGAATCAAATGTTTAAAATGGAATGAGAAAAGCTTAAATTTAGCCAATATTTGCTTTGAAATAGAAAATTCAAGATACCAATGTTACCAACTTGGGGACCAAAAATAAATAAGGATGTTCACAAATACATGTGGCTTGAGTTTTTACATACTTAAAAAAAAAAGTATTGATTTTAGAGAGAGAAAAAAAACATTTAGGTGAGAGAGAATCATGCACTGGTTGCTCCCTGTGCAAGCCCCAACCAGGGATTGAACACACAACCTAGGCCTGTGCCCTGACCAGGAATTGAATCAGCAACCTTTCAGTTCACAGAATGATAGTTCGACCAGTTGAGCCACATGGCCAACGCACCTCTGTCTATCCTTGGTGTTATCTAGAGACCAGCAACAACTGCTGAGGGGTGGAGTAAGGAGCTTAGTGTTTTCATTTTTCTCCCCATTAAACCGACTCTTTTATTTAACATTTAAGAACTCATCCTTATCCATCCACCTCTCTAAATCAGTCCCATATACTTCTCGGAAGTTTTCAAGTGGCTCTTTTCCAGTTTTTCTTGCTTTCTCTGGGTGCCAGGAGGACAAAAGATCTCTTTTAATCTTGAAACTGAACACTGACAATGTTGAGTCAAACGAGGATGTGGAAGAGAATCGGCATCAGCGTCAGAGGTCCCCCAGTAGGGTGCATAGGATTAATTTAGCAGACTAGCTTCTTCCTTATCTCCTACCTCTTAATTGTCCACATTTCCTTTGAGAATCATTAGCCATTAATCACTATCTTAAACATTCTTTGTTGCTAAAACCTAGGGTTTGCTCAATCAAATCAGGTTCAAGAAGCATCTAGGTACTTTGCTTTGGAATTAATCTGTTTTTAGGACTTAGTCTTTTAGGGCATTCCCTTTCTAATATGAAGTTCTTAAAAAAAAGGTATCTTTAGGATTTCTTACTAGATTTCTTATTAAAAATAAAACAAAAACTTAAAGAAACTATAATGTATTTTGAACACACTAGTGTTTTTCTAAAGACAAAGCTGTAATTTTAATGTATAACAAAGACTAATCAAAAGAATACCTGTTAATGGTAGTTTTTTTGGCATCACTCAGCTAGCAAGTGTTTGGTAGAGAATCCCTTATTCTTTTCTTCTATGCCCAATTAAAAAGCAGTCTGCCAAAATTGGAATCAGAGCATTTACGAACTTGGCTGGATAGGTCATTATTTTAAGATTTTCTACCTGGAAGTGACCCATATTGGATGGTTGTTAAGAAAACTAAGATAAAAGTTTTTTAACCTGAGGCTTCATTATTTAATGGCAAATTTTATCATTAATTTTCATTTTCAACTTTTCATAATTCTGTAGCCATCATATTTCCATTTATGTGACCAAAGTTTTTTAAAGGTCTAAATTATAAAGCAATAAAATACTTTGGCTAAGAATATGATCTTCACAGTCTTGGTGAGTTTTATCCATAGCTTCACCAATTACTAGCTGAGAAATGAGTCCATCGCTTTGCACCTGTTACTTGATCTGCTAAAGAGGTAATAACAGTACTCTGCCCATAGGTTGTAAGGTGCACAGAACTATGTCTGACACATAGTATATACTTAATAAATATAAATATTGATATTCCTTCTACTAGAACACAAGATTTATAAGGGCAGATATTTGTGCTCATTTTATTTTCTGCTTTATTCCTGGTGCCAACAAGTCTGGAAGTGAGTTAGAAATACTTATTAATGAAATTCAACACTAGAATATGATTATATCCCACTCACATACACACACATTAAAACCATATTGACTCTGAATGAGTTCCTGGGCTGACTTTTCCTCTAGGTAACACGTTCCTCTTCTGACGTGAGTATGATCAGATTATCACTACAAATTTCACAGCTGTCAGTTCATTAACCCACTAAGTGTCTAAGTTAATATGGATGTGATAATATTGGTACACCTGCTACCCACACTAAAATTTTTGAAGTACCCCTTTCTGTGTTGTTAATTGACTTGATCATTACCTTTATGAACAGACGGTGATGTTTTCCTGGACAGAAATTGCATGCATTTAAATATACTCCAAAATTACACACTGAAAGCCAATTGAAGTTTAATGGAAATGAGTAACACCGAATTTTGGTGATGTCATTTTAAGACTGTTACATTTTCAAAAAATGAATCTACACAAATATGACATAAGATCTTGAATAATATCTACTTCTATCCAGAAAAATAATTATTCTGATTATTTCAGGGCTTAGTTATAATAAAGCTAGTATTGAAGGATAGATAAAGTAAATGGCTCTCAAACTTTACCAGGTATCAAAGTTCAGTGGAGGTGTTATTAAAACACATTGCTGTATGCGCCCACCAGCCTCCCATTCAGCAGGTCTGACACTGGGGCCTAAGAATTTGCTTTTGTAATGAGTTTCCAAGTGCTGATAATATTGCAGGTCCAGGAAAGGCACTTTAAAAATGACCAAGTTAGATGTTCATATCAAATGATAAATTGATAATTAACTGCAAATAATCTTAAAAACAGAAATAGTAAAGAAGGGTTTAAAAATTTCTTTGAAAAGCCATAAATTGAAAAAAAATAAACATTCTAAATATGTCTCTAAATGATTCAGTCAGTGAAAAACTACAAAGAAAGTTTCAGCTCAGATTTTTAAAAAAGTGCTCTTCTTTTTGGTAAGCAGAACAGTCTAATGGTAGAACATATGAACTCAGGAGTATGAATTCTTTGTTACTGGAGGTATTCAAGTTGAAGGTCTAAAACAAAGCAAAATTCTGACCAAGTATTGATTTGGCACTGTGTGGCACTGGAGATTTCTTTCAATTTGGAGACTGTGATTGTTGGGAACTGCCCTGCCTGGTATCAGAAACTGTAACCCCCACCAAGGCTAAAGCTGAGGGAACGACCTTGGACCACAAGCCAGCAAGGAGACAAAAGCTTATCTCCCTGGCAGGAGCACCGCTTCTGCTCCTTTTATTTCATCTATAACTGGGCCCCAATGCTTGGTCGGTTAGCCAATGACGGGTAAGAATCCCCAAGGGGGGAAAGACCTAAGACAGGCACAATCACAGTGGGAGGCCCCCAAGGAAAGACTTTAAGGGCTACAGCAAAAGGGAGTGATAGACCCTCGCCCCTCGTCTTTGAGAAAGCCTGAGTCCTCATTCCATCTGTGAGAAAATCTCCTAATCTCTTGGCTGCCTTACTTTCCTTCCTCCACCTAAGCCTGAAACAATGACAGGGTGGTGCTGCCCTGTGCTGCAAAGGGCAGTCCCTAGGTGATCAGGCCTAAGAAAGAATATGTAAAATCCTGTGAAACCTGCTTTGTTTAGAATGCTCTAGGTTGAATGAGAAGGGTCCAATGAGGAAGTAAGTTTGTTCCTCAAAGTCTTTTACAGCTCTTTGACCCTGACTCAAAATAGGCCCTCAGACTTCCTTGTTGTCTATTGTTTGATCCTTACTTCCTGGCAATGAGTAATGAGCTTTACCTGGATTCTTATGCAAATGAACCCAATAAAAGTCCTCTTGGGTGGAGGAACGAGGCACTCTCCCCTAGGGTGTTCTCCCCTAGGGAGGGTGGCCTGGCGCTTCCCACTAGAGGGAGTGGCCATTCCATTCCTGCTTCCTCACAGGACCTGGTTGTCTCTGTGTATGTTTTCCTCGTGTGTCGACAAGCCATCCACAGTGTTCCGTGGCCACTGGTGGTTGGTGGCTGCGACATATGATCCTAAAGGATTTCTTAAAATCATCTATTTGAATTACTCTCTCCAAGAAAGAAAGTATCTAAAACATTTATCATTCAAGGAATGGTAAGTTATGAATGGCATATTAGTTTCCTGTGGCTGCTGCAATGAAACAACAGACTTGGCGACCCAAGATAAATTTATTCTTTCAGAGTTCTGGAGGCCAGAAGTCTAACATCAAGGTGTTGGCAGGACTATATTCTTTCCAGAAGCAGTAGAGAAAAACCCATTCCTTACTTCATCCAGTTTCTGGTGGCAACCAGTGTTCTTTGGTTTATGGCTGCATCTTTCCACTCTCTCCCTCCATGATCACACAGCCTATTTCTCTTCCACTTGTGTCAAAATTCCCTCTGCACCCTTTTCTAAAAAATACTGCTGATTAGCACCCTCTCAGATAGTCCAGGATCATCCCCTCATTTCAGTAGCTTTATCTCTGGTCAGATAGGAGAGCTCAGTTGATTCAAGTATCATCCCTGTGTGTCAATGTTGTGGGTTCCATTCCCACTCAGGGCACATATAAGACTCAACCAATGAATGCACAAATAAGTGAAACAACAAATCAATGTTTCCCTCACTCTTCCTGTCTCTCTCTCTCAAGTCAATACATAAAAATTTAAGCCCTGACTAAAATGGCTCATTTGTTGAACATCATTCCACAAGGCAATAGGCCACTGGTATGATTTCCCATGAGGGCACATGACTGGGTTTCAGCCTGGTCTCTGGCTAGGGCACATGCAAGAGACAACCAATGGATGTTTCTCTTATACATTGATGTTTCTCTCCATCTCTTTCTTCCTCTCTTCCCTCTCTTTAAAAATAAATAAATAAAATCTTTAAAAAATGTTTTTAAAAAGATCCTTAATCACATCTGCAAAGATATCTTTTCCAAATGAGATAACATTTACAGGTTCCATGTATTAAAACCTAATATCTTTGGGGGCCATTATTTAGTCTAGGATAAATGATACACTCCAGATTTACTTTTTTATATTCTTATGATTTAAATCTACTATGTAAAATATACCTACTAAGTAAGAATTTTTCTTACTTTTTAATATTTCTACTACAATGCAGGTAACAGAAAACAACACAATTTTTACTTATCTACTTTTGTATGTATTTGTAGTCTCCATTGCAGAAGAGATTAAAGCTTTTGTCAAAATTTTTTGTGTATACGCACACTCACACACACACACACACACACACACACACACACTTCTGGCCAAGATGGAGGCACAGGTAGACAGTTTTGTCTCCTTGCATGAACAAAAGGAGGAAAACAACAAATTTTAAGTCAAAAAATAACCAGAACAATCAAACTGTATGGAAGCCAGAAATAGCCAGAAAATCGAACTGTATGAAAGTCTGAAAACCTAGAAGTTAAAGAAGAAACATTCATTCAGACAGATAGGAGTACTGGAGATGGGCAGCCAGGGTAGAGAGAATGCACAGCAAGGCAGCAGCTGGTGGACCAGGTGATCCCACATTTGCATGCAGTTAAACAGGAAGGAACAACTGGGGAGTGAGAGAGACCACACAACCCATGATTTCAGTGCAGGTAAATAAAGCCTCAAAACCACTAGCAGTAAAAACCTGTGGCAATTGCAGTGGCCAAGAAATTTCCAGTCTCACAGGAGACTTCCTTGGGAAGACAGATAGGGTTCCAGAAGATACACTATCCCACTTACCAAGGAATCAGCACCAGAAGGGCCCAATTTGCTTGTGGATAGCAGGGGAAGTAACTGAAAGCAGTGTGAGAGTGAAGAAAGCAGTATTGTTCCCTCTCTGATTCCTCCCCCACATACAGCACCACAATGCAGCAAAACGGATTGCCCCACCCTCGCAAATACCTAAAGCTCCACTCCTTATAACTTAACAACTGTGGTGAGACAAAAAATATATGGCCCTAATGAAAGAACAGATCAAAGCTCTAAAAATAGAACCAAGGGATGAAGAGATAGCCAGCCTGTCAGATGAAGAGCTCAAAACATCGGTAATCAAGATGCTAACAGAAATGGTTGAGTATGGTCACAAAATAGAGGAAGAAGTGAAGGCTACGCAGAATGAAATGTACAGATAACAAACAGTAAACCAACTGGCACTCAGATCAACAGTTTGAAACAGAAGGAAAAAATAAATGTTCAACCAGAACAGAATGAAGAAACAAGAATTAAAAAAAAAAAAATGACGAGAAGCTTAGGAACCTCTGGGACAACTTTAAATGTTCCAACATCCAAATCATAAGGGTACCAGAAGGAGAAGAAGAGCAAGAAATTGAAAACTTATTTGAACAAAAAATGAAGGAGAACTTTCACAATCTGGCAAAGGAAATAGACTTCCAGGAAGCCCAGGAAGACCAAAGAGTCCCAAAGAAATTGCACCTAAGGAAGCACACACCAAGGGACATCATATTTACATTACCCAAGATTAAACATAAGGAGAGAATCTTAAAAGCAGCAAGAGAAAAGGAGACAGCTACCTACAAAGAAGTGCCCATAATACTTTCAGCTGATTTCTCAAAAGAAACCTTACAGGCAACAACAGACTGGAAAGAAGTATTCAAAGTTATGAAAGGCAAGACCTATATCCAAGATTACTCTATCCAGCAGAGCTATCATTTAGAATGGAAGGACAGATAAAGTGCTTCCCAGATAAGGTCAAGTTAAAGGAGTTCATCATTACCCAGCCCTTATTATATGAAATATTAAAGGAACTTATCTAAGAAAAAGAAGATTATCAAAAATTTGAACACTACAGTGACAACAAACTCACAACTATCAACAACTGAACCTTAAAAAAAAAAGCTAAGGAAACAACTAGAAGAATAACAGAATCACAGAAACACAGATCACATGGAGGGTTATCAGTGAGGAGGGAGAGTGTGTAGGATGAGAGTGTGTAGGGTACAGGGAGTAAGAAGCATATATGGTCAGTACAAAATAGACAGAGGGGGGTGGTGGTTAAGAATTGAATAGGAAATAGAAAAGCCAAAGAACTTATAGGTACAACCCAAGGACGTGAACTAAAGTGGGGCAAATGCGGGTGAGGTGGGGGTGCAGGGCAGGTGGGAATAATGAGTGGAAATGGGACAATTGTAATAGCATAATCAATAAAATATATTTAAATTTTTTCTTTAGCATATAGATAATATAATATTATATATTTCCTGACAAATGCTAAAAGTATTCAAAGCACCTAAGAAGGGTGCTTCACTACTTTCAGCTAATCTTGTATATGCAATAATTCTTAATAAAACTGACCTCGTTTGCATTTAAGAACAGACCTCGTCAACTACTTTCATGGGAAGGTGTGCAAGTGGCAGTTTACAAGGCTGTTGAACTAGTCTGACAAATCTCTAAAATAAAATTTAAAAATATTATAAACTCATGTACCAATATTTATATTTAGCAGATCAATTTCAGCTAATCAAAGCTACTGAAATTAAAAAAAAAATCACTATACCTAAAATACTTGGGGATTCAATATTTATCTTTCTGAATTGTATTCTTATTTTTTTTTACTGAATTTTATAAATCACATTTATTTAGAATATAAAAAAATTTGGATAGTTGAGCTCAACTTTTATTTTTCAACAGATATTTTAAAACTTTGCAGAGATAGCCTTTTTGTTAATCTTGGTTTTTATTCTGTTGCTTATAAGCAATTAAACATCAAATTGTTTGCTGTATTCTCAAATTCTCTGGCTTCATTTTTTTAACATCTTATTTAAGATGTACTTCACATGCCATACAATTCAACATTTAAAGTGTATAATTCAATGGATTGTAGTAGTATAATCACAGAGTTGTGTAACAACAACTACTATATAATTCTAGAATATTATCATTACTCCCCAAAACCCTTCAGCAGTAGGCCCTCAGCCTACCTCCACCCCAGGCTACTACTAATCTATTTTTTTTGTTTACTTTGAATATTTTATATAAAAAGAATCAAATATAAAATTGTTTTTTTTGTTTGTTTGTTTCTGTTTTTTTTCACATAGTGTAATGTTTTCAAGTTTCATCATGAGGTAGCATGGATCAATAACTCATGCTTTTTTATGGCCAAATAATATTCTATTGGATGGATATATCACGTTTTGTTTACCCATTAATCAGTTAAACATTTTGGTTGTTTCTACTTTTTTGGCTATATGAATAATGCTGACACAAACTTTGGCAGAAAATATTCAATATCAAAAAATAAGATAATGTAGAAATTTATGCTAAGAGGATATGAGTATTGTTTTTTGCAAACTTTAAGAGCAAACAAATAAATAAATGAAACTATCACAGTTTCCATAATATATACAAGTGATATAGTATATAAATCCTTGATTCTATAGTTCTAACATTTAGGTTCCTCTGCCTTGCCTGTCTTATGCCTGAACCTTTGGAATATTAGTTAAAAGGGCAAAATAAGCTTTGGACTGGGCTTAAAGCAATATTGTTTCCCAGAGAGCTATTTAAAAGGTTAACAAAAAACAAAACAAAACAGATATTAAGACTGTTGGACTGATAACTACTGGACTGAAAATTGGAAACATTCTTTCGAATAAACGTCACTATGTTATGTTATCTGCAAAATAAATATATAAATAAAGTCCTAAACACAAAATAAAATAAAATCTTAGATTCCTAATACAAAACCCAATATGTATTAATCATTTTTCCTTCATGTGCTGATATATCCACCCAATAGAATATATATACTCCTTTATACCTTGAAGGAAAATATTATAAAATTTCTATAAGAAACAGATTATTGGTATTCCTATTTTACTTAATTTCAAACTTCTGTGAATACTAAAATGTCCCTATTACACTGGTCTATAAACTTGATCTCTACATATTATTTTAAATGACTTATGGATTTGTGAGAAAGAGTGATCTAAATTCTAGAGCAGGTACTGTGTGACAATATCCCAAGCATGTTGTGGATGATATGTGGATAAAATCATATTGTGGATGAAATAGTCCCTCACTTTATATTGTGGATAACTGATGTTGGAATATAAACCTGAGAAGCCATTTTTGTGACTCAAGCGTTTCAGTCCCTAACCACATAAGTAATAGTTCATATTGACAACTTGGAAGAAATTCCGGTTATTGTTCATTATCTGAAACAAAAATATTATTTTTAAAAAATTTAGAACATTTAGAGGAGACTTTTTGAGTTAAGACTTTGGTTTTTTAAAGCAGTTTTAGGTTCACAACAAAGTGGAGGGAAAAGTCTCTCCGTTTTGGAGATATCTCACTCACTTCCTGTCCCACACATGCATGACCCACATCCTGCTCGTGTGGTACATCAGTTACGATCCATGGGCCTGCACTGACCCATTACAATTACTCAGGGTTTGTAGTTTATCCTAGGGCTCGTTCCTGCTGTTGTACATTTTATGGGTTTATGCATATATATATATATATATATATATATATATATATATTAAAATGTATCCATCATATGGCTTCACTGTCCTAAAAATCTTTGCACTCTAGTTATTCATCCCTCAGCTCCCGCCAACCCTTAGCAACAACTGACCTTTTTATTGTGTTCCCAGTTGCTTTTTTCAAAAAGTCCTGTAGTTTGGAATCATACAGCCTATAGCCTTTTTATTCAGTTCTTTCACTTATTAACATACATTCAGGGTTCTTCTCTGTCGTCTCATGACATCATTGCTCATTTCTTGTTAGTGCTAAACAATATTCACTTATCTGGATGTACCAAAGTTGATTTATCCATTTACCTACTGAAGGACAACTTGGTTGTTCCCAAGTTTTGGCAACTGTAAGTATGAAGCTACTCATAAGAATAAAGCTACTATAAATGTGTGTATGAAGATTTTATGTACACATAAATTTTCAGCATCTCTTGGTGTGCTGAATTGTGTGGTAAATGTATGTTAGTTTTGTAAGAAACAGCCAGAATGTCTTTCAAGTATCTAATATTTCACATTCCCAAAAGCAATAAATGACATTTCTTATTACTCCAAGTCCTTGCCTTCATTTAACATCTTCAGTGTTTTGAATTTTAGCCATTCTAATAGTGTTAATTAATTGCTTTAATTTGCATTTCTCTCATGACACGATATAAGAATTCTTTTCATACACTTACTCTCCGTCTGTGTATCTTCTTCGGCTAGGTGTCTAATACAGTATTTGGACTATTTTTTTAAATTAGGTTGTTTGTTTTCTTATTAAGTTTTAAGTGTTCTTTGTATATCTTGGATAACTGT
The DNA here is from genome assembly GCA_004024845.1 of Tonatia bakeri. Classification (NCBI taxonomy): domain Eukaryota; kingdom Metazoa; phylum Chordata; class Mammalia; order Chiroptera; family Phyllostomidae; genus Tonatia; species Tonatia bakeri. The sequence goes on from PVIA01000558.1 coordinate 248,616, forward strand.
TTATAATCAGAACTCATTTTTGCGAATATTTTCTACTAGTGTGTGGCTTCTCTTCTCATTCTCATGGCACTATCTTTCTCAGTTCAGGAGGTTTTAATTTAATAAAGTCCAGCTTATCAATTATTTGAGACTCTTTTTATAGTTGATAAATACTTTCCAAAAGCACTGGTTAAATAAGAATATTCTAATGTAACCCAGAGTATATATCTTCAATATACGTGTGTATTCTAAAGATTCAGTAGAATATTTCAGTGTCTTTGGTTATATTTTGCTTGTTTGTTTGTTTTCTTCATTATGTTCCCATTAAAGGTGAGATCATATGGTATTTGTCTTTCATCACCTGGCTTATTTGCTTAGCATAATGCTCTCCAGCTCCATCAATGCTGTCGCAAAGGGTAGGAGCTCCTTCTTTCTTTCTGCTGCATAGAATTCCATTGTGTAAATGTACCATAGTTTTTGATCCATTCATTTACTGATGGGCACCTACAAATAACAACACTAATAACATATTTTATATAAAAATAATTTATTGAGTTGGCTAAAAAGTCCATATGTTTTTGTTTTTGGTAAACATAAAAAAGACATATTTTTTATGTTTACCAATGTCTGTATTGAGCTGGATATTTTGACCATGTCAGCTACCTCCTATGTGGCAAAATGTTGATTATTCTCAATTAATGTCTTGATTTGATTGCTATCAACTTTAGCTGGTGATCCTGGAGCGTGGTCCAGAGAGAAATCTCCAACACAAAACTTCACAAACCACTTTTGACACTTTCAATCAGTCACAGGCCCTTCTCCATGCCGTACACATAATACACAGTATAATATTTTATTGTGATTCAGTTGCATTTTTAAACTTTCTGGAAATAATAAAGCATAATATGCTGAAAATGTTGCACATTTTCCTCTGTCTTCACTACTAAAATGGTTACAAAAAAATTCACCAATTTTGATGTTTTTTTAAGTGACACTGATATGACAGCTATCACAATGTATTCTAAAAAAAATTGTTTCGAATGAAATTTAAGACAACTAAGTGTTACTAGAGCCATCTTAAAGAAAAACTGAATTTTTTGGCTAATCCTATATGTTTCTGGAATTTGCTCACTCAGAACAAACAAAAAAGTCTCCCCAATCTGATTAGTATATGAAGTGATGAAATATAACTTTTAATTGAGTTACCAGTATTAATTACTTTTACTCAAACACTACAAATATCTGCATTTATTAAATAAATGCAAAATAATGCAAAGTTCATGCACCACATTTTAAAGTTAAAGTAAATGTATAAAATACTTTTGAACTGAAAGCAAATATCTACACTTTTATTAAAATTTTATAAACATTACATTTGTTTAAAAGAAAAAAAACTTTAAAATAAACTTTGGGCAAACTAGAATCACTTAGGGCTCTGTCCCTGATTTCCTTACTGTAATGAGCTGGAGTTAGAATAAATCATCTCTTCATCCCTTTCTGTTCTCAAACTGTTTCTTATGATACTATCTTTAAATCTCTATTGTTTCTGAGAAAACCAAGGCTGGATGTATAATCAAATTGTGTTTATTTTCCCGCGGGTATACATGCAGTCGAAGTCATATTGCTTTAACCACTAGATTTCAGCACACAGAATTAAGATATTATTTGACTACAAGTTGTCAAAAAGTGTGAAAATGCAGTATGCAATTTTATGTGCTTTCTTGTGTCTTCTGTGCATTCTGTAAGCTTTTCCCATTTTTCTTCTTCCCATGGTAATAGATTTCAAGCATCTGACTTTTATTTTAAGTCAATTGGAAACATTAGGTTGATGTGGATTATACACAGGGGATCTGAATGAGAAACTTGTTTATTTCATCCATATGGGTTTATTGTAACTTCACCAGAAAAGCCTACAAAAGAACACCTCGGTGAGAGAATAAATGACATTATTTTTATTTTTAACTCCAAAAGGGAAAACTAAAACTTTATCCCAGGGAACATTCCAGCTAACCAGATCACTCTTTTGTTAACAGAATCCAAGCCACGTGGTGCTGCCTTGTGCCGCTGAACTGAAAACTCCATATTACTGTGCTCCCCTAAATCTAATAGAGTTTAAAATTCAGAATACTCTACATCACCTGACAGGTTTCTCATTTCAAATGCTCAAGACTCCAAAGAAATTCAGGAACCTATAACTCCTTTATTTCAGACTGATGTTTACTCTACTTGTATGCACAAAGGGACTTGTGCTCTTGTTTCCCTTCAGTTGCAGACTCAGGCCAAGCAAGGACATGCTTCTTTCTGAAGCTTTCCCTGAGGTTCAATTATGGTCATTTGTTACAAGGTGACATTGCCTGCAGTACTTGGGATTTATTAATTCTCTCCTGAATGAGTCATACTGGGGAACAGTATCTGAGATAAGTGGACTTCTTCAGACTGACTTACTTTTCCAATCTAATTTTCTTAGACATTAAGTTATTTGTAAAGCTCTGAAAGGTTGATAATAGTGTCTTAGTCTCTGGTATCCATGCATTGTCAGAGGCTTTAGAGATCATTTAAGTCAAACAATTTAAGCATTTTAGTCATATCACAAAAGGAAACCATGTATATCCAAACATCATCATAGGGAGAGAAAAAATATATTAAGTCATGGCAAATTTCACATTGTCTGGCATTATGCAATGAAGCCCAAAAGGGTTAGTCATGTCTTAATTCTTCAAAGAGAGGTATTGCTTTAGTGGTTGACTCCTAAAATGTATAACTTATCAAATTCCAGTGCTAGTTCTAAAAGTTATGTGTATTATTTCACTGAGAATCAAAAGTAGTCATATCCTGAAATTTAAAAAAATATTAAATTGCAAATAGACAAAGAAAAATATTCCTTATCCAGGAACACTTGTACATATAGCTAGCTAGCTAGTTAGCTCTATCAACCAAATGAGACAGACTTCAAGGTATTAATAACTAAAAATCAAAACTAGTTTAGGAATACCTTTATTTACTATAATTGCAGTTACTGAGCACTTCATCTGTGACTGTATTTTGCTGTCATAATATTACTTAATTCTGGTTACAAACCAACTACTATAGATTTTGTTTTGTTCTATTTTATAAAGATGAGGAAAATAACTGAAGGAAAAAAACTGCCTAGTATATTGCCCAAGGTCATACAAACAGTAAATGGTAAAACAAAACTCAAACCCTAGCTGTTTTAGTTAGCTTACTTTATTCTTTGAAGAGCAAATGTATAGAAGATGCTTCCTGTAAATGCAGTGTCTTACCAGAAGGTATCCAGCCATGTAAGATGAAAAATAGAGACATATTTGCCTCTATTTCTCTCTATTTCTCTTATACCTTCTTCTCTATGAAGAAGACATAAGCTACAAGAAACACTGTATGTAGGACAATGACGCCTCAGTCCCCTTCAAAGTAGGCACAATGGGACCTCACAAAGTTCTCCCAGTTGCTATGAGCTGCTCCATGGTATTTTCCTGAATCTCATCAAAGGTCTGAAATCTCTTTCCTTTCAAAGGTGATTTAGTTTTGGGAGAAGCCAAAAGTCACAGTGTGCCAAATCTGGGCTGTAGGGGAGCTGAGTCACCTGCATGATTTGATGTTTCACCAAAGAACTGTGCACCAGAGGTGATGCATGAATGGAAGCGCTACTGTGATGAAGCTGCTAATCACCAGTTGCTCATTGATGTGGTCTTCAGAATCATCTGAATAGTTTCTGGGGAAGAATGTTCAAGCTTAAGGCAAAGTTTGATGAAGATTCATTTCTCTACTTGCTCAGGCATTTTGAATGCGAAGGCCACACAGTGAAAAGCTCACTCCATGGTGTCTACTGCCCCGACTGACCAGTACAGTGAAGTCATCATTGTTCACACGTGTGCATTCCAGTCCACTCTCTTTGGTTGCCAGGTGTCACCCTCCTTGGCTACATCGATGTCACATAAACTGTTCTCATTATATTAACAATGCTGAATTTTTTCCAGACAGACCTCAATATACAGCTATTTATTTTTAGGTCGATTTGAGTGAATAGACAAATTTGTCTTTAAATTGATTGGTATAAGTCAAATTGATTATTCAACTTTTAGATATTATGAGGAAAGCAAAGACTTAGTAACTGATCTAAAGATAGTTGATTTAGTAAAGCTGCAAAAATATTACCTCTCAGAAAAAGGCTGGTTTTAAGTAAACATATCTCTTTACCAAACATCTGCAATGGCTCAATTACACCTTGAAGTCCTCAATATTACTAGAGAAACTTGTCTTGCCTTGTAATAATTGACTGCCTTTTGCTAAAAAGCTTGACCTAAAGCAGAGAGTGACAAGCTTTTTCTACAAAGGACGAGAGAGTAAATAATTTAGGTTTGTCAAGTCACATGTAGTCTCTGTCACATGTTCTTCTTTGTTTACTTTTGACTTTTTAAAATAATTTCTTAAAATATTTCTATAATTTTTAATTGGGAGCAATAGAGAAACAGGCTCAGGCATGGTTTGGCCCACAGCCTGTTTTGCAGACTCCTCCCATACAGGGGTCTGTATGTTGCCTTGACTCCTAGAGGTTGTTGCAAGATAATAATGATAATTCAAAGTTCACTCTGTAAAATTTAATTTCTATAACACTATGTAAATACACACATATATAGTTATTTATAATTGCCTTTCAAATCTAGTTATTTTTATAGAGCTTACTCACCTTATTTCAAAGTTGAAAGTACTTTGGATGCCATGAAATACTCTATTTCTCTTATATATGGTCACTATAAGTGATATGTAAAGGTTTTCCAAAAAATAAATAATTTAAAAGTACAATTTTATTGTCTTTAAGTTCATTTAGGATATATGTTGATAATGGGCACTTTGCCTTTAAAGTAGAATATATGTTGCTGAAGAAATTTCAGAGTTTTAACATCCCTAACTGTCTCTTCTTAACTTTTAAAAACTTTTGTCTTCCTAAAATGTCAATGGTGAAAAGTGCACAGTCAAGATTCACATGCTGATGTGTGCCTGCTCCAGCTCACCACTGGCTCAAGTCAGTGTTTATGCCCACAGACAAAAAATACAGCAGCAAAGTCTAGTAAAGACATTTAATTCCACAGTGTTTCCAACTCGATAGCAAGTTATTACTTACAATCTCTTTCTTCAGACCACAGCCAAAAGAGTAACGAGCCTTGGATGGTCAATAGTTACATTAGAAATGATTGTTTAAGCATAGCATGTAAACATTGGGTTTGGTGGAACCAGAAGCATTTAACAACAGTTTTGTTGAAGGGGTAAGAAGGACTTCACTGCCCCAGTAGCACTTTCTTCTGTATAGTCCTAGATGATCCCTCGGGGGCAGGGTCTCTTCCATGTAAGTGCTTTAGGTGATAACTGACAGAGATAATTCTCTGCCCGGAGAAAAAGTATTCCTGTTGAAGGTTTCACAAAACATTTGTATTTTATGTCAGTATTTTAAGCAAAGTTCTTACAGTATATTGTTCTCATCTCTACCGCATTGCTTTTCACATTGTGTTAGAATTATTTTTGCGCTTGGATGTTTTCTCTCAGGATTCTTTAAGTTCCTGAAGGGAGGAACATTTTCCTTTTTTGTAAAATCTTTTCTTTCTAGGTTCACACTGTATGACACAGAGAGGTCTTCAATGAACATTTGTTTTATTTATGAAAACAAAGAGGGTAGCAATTATATATTTATGAAAGAAAATGTAATGCAAATATAATACTTGATTACATAATTTCTTTTATATATTCTTGGCTTTTATAACAAAAATAATATAAAACATTCTAAGTGGCAAAATTAACAGCTCAAAGAACATATGCATTTTTGTCACATTCGGAATCATCTTCTGGTAACGACTGCCACCGCTAATTGATTCACAGGTGCGCTTATTTTTGGAGTCTTAACATTCTGTGCACATGAGCAGGTAGCTCCCATCAGACTTCTGAGATAGCAATAATGTGATTTTATTTTAATCATATATTCAATACAACAAACCAAAAATATGAGTGTGGAAAAACCTCATATCTATTGATAACTCCCTAGGTCTCTTATTTATTTTCTTTTTATATATTTTAGTTTGGCTAAAGGCATTGTTTTGGATGTCCTAAAATAGTTTTTTAGCTTATTGTGAGAATATAGAACAAGCATATTCTAACTTCAGCTTCCAAGAATGGTAGTCACAGATGGCTAAGAAAATGGAACAAAATATGCACACAACTTTCTAAGAGCATAAATGATATAGAAATTAGTAGGTCAAAATAAAGAATGTGAACGTCCAGAGGGTGAGCCTGGAATTTGAGGCCACAGTTGCCCAGAGGACGTATGTAGTATTAGAATAAGCCAAAGACAGTTTTTTGTTTTTTGAGGTTTTATTTAGGTAAAGTATATAAGGTATAAATTACACACAGTAAAATTTGCTTTTTGGAGTGCAGTTCTGTGAATTCTGATGGCTATATACAGCTGTGTAGCACTTCAGTTAAGATACAGAATTCCATCACTCAACATTTTCTTTGTACTTCTCTATTATGTTCCTTCCCCAGCCCCCAACCCCTGAGAACCACTGATCTGTTTCCAGTCCTATAGCTTTGACCATGTAAGATAATCCTACAAGTGCAATTGTGCTCTACTGTTTCATTCCAGGCTTCTAGTTTTAGCATAATGTTTTTAGACATATCCAGCACTGAGGATTTCACTGTAGGAATGTGCCATAATAGTTTATCCATTCAACTATGATAGATATCTGAGTTCTTCACAATTGTTGGCCCTGACAAATAAAGCTGCTATTACCAATATCACACAGGTCTTTGTGTGAACATAAATTTAATTTCTCTTAGGTATACACCTAGGACTGTGATTATATTTCATGTGAGAAACTACTATGTTGATTTTTAAAGTGGCTGCACAATTCCCATCTGCAATATATGAGTAATCCAGTTGTTCCAGGTCATCACCAACACTCGGTATTGTCAATTTTTCTTTCTAATTTTGGAAATTGTACTATGGCTTTAATTTGCATTACCTGAAACCTAATGATACAGAGCATCTTCTTAATGTATTTATTTGGTATTTATATATTGTTTCTTGGTGAAGTACTCTTTTAAACTTCCAGTTTCTCCTTTTTAAAAAATTGTGTCATGTATTTTCTTATTACTAAGTTTTAAGAGTTCTTTTTGTACTCTAGTTAAAAGTCTTTTATAATATACATAATTAAAAACATTTTCTCCCAGATAGTGAACTGTCATTTTCTTTACAATATCATTTGAAAAGTAGAAGTTGTTAATATTGATAAATTCCAATTTATACATTTTCTCTGATGAGTCATATGAATGGTATCCTAGCCAAAAAATATTTGTCTAAAATATTAGATAATGATTTCTGCAGAAGTTTTATGATGCATTTCAATTAATTCTACATGTGTTGAGGTATGAATTAAATTTCTTTTTTTGCATGTATATGTGAAAATGTTCCAGCTCAATTTTTTTGACAAGACTATTCTCACTGAATTAACGTTTTACTTTTCAAATGCACTTTGTCAAAAATGCATTGCCTATACATATACCTATTCATGGGCTCCCTATTCTGTTCTCTTGATTGATATGACTATCATTTTATGAACATAACACTGTTTTCATTATGATGACTTTATTCTATACCTTCACATCATGTACTTGAAGGTTTCTTTGTCACTATTTTATCAAAATTGTTTTGCTATTTTATTTTCTTAAAAATTCCACATAATTTTAGAATCATATAAATTTCTATATAAAATCCTGCTTGTTTTTTGTTGTAATTGATTATCCTTCAGCTGTGTTGAGTTCACTGATGAGCAAATTAAAGGAATTACTCATCTCTGAAAGCATCTCTGTTGTTTTTTATTTAGTTTTTAGCTTTTCCATTTGACTTTTTCTTAATGTTTCTATCTGATGAATTTTCACATTTGTTTTTAAGAGTTTTCCACTTTTCCCACTGGATCTTTCAGCATATTGATCACAGCTATTTTAAAGTTTGTGTATAACCTCAATATCTTCCTCATATCAAAATCTGTTTTTTTCCATTTTTTATTCTTTTGACACTTTTATTTTCTTGTTTTTTATTTTTCATAATTCATACAACTTTCCCTTTTGTACACTCCTATAGAAACTTAATCTTCTTTATTTCTTTGAACTCAACATATTTTGACCTGAGAATTTTTTAAAATTTTGCTTGATATTTCTTCAGCAGGAATGTTCTTAAACTAGATATTAGAATATCTGCTGCCTCGTCATTCAGGTCTCAGCAGGAATGTCTCCTCAGAAAGAATTTTGCTGATGATGCAAATTCAAGTCATCCACTGGGTACTCTTTCACATAGAGTTTGTTATTGTCTGTTATTACCTTATTAAATGAAAATTTTAATTATTACCTCTTAATAGTATTCTTCTAAGAACACATAAAAACGTTAAAGAGTGTCTTCATCTGGGCTTACGTAACAAAACACCACAAATTGGGTAGCTTATAAAGAGCAAAAATTTATTTTCATAATACTGTAGGGTGGAAGTTCTGAGATCAGAGAGCCAGCATGGTCAAGGTGAAGGCCCTGCCCTGGGTTTCAGTCTTCTGGCTGTATCCTCATACCATAGAGGGGATGAGTTAACTCTCTGTGGCCTCTTCTATACAGTCACTAATTCCATTCATGAAGATCTCTGCTTTATGAGTTAATCACTTAACCAAAACCCCACTCCCTAAAACTATCACCTTGGGCATGGGTTCTCAGCATATGGGTTTTGAGGGGACAAAAGAATTCAGACCACAGTGATATTTTTTAACCAAGAAAATGATATCCTTTGCCTTATATTAAGTATTCTTTAATGTCTCATTAAAATTTACAGTTTTCTCCTTACAATTTCTATATACTTTGTTATGTTTATTCTTATTTTATTTGTTGTATTGTTAGTGTGCATAGAATTATTTTTCAATTTATTTTCATTGTGAATATATAAAAACAATGCTATTTTCTGTAACTTTTGGTACCAATCTGCTTTATACATCAATACTAGTTCTAGTTTCCTTTTTTGGTTGTTTGTCTTTGGAATTTTGCAGAGGGAAATAATCTTTTCATGCTAGTAATGATAATTGGGCTCCCTACCCCTACCCCTTTAAAAAAATGTTATCTTGAACAGTGATTGAACTTAATTGAAGAGGAAATCCTTTACAGAGTTTGGATAGGAATATGAAAGAATTCCATGAGGGGCTTTTTTTCCTAATCACCCAAGCCCCTGTATAATTCCTTTATTTATATTGATGGTAAGAAGAAAATGCAGGAGTATCAAAAAGCACAATCAGGAAAATGATACATAAATTCATAATATTAGTGAAATTAGACATTTTTGAATTGTTTGATATAACATAAATTACTCTAAAATTTTTCTTTAAATATAAAACATTTATTTTTAGAGTTTTGATATATCATGTTAAGTAGTAATTTTAATTAGAACTTTTTTTTTCTTCAGGAGTCCATTTTGCTGAATCATCTTTTGCAAACTATTGAGATAATAATCTTTCTCCTTTGATTTTGTGGTGTGATGAATGCTACAAAAAGACTTCAGAATATTAAACTGTCTTTGCATTTGGTAATAAAATCAACTCAATTGTGTTTTAATTTTCTTTTAATATATTTGTGGATTAGATTTGATAGTTTTCTATCAAGGATTTTTGCATACATGACAGAAACTCCCATTCTTTCTTTCTTAAAGAGCCTTGTCTTTGAGAAGTGATGTGCTCAACTAAATAACTACACTGCTCAGCTTTTCTTGAACCCAGATGTTAACCAAGTACCTAAATTCTGCTTATTCATTACAGGAAGTATTATGTGTGACTTCTAGGAAATCTTCTTAAGGGATCTCACTAGGCTATCTGGGACTTTTTGACCTTCCTCCTTTCTCCTGAAACTTTTTCGTTATGGTTGGAGGTCCAGCAGCCATCTTTGACTATGACTTGAAAAGGAAGCCTCCCACTAGGAGAGTGGAAGAAAAGGGACTAGGAAACTGGGATGTTTCTGCCACTGGCATACCAGTCCCAACCTGCCAATCTGCCTATATTTGAACTTCATTTATATGAGAAATAAACTTCTATCTTAAGTGACTCTAATTTTGCATTTTCTGTTGTTTCACCTGAACCTAATCCTGGTAGAGTAGGTTCATCCATAGTCATAAGTGAGATTGATTTGCAATCTTCCACTTTTTAAAGACCTATGTAATGTTTTCATATAAGATATGCTGATTTTGAAAAGTAATCAGGATGCTCTCATTTTTTCCTTTAATCTTAAACAGGTAAAGCATTTATCTGCAATAGTCAAACACAATTTTAGACATACTTTTGGAAAGTTTTCTCTGTTTAAATATACTCCTTTTCTTTGTGCTAATTAACAGTAGGATTTTCTTTAAATCATCCATTGCATCCATTTTATTCAAGTTATACACCACTGTATGTCCTATCTCTCTTGTATTATACACTCATTCACACTATCTGAATATTTTACTTGTTTAAACTTGATTATGCTTATAGTTATGTGTATTCAGTGTTTTTTTTCAAATAAATAGAATTTAGTTATAGTCATCAATTTTTTCTTCTTTTGGCATATTGTCTTTATGTGATTTAAAGATCAACCTCCTCTGAATAGCCATATGTTTTAGGGAGGGCACTTTGTGTCTTAGGGCAGAGACTTTTGAATCCTGATTGGTCTAAGCCACAAATGTTCATTCCATTCTTTTTTTTTTTTTTCCAGTTGATTGGTTCCATAGGAAGGAGGGGATATACTCAAAAGATATAAGGAAAACTTTATTAGGAAGATTCTGAAATCAGTATTCCTATGCTCCAAAAGAGACACAAAGAATATATAGCTAGATGTCATTATGTCTAGACGGGACCCCTAGGAATGTATGCCCACATAAGAAGATATGGCTTTCGTGCATATAAGTGGAGCTGGCCTTTGGTAAAAACTAACATACAGAACAGGGTTGGGTGAAGACCATCATTGGACCCCTAAGTATAACATATGTTCTGTAAGCCATATATTTGTCACTGATCATGACAATTGAGTCAGAGTTTTCTTTACTTGTGTAAAGGCTTCCTTACTAGTGTTTCTAATGTTATATGAAGCTTCCTTACTAGTGTTTACTAGTAAACACTTTCTAATATTTATCTAATAATTGTCCATTTTTCTGTTTATTCATTTATTCTTAGATTTATTTATGTAATCTCTCAATTCTCAAGATATATAAAAGAAATTTGCTTTAATGCTTCTATATTTAATAATGAAAACTTTCTGATAAGTGCAGCTATGATGACATGAATGCAATGTATTAGTCTCACTGTTAAAAGAAATTTTTATAATTTATGACTTTTATAGATAAACATGTATTTGTATATATGTGTTTATAAGTATGTATCTACAAAGGGTCCAACACAAAAAACATGCCTTTTTTATTATATACAAATCTTTTATTACAAAATCACAAGCATGTAATTAATTCTATAACATAACAACATCACACTCAAGCACACCATATGACATTTAGGTGAAATATTAAAATTGTCCATCTCATGCAAGACATTCACATACCCTACCAACCACACTCAGTGGTATTACTTCTGCCAGACCCTGTATATGAGTTTGGGTAATTTAATTAGAATATTGATATTCATTTTTGGATATCATATTCTAATTGAATATGATAAGAACAGTAGTCTGTAGAATTACTGTTTTTGATAATTAAAGATATCTTCTTTGTTGCCTAATACATGATTAATGGTTTGACTGTGCCATGAATATATTCACTTAATGATGCATAAAATTCGATGCCTTCTTAAGCAATCTGTCTAGTTATTTTATTCTTATCTATATTCTTATTTACTTTTTTCTTTCCTGATCTTTCAAAAATCACTGCTTCTGATAATTTTTCCTATTTAATTTTTTTAACTGTATAGATTTTTGTATATATGATTTAAGTGGTGATATTGGTGATACCTTTAACTACTTGTATTTTTTTACTACAGGTGTAGCTCCATATAAAAATATTCTGTAAAATTAGGCTACTCCCCAAGTTCCAGATTATTTTTACTTTATTTTATTATTTCAAATATATTAATTATACAAACTCATGTATTATTTAAGTCCTACAAATTTTAAGGATCTTCAATAGGGCCAATTTGTTTATAGCTACTGCCATTAAACAGTGAATTTTATCCTAATTGTAAAAGGATAATTCATAAAATTTATAAAACAATCCATTGGTAAATCTAGAACCCATCTGACACCATACATAGTTATTACAATTTTATTGACTATGTTCCTATGCTATAATTTATATCCCCACAAGCCATGACTATTTTTTTACATTTTTTTCTGTTAACACTAATATAGATAATCCTATTTTTCCCACTTCACCCTTCTCTATCCAACACTCACCCTTTTTCCCCTGGCCTTCACCACATTGTTGTCTGTGTCCATGGGCTATGCATATATGTTCTTTGGCTAATCTCTTCACCTTCTTTTATCCAGACCCTCCCACTCTGTAAATTATAAATATATAATCAATATATTGTATGCCTGAAACTATAAAATATAACATAATATTGAATGACAACTGTAATTGAAAACTTCAAAATAATTAATTAATCAAAAATGAAAGAAAAAGGAGTTGCAGGCCCCCAGCTGCCCTGAAAGCTGATGGCAGATGCCAGAGGAAGCCCAGCTGACACCAGGACTGTGCAGCTGAGGCAAGCCTGCATCGCCAATGCGCAAATTCATGGCTGAATAAATGGCTGTGATTGTATAATTTTTAGTATTTTCTTTGTGTTTGGTGACATTTTTAAACTTTCACATTAATCTTAATGGTTTTTAAGTTGATTTCCATAGATTTTTAAGGTAGATTTTCTTATCATTTCCAAATAATAACTTTGGTTCTGCTTTTTCAGTATACATACTGATAATTTCTCTTTTCTTGTCTTATTATGTTGGCAAGAAGCTATAGAACAATGTAAGGTTTATATTGCTGTAACTGAATGATTTTGTTTTAAGTGCCTTGTAAAATTTTCAAAAATGCATTGTATACATAAATTCCATTAGAAAAAAAGTAATAGGGAGCTAAAGGGCTTTAGAGTGACAACAGCAATTTTTTGCCTTGCAGGAATTTAAAGAATAATACTTTGTGGGTATTTTTATTATTGTAAGATATAAAAATACCAAATCAAAACAGATTCTGTGTGTGTGTGTGTGTATACATTTATAATGTATATAAAAAGTAACATTTTAAGATGTTCTAGGTCTCAAGAACTTTACATTTCAAGTGCTCTAAGAAACTACTGAAAATGTGCTCCACCAAAATGAGGGAATAAAACAAGAATGAGAAAGATGGACTAAAAAAAACAAGATCTATGCATACCTGGAAATAAGATGTTCAGATTTCCTTTAGGAAATGACTCATTACTCAACTGAAAGCAATGTGGTGACATCTGACAGCCTCTAGCTGGTAACTCCTTTGATATATGCCTCAGCTTTTGAGCCAAGGCCACATACCTCTTGAGGTGGTCCTTCATCAACAACTGAGCAAGGTGAGGTCGGAAGAACCTGGTCATTTCTACCTTTATAGGATCTTCCAGAAAACTATTATTTGAGCTGCACTCCCCATAGGCTGGAAGGTTTGCAGCGCAGTCTGACCACTCTGTTGTCCATCCTGCTCTTCCCTTTCCTTGCATGGGTACCACTACTCAATAAATTTTTGCACCTTTAGCAAAAAGAAAGAAAGAAAAATAAAGTCTCACTACTGACATCTCTTTGAAACTGTTTATATTGAGTTTAATTTAATATTTATCAGCAAGTTAATTTGGTCAACTGAACTATCAGTATCTGACTTGCATGTTAAAGCTTTAGATGATTATGTCTAAATGGAAGCTAACATTTTTTAAGAATAAGATTTGGATCAGTATATTTTTCTCCACCTTCCTGACGTGGTTATGGTTATATATATGTTTTCCTAGTAAAATGAACTATTTTCTATTTTCAGCTATCTATATTTTAAAATAATACATCATATAATATTCCAAGTACTGAACATAGACTCCAATGGATCAGTGTACTAGCTTGCTTTGTCAAAATAAGGGTGAAATGCATTTTCTTTAGCACCAATATTAAATATTTCTCAATGATTTTATAGTACTACATATAAAAGATGTTTACTACATATGGTTGAATAAATGAAAAGAGAAGGAATGTATACAAAATAGATATCACAGTCTTTCACATTTAAGTTTGTCAGTCATTGAAATAAAGATTATATTCTTTAATGTTCCCCTCTTATCTTGAAGTTTATTGTAATTATTAGTAATTATCTAAATATTATTATGATTGATATATGTCTGGAGCATGTATAACTATTTCTCAAGTATAATTATCAGTTACATATCATTCTATTTAGATGTACAGTGTATACAAGTTCTGTCCAGAAGATGTTCAGCCATGTAATAAGAAAAATAGAGACATTTATTGAGGAAGATACAAGACACAAGAAGCATTGTGCATAAGACAATGACACCTCAGTACCCTTCAAAGTAGGTGCCTTGGAACTTCACGCAGTTCTCCCAGTAGCCACCAGCTGGCCCGCCATATTTTCCTGAATCTCATCAATGGTCTGAAATCTCTTCCTTTTCAAAGATGATCTTAGTTTTGGGAAAAGCCAGAAGTCACACGGTGCCAAATCTGGACTATAATGGGGCTTAGTCACCTGGGTGATTTGATGTTTCAACAAAAAACGCTGTATAAGATGTGATGTGTGAGCTGGTGCATTGTCATGATGAAGCTGGCAATCATCAGTTGCCCATAGCTGTGACCTTCGGAATCAACTGAATAGTTTCTTTGGAGGAATGTTCAAGCCTAAGGCAAAATTTGATGCAGATTCATGGTTCTACTCAGTGACTTTGGTGCCACAGCCACACAGTACACATGTTGGCTCAAAAGTGCCTACCACCCCCACTAATTAATGCAATGAGGTCATTGTTCACAAGTGTGCATTCCAGTCCACTTTCTTTGGCTGCCAGGTTACATCGATGTCATACAAGCTGTTCTCATTATATTAACAATGGCTGGACTTTCCCAATAGTCTTTGTATAAGGAGCTATATAGTACAGACCTGAAGACCAATAGGTATTAAAATATTCAATAATCACCAAGCATAAGTACATACTTTTAGGGATATTGCTAACTACCTACATGTTGTTTATCAAAGTATTCTTAATTTGAATTTTTATTTTTTGAGGAAAACAATGATTTGAGAATGATGTGAGTTTGTAGTAACAGTCAGTGACTAACTTGGCTGAGCACACCATTTTATGAAGCTAAAATATATATCAAATTACCATAGAAAATAATAATATATGAGAACAAAAACAAATAAAGAAAAGGAGCACCTGAAAATTGATGCCACAGTTTCCCCAGAACACAAACCAAATGACCTTATACAGGCAAACATATCAAATGAAATTGCAATACTGAAATAATAGAAGGGAATCAAAATGATAGTGAACTTGCTCTCAGGGTATCCTATTGGATAAATACTACATATAGATAATTTTAGGAACTATGGAAGCAAAATCCTTTTGAGGTATTTATTAAAGTACTAGATAGCTCTTTCTCTTGTACCAATAGCAATATTTAAATTTCCCTCTATGTGTATGTAGTCTAGTTCATTTTTGTGTGATTATCCCACATTTTTGTGAAGAAAGACAGAGACAGGATGTTGTATATTGACACTGAATAAGTATAGTACATATATTTGTGTCATAGAATTCAAAATAAACAGGTGGTCTGTAGTTTTGTTTTTTTGTTCATGTATTTGTTTTTCTTCTCCTAGAAGACTGTTTGTGTAGGCTGATAGACAAACATGGGGTCACGAGTGTTTCAAATTATTTTCTACTTTTATAAAAAAGTAGAATTCCTTATTTTTCCCTGAAAATAAGAGAAAATAACCAAAGCACATTAGTACAGTTTCTACATTTTGCAGAGCTTTGAAAAAATGAAATGCAAACATTTAAACTGGAGGTGAATAGAGTCTAACAAAACTTATTCTTGTCTGTAACAGAGGAACTGGGGCAAATTATGTTAATGATATCTTCTTCAGTCCTGTTAGCCACATCTCTCACAGCCAGGAGATGCGAGAAAGCTGCTCTGTTTATTTGAGAAAACCCTAGTGGTTCTTCTCTGTCATGCTACGGTTCATTCAGCACAGTTAAATGGTAAGCAAAGCTTCTTTTTCTCTCAGGTTATTCATTCAGCTAATGTGGTGGGAGTTGGAACTTTTGAAGAATGAACATTACTATTAACTCGAGCAACTTGTTCATATCCTGCACTACCTGGCCCTTGTTTTTCATTAGATTAGCCTGAAACGTTCATCATTAAACCTGCCAGTGGAATTTAGTGCATCAAGTATCTTGGTAACTTTTTCATCGAGTTCAATTTTATAGACACACACGCAAAGCAAAAGCAAATTCACTAGATACGTGTGTGCAAGAAGCTATCTGAAGGGAGGATTTCACAATGGCATCAGCAGTGTATTCAGAAACAGAAGTTCTAATGACTAAGAATGTTGTCTGCATTTTATAGGTATAATACCATTATTCATAAAGAAATTTTTAAAAGCCTTGTCAAAACAATAATAATTCTTAGAAGCTGTGCTAATGTTGACAAATTAATTTTATTTTAACTTGTTTTGTTTGTATTTGTTCCGTTTTCTATATTGGTTGACATTAAAATGTTGAAATGCAGATTGATGAAATATAACAGTTTACCTAAATATTTCTTCATTAGGATTTAATGGTAAACATCATACATCTATTTCATGTCTGATTCACTTTCTTAATAGTGTGATATTACCAAACACCAAACTATAAGGAGAATGTCAGTGTTATTATGAATTATTATTCATTGACATGATAAAATTCAGTTAGTTTTACTTATTGGAAAATATGTTTATTTTACCAGTTACTTTGATTGAGTTTACAACACTAAGAAAACCCCTTTTCTGGATAATACTGATGATCTTCATGGCATCCTGACTCCCCCTTTCCCAACTGAGTTCCATCTATGCCATCAACACTTTATATGATGGTTCATCATAATTCTCTGACTGTACTCATGTAGCTATTTGTATTGTTTTACTGTTCCAGGAAATAATAGATTTACTATTGTGTATTTTACTGAAAAAATGAATTAATTAATAATCCATTTAACAAATTCTGCCTGATTGTGTACTATGTAGATCTAAGACAAATCACTAACATTAATGAAGTGGTAGTGGGAAAAACATGTAACATATTCTTAGAAAATGTTTCAAGAAAACATATTCCTCCATTAGTTTTTTAAACCATATTAATTTCCATACAAAACACCTTTTCAATGTGTTAATCATCTTTATGTTGGGAATACTCCCACCTATACTGGACTGTCTGTAGCTCTTTTTTTTAGCACACCTTTTTTTAAAGATCTTATTTATTTATTTAGAGAGAGGGGAAGGGAAAGAAAAAAGGAGGGAGAGAAGCATCAATGTGTGGTTGCCCCTCACGTGTCCCTAACTGGGGACATGGTCAGCAACCCAGGTATGAGCCCTGATTGGGAATCAAACCAGCAATCCTTTGGTTTGCAGGCCCGTGCTCAATCCACTGAGCTACACCAGCCAGGGCACATCTTTTAGACCTGTGTATGCAGTCATTATTCTATTTCTGATTTTTACCTCTCTCCACCATGTATTTTCTTACCAAAATTCATTTCCTCTTGTATATCCAGAATCAAGAATTATCAACTGATCTCTAGTTTTAGAGGGAGAAATCAGTATCTATTACATTGCATTTTTTTTTAAAGAAAAAAACTCAACTGTAGCTAACTGAAGAGTTGGTAGAACTAGCCATTGAAAGAGTATCTAAACCAAATCTTCCCTGAAATGAAATTGAAAGCCTCTTTCATCCTTGTACACTCAACTTTATGGCATAAATAACCAAGCACAAAGATGCTGGCCAGCAATATAGTGTAAAAATATACTAGTGTTTTACTTGCCAAAATGTTTTTAGGATGTTTTATTTTTGTTATAGGTTGAATTTTTTCCCCTCCAAAAATGTTAAAGTCCTAATCTAAGTACCTTTGAATGTGAACTTATTTTTTTTTTAAAAAAAAAGGGTTTTGCAGATGATCAAGATGAGGTCATTAGGGTGGGCCCTAACCCAATATGACTAGTTCTTACAAAAAAGGGATAGCAGATACACAGAGATAACACCATGTGATGATGAAGGCATTGATAGGCAAAAGAATGCCAAAGACTGACAGAAGACAAAACAAAACAAACAAACAAAAAAACGCTAGCAAAGAGGCACAGAATATCTTTCTCAAAGGGCTTAGCAGGAACCAACTTTGCTGACAGTTTGAAATCAGACTTAACCTCAAAAACTGCGAGACAAAAAATTCCTGTTGTTTCAGCTGCTCAGTTTGCAATATTTTATTATTACTGATGTAAGAAACTAACACAATTGTTTTCTGGATTCTCCTGTGAAACATATGCAGGGGTTGGGATAACTGTTCACACAGAAAAAAAAAAGGTCCAACTTTTAAATTCTTGCTGTTGTTGAATTCTTCCTGTTTTCTCACCAGATGATTTCTACCGCTCCAACTTTTTTGCCTGCTACAGGGTTCAGATTTGCATTATTCAAACTAGGAAATTCGAAAGCATCAATTGTAGAAGGCATTCAGTCTTACTAACTCAATTCTTGAATTGTTAATTCACATAATAATTTGTAGTTCAGTTCTACAATTAGGTTCTGCATATAAAAAAGTTTCACAGTGTTCATGAAGCTAGTTTCTAGTTCAGTGATATGATTTGGCAGTAATGAGAAGAGAGGCAAGAGGGCTGGTCCCTCTTGCAAGAGTGGTCTCCCAGGCAAGCAGATACTAGTGCGTCTAAGGAGGGGAGAAACAGCTAACAGCCTCTGTCGGGAATGGACACGAGCAATCTCCTCCTGGAGTATTTGTTGGGAATGCACTGGAGAATTTGGAAGTCCTCTATGTTTTTTGATTTGCCTCAAATATCCCAATTTTTTGGTCTATTCTTTTGAATAGACCAAAAGATCTTACATTTACATAAGATCTATACCAAGACTGTGAATTCACTTGTACTTATAGGTATCTTGCAGTCCAGCACGTAAATAAATGAGATATGCGCATCAAGACAAGAAAATAGGAATTCTCTACAATATCTAAGAACATAGGAGAAATCTCTGCATTCCTATAGTTCCTCATCCTTCCATTTCTTATCCTACTGTTCTCATGATCCCACATAGTCTTGTCCTCAGCGGGACTGCTGTGCTGGTTACCTTAGGTAATGATTTAATTAGAAATTTCACCATTGCATGCTATGGACATCTAGATTTCCTTTGTGGCACATGGGGCAATTGACCAGATAACCAACTCCCAATATCCTACATTTCTCTGAGCATTTTAGTTGTCAACTTCCTTTCTGATTCTATTTTTGTATAAAATATGTTTTGTTTTGTATTTGCTTTTTTTTTTTTTGGTAACTAGTAACAAGCAGTGATTTCTTCTTTCTACAGCAAAATAAATTAACTGGAAAGACATGGGGGAACACACAAGATTGAAGAAAATGTTGATAAAAACAGGCTTGAAACAGAGAGAAAGCAAGAAAATTCAGACATTTTTTATAATCAGGAATGTTGGTTGGCATGTTATTGATAGACATGTAGAAAATCACTCAGCCAAAGATAACTCTATTACTACAAATTGTTTTCCACAAAAGCTGATTAAGCTTCCTGGTGAATAAAGTTGGCTCACGAGAAACTACTAGGATTATTCTTTTCAACATAGTATACATGAGCCTGTAGCCCCCTTTTTTGCAGCACAGTGATCCCTCCATGAGGACAAACTAGGTTCAGATTTTCCAGGTAGGCAAGTCGAAGAGCCTGGGGTTGCAGAAGCTGAGGGTCTCCAGACTCCTCTGAGAAACATGAAACTTTGGAATTCTCCAGAAAAAGAATGATAGTAATAAACTCAGCACTTTTTTTTATAACTTCAGATACTTCAAACATGCCCTTAAGATTGTTCATGAGACCATTTGGAATTGTAAGAAAGACAAACTTCAGGGAATAAAAAGGGAACTATATATAAAATCATGACCAATGAACTGAGTTTAGTTATATGAACTATGTGATTTGGAACAAATTACTTGGATATCTCCAGTTTTTCATCTGTACTGTAAAGTCATCAGTTTGTTTCTAAGTGAGTTAACAGCATGTTGTTGATTTTAACACGGACTTTACAGTAACTTAAGGATTTAGGGTGCTACTGTGTTTGTTTTGGTGAGAACCTCTAGCATAGAGTGAAAATTTCCACAGTGAGTACAGAACTCCAGAGCCACCAAGCATAGAACTATTCCAGTCATCCACAGCTGTGCAACAACTTACCTCAAGATGCCAAGGCTATTACACAAAAGCAATAATTTGTTTTGCTTACAAATGTGTAATTTTGACAGGGTTTGGTGGAATCAGCTAATCTCTATTCAACATGGTGTCAGCTGATGGAATTCACCTGGGCTAGAAGATCTCCGTATAAAATGACTCAGTCTCGTGACTGGCAATTCGATGCTGTCTCTAGAGCATTTCCATGGGACTGGCAGTTCGGCATCTTCACTGCTCAGGGACTGGTTTGCAACAGCAAATAAATAAATCAGTTCTCCTGTTACACAGTTGAGGAAACGGAGGCTTAGAAAAGTAGAGTCAGGTGTCTGGACTCACTGTTCTCTGACCTTGCCCTATTGCTTATTTAACATATTCTGTACCCGACATCATAATGCAAACTGAGTCTCCCTTAACTGGTATTTTGAGTATTCTAATACCATATTTATATTGCCTATTATGAGCAACATATTGAATATCAAAAAGAAAAGTTTTGGGAAATATTTTAAATTATTTATTTTTTCTTAAAGGCAAATACTGTCATTAGAAATTATAACTACTGAGAAAATGTTTAGAACTCATAAATTGTGAACATTTTTCCCCTACAAATATTCAGACATCATCAGTCATCTGTTTATTTTTTAAGCTCTAACAATTTTCCAAGATTCAGAGTTCAAATAGCATGTGGTTATTAGTTCAGACAAACATCACAGATTGTTATGAAAAGAATGTGTGAGTTTTAGTCAGCCATAACCTGCAGCTGTCTCTGCTATTGCAGATATACCTAGGGTATTTTTGTGTAGACTTATGAACTAACCATCTATGAAATGTCACATGTTTTAACAGAGATAGTGACAGGCACTATGGATGACTAGGGAACATCATGAGTCAGTCTGATTCTGGTTCTACATCTTAAAAGATACAAATCAAAATATATCACATAAAGAAAATGCATGAACTATTCAGCCCAGATTCTGAATTCCACATAGAAAAAAAATAAACTGTCACAACATTTAATGATATTGTCAGTATACATTTCTCTAAGATTTGAGAAGAAAATCAAAGAAGAAAGAGAAAAAGAAATCACTGCTTTTGTTCAACTTATACTAGATTCCCCTTGAGTTAGTTCCTGCTAGTTATTAAGGGACTTAGTCAAGTGAATTATTTTTGGTTATTAAATAACAGCTTTTTCTAATATTAACAATGCTAAGGTAGTATATAATAGAGAATGTTTTAAGGTATATCATAAAACCCATTTTTTGAACAATCCTTAATAATTCTATTAGTCTTTTTTTGCTAACATTAGGTGGTTGGTTAGACATTTAACTGTTGAAAATTTCTGATGCGGTATCATAGCCCAGGGTTTTTAGATTCTCAGATGTGTTTTATTAGTTGCTTCTTTTTGACAGTTCAAATAAATAATGTTCTCCTCAAGCCAATACACAAAATCTGAGACAGTTCATCAGTTTAACTGACTTTCATCCAACAAATACTTTTTTCCCTCATCATTTTCTTCTCTTATCACTGTACCTATTTCTTCTACTCACACCACCCAGCATTTGAGCCTTCCCTATATACCAGGAACTCTAATAAGCTGTGTGAATGAAAAACTCACAGTCTTTCCTTTAGGTGGTCCACAGTAAAGGCTTCTATGGCATTTGTATCAGGTGGTTATTGTTCTGCATATCTCAACTATTGTACGAGACATATTTATATTAAAATATTATTCATATGTGAACTTCAAATTTAACTGATATCTTATATTTTTATTTGTTAAATCATCCTAGCTATGAGGCACTGTGAGAATGAGGGGCTATAGTTTGGCTTCTTTGAAATATAACTCAGTCTCAAGACTAGTCTATCTCTGGGCAAGGGAAATACAGCCTAATATTTTATACATCTATCCCTAAAGCACTATCTGTTTAATCTCTTCTCTGTATATTTTTTATAAGATTCTGTTTATTTATTTTTAGACTGAGGAGAAGGGAGGGAGAAAGAGAGGGAGAGAAACATCAGTGTGTAGTTGCCTCTCACATGCCCCACACTGGACACCTGGCCTGCAAGCCAGGCATGAGCCCTGACTGGGAATTGAACCAGCGACCCTTAGATTCAGAGGCCAGCACTCAATCCACTGAGCCACACCAGCCAGGGCTTTTCTCTGTATCTTAAACTACCCTTACCTTCCTATGGAAACAGCACTGAGATCAGTCAGCACAGTGACATTTTCAATAAATCCATGGCAGAGCAAGTGCATCACAGAAAATGCAATGACTTAAAAAAATACACTAGAAAGGCATCTACTTATTAGAATTTGTTTAGCTCAGTTGAAGTACTTTTAGAATTTTTTTTTATTATTTCTACTGAAAAGAGTAAAATGAAAGATATCTCAGACAATAATGCATTGGTGAGTAAGCATGTAAAAGTTTGTGGAAAAAATCAAAACAATAAAACAGGAAGACAAGTGTGATCTACCCTAAGTCAGAAAGAACTTTAAACTTTCTACAGGAAAAGTTTACTCTTCTGATGCCAAAACATAAAGCATGAAAACTTGTGGCGAACAAATATCTTTTCATGTCTTGTTTAAGCTTTAGAGAGCTAAGTTTGTTGCAATTAAAGTAGGAAGGTTTTAGAGGTGAATTGCCATGAAAGTATAATGATAGCCAATCTACTTTGATTAGGGTGCTATTGATGAAAGGCAGAAATGTAAACACAGTTTTTTTATTGACAGACAAATTTTGGGTGGAAATTCTTAAGAGGATTCGAAAAGCCCATTGACTGTTAAAGGCAATGATTTCTGATTTCTCAGGTAATTGCCAGTGTCCAGACACAACACCAGGAAGGATATTTGTGTAATAAGAGCAACAGTTTTAGTGCAGGAACGATAAATGTGGATACGGCTGGACTCCCGCACCGACTATCGGTATATAAATTTCTGTACCCAAGATCATTGGGATAAAAACACACCACACATGCAACATTATGAAAATTAAGATGCTGAATGTCTAACATCCACCACATATTTATATATCAATAAAAGTAACTATTATTATAATTATACTATCATTAATATAATAAAATATAGTTGAGTACAGTCTGTACAAACATTTCCCTTTTTATATTTTAAGTTTTCACTTCTTTCAATATATTCTATGTTTAATTTCTCATGTTGCTAGAGACATTGTGATATATTCTTTATCATCACAGTGAATGGCAAGGACGGTAGAATGCATCATTCCAACAGCTTGTCCACTTTGTCTTCAGATTTAAGTATTTTGCATGAATAACCTTAAACAACAATACATGAACTATTATAATTTTCTTAAATCTTATCTTTACTAACTTAAGTAACAGATATATTAATAATAATCACTATTAAATGATTAGGAATTTTTTTAATTGCAAATATATTTTGACTAGTAAGCCTCCTTTAAGAAGACATTTACCTTGAATGTTTAATATCTACATTGAAGTGGCATGAAGATACTTCAGGATATCGTGGGGTTTGACTCGCCAATTTCTATCCCTAATCTCATGATTACTGATGAATTTCATTCATTCTTAATGTCTCACTTACAAATAGACATTATGCCCTGATTCTGCCTAATAAAACAGGAGAGAAAGTCAGCCTGGGGCATCTTGAAAGGAGAGATGAGAAGAGAAAGTGTCGTGTTCAGAATATTCTCATGTCTAGTTATAACGCCTAGAACTGATGCTGCCATTTTGCCACCGTCAGCGAAACCAAACAGAGGGCCAACTCGTCACACTGAGATGGAGTGGCAGAGAGTCAAAAAAAACTCTGGAGTGTTGATGATCCTAACCTGCGTGGAGTTCCCTGCTTTTGGACCACATAAGAGGTAATATGTTTCCTTATTTTTAAAGCTAGTTAAATGATTGTTTCCTTTAACACATAGCTATAAACCACCAGAACAGACACACTGGAAGCCCTCAATAAATGCTGGCTATCTTTTTTGTCATCCTTATTATCATCATCCTGTTTCCCCTCAACATCACCATTATCAATAATCTTGTTTCCTACTCATGGCCTCACACAAGCTGTATCCCCCTCAGAGAAGGCTACTGCCCCAAGACTTTTTCAAGCTTTCTCTCCCTTTACCTCCATTCTTTAGAGACCAAATGTTCTCTTAAGATCACTCATTCTCACACAACTTTGCCCCTTTGGTTTTCTTTTGACTTATAACAGTTTTGGTTAAAGTCATGCTTTACCACTTGGTTGTACACTTCATTAGGTAGTAAACTCACAAAGACAGTTACTTTTCCTATTTTATTTAATGTTATCTGTCCAGGGGATAAGCACAATCCTGGAAAGTAGTTGGAAATAAGTATATGTGCTATGTGAATGAAAGAATGAATGAAAATAAGTCAAAGTTTAAAATGTAAAGAATAACTATTATGCATCCAAATAAACTATTTATTAGTTCTGAAAGCATGTCTGTAAATATGCTACTTTCACTTACTTTGTGATTTGACAAGATTTTATAGACATTGCTATTGTAGACTATGAAACTGTCCCATAAGCAGTATCTTTAAAAGAAAGAAAGGGAATTAGGAATGATTGGAGTTGAAGGAACTGAGAAGAGACCTTTAGGATACAGCAAAAATTATGGTACTCAGGGGGTTAATGGCTTTTATTTGACAGTTGTGTTTTGCCTCACTTTAATTGAATACACCATTTTCTTTGCGTTCTGCAGTTGACAACTCTTCAAGGACAAATACTGAACAGTGTGTGAGGAGGAAAAAAAACAACAGATTGCCAGATAGACTAAAAAACAATTTAGCACTCAGCAAGAAAAGGAGTGAGAACCAAAGTTGAAATATCCCATGTAGACAATGTCATCACAACACTTTCAGGTTAAAAAAAGAAGTGAAGCACCCTTAAACGTCTCAATTAGAGAATCAAGGTGAACCGAATCGTTTCCCTTGAAGCACTGCCAAATATTTGACATAAACTTCAATTTGCAGCACAAGCTTCAAGGCATCAATTAGAAGAGAAATTTTCTTTTAGAAAAATAATCCAGGAAGGAGTCCGCTTAATGTTTTTCTCATAAAGCTCATTTTGTTTAATTGGTCTGAGGTCCTGTCTGCTTAAAGACAGACTTGCCTATTACTCAAGGCATAGAGGTTTCTTTTTCCTGCTGTGTGATCCAAAGAAAACTTTACACAGATATGTGTGTGCGATTGCATGTGTGAGTGGGTGGGGTTTGTGTGTATGGGTGTGTGTTAGGGTATATGTGTGTACATGTCTGTACATAGACACACAGATCATTAGGGTATCAGACTCCAGTTTGAAAGAAAGGATTGAGGATTGGTAGGTTTTATAATGATCTTAAATGCACATAATTTAGCTCAGCATCTCAAATCTCTTCTATTACCTATAACTACATTTAATTCTAGTGTTCATAAGCATATTTTTATCTCTCTTTCTTTAAGCTTAATATATAAATTTAATTGTATTGAAAAATAAGAAATTCCAATGTTTTTCTGTTTAACTCTTCAAGAATTCACCAGTTGTTGAGACAGGTTCTCTCCCAGGTAGAAGGTCAAATACTCTTTTCGGGAGTTGTAGTCACTTACCATCCACTATTGATGTCAAAGTCTCAGGGATCCCTTCACTTCCTAACAAACATACAGTCTGGAAATTTAATTTCTCCATTTATCACTTCAATATTTTCCTCTACTATACCAACCTTTAATCTATTATATTAATAAAATAAGCAAATAAGTAAGTGAAAACAAATCAAAAACTAATAAAATAGTCTCCATGTTCAGAAAGGGTAGAAAAGCTAGTTGTAACTCTCAAAGAATACTTTATATAATTAGAATAATTTCAATGGTAGTTACTTACTGTTCTTGCTGTTGTAGCAGAAGTAAGAGAATTAACATAAAAAATACAGAAATGTTATAAAATAAAAAACAAGAGGTGGGTTGTATTTTGACACAATCAACCATTTAAGTCTGTATAATTTACTTCAATGGGACATTTGAAATGACATTATTCTTTATTATTTAAAAATCATTCACTTGCAAAAGCATTCACCATGTGTCGAAGATACTTGGTCTAAGTATCTAACACAAGATGAGTCTGTATATTGCACATTATAGGAATGTGTATGTTGAAGTCTTTTCTTTGGTTTATCTGACATCACTACTTTTAGACCTTATCAGGTATGTGACTTTGACCAAGTTAATTAAACTGACTTTACCTCAGTTTCTCCATGTGCAAAATTGGGGTAATCAGAGTGTGATAGCTTTTAGAATTATTGTAAAGCATAAATGAAATTTTACTCATAAAGAGTTTGGAAATGTGTCTAATATACACTAAGCACACATTAAAGCTTAGCTGTTACTCTTACTATGCTAGAATGCATAATCAGGATATTTAGATACATAATTTACTATACTACTATGTGATATATACCACGCAGAAGTATTTAGTGTTCCAGTTACAACTACTTGCTCCCAGATAATTAGAGTTTTAGAATGACGGTGACTTTTGGTTAAATGAATCATCCAGGCAACCAAGATCAAAAGGGGAAGGAAGTGCTATTGATGATTGTGCTGAAACAATGGACATAGACCAGAACTCACCAGTGGGGAGTGATAACCCAAATGTACAGCAATTCCACTTTTACCTGGCGTGGGCACTTAATTTTTTTCAGATGAGAAAATAATAAAAGAGACGAGATCAAGGGTAGCTGCATGAACAATCTGAGAATCCTGACATGGATTTTGAAAGTATAGCAAGTAATTTAGCATGGCTGCTATATAGGAATATGGAAATGAAAAATTAAAAGAGTGTAGACTGGGAATGAACTTCTGGCCTCCAAATGGCACTTTATTTTACAGGTAATGAATAATCATTTAATAGTTTTCATCACAAGTGTGGCATGGTCAAATCTGCATTTAAGAAGATAATTTGAGCTGCTTTGCTTGGATGAGAATGAGAAAGTGTGCTATATGCTATAGCAGCCTAGGCTGAAAATGATCCAGGACCCTAAGAATGAAGAGGGTATAATCTGTAAAAGCCAATAGTGTGGTGACAGCCAGATTGGGGCTGGGAAAGGAAGGGAAAATGGGACATTTGTAATAGTATCAATAATGAAAATAAAAGGAAAAAAGAATGAAAGAAGGGGTAGGATTTTGAGCCATTTAAAAATTCATTTAATAAGATGTATTAAGCAATTGTATGGATAAAAATTAAGTAGCAGGAGAAAAATAAAGACAATCTAAGTTCTAGCATGGGTGAGTGGATGCATAGTGATTAAGTTGGAGAACACAGAGTAGAAAAAGGTTGGGAAAAGAACATGATGAGGTACCTAAGTACAAGTTCTATGTTTGAGGTGTTTGTAGAGAAAGCCTCCGGGGGATGGTAAGCATGCAGCCTTATATTACCATGAATAAACAGTTTGTTACTTGAGATTTGTTGTAGGAGATTTATGACATTGCCTTTATGTTTGATTAAAACAAATTGAAATAAGAAGCTAGGATGTACTCTGTGTACTTGCTCTAAAAATATATGATTTTTTATTTAACTGCTTATTTACATAGTTATATTTTTCTATGCAAATAGAAATAAAATTTTGGCCAAACTTCTCTTGTACTCGCCACCAAGTTTAGACTTATATTCTAGTATATAACTTATTTTTCCTCATTATAGAGAAAGCAGTGAGTGAATGTTCATTACATTAAATTCAAATTGAATCCTTAATTGATTAAAATAAATGTTTGAGCTGAGGAGATAATAAAAGGACAGAACAAAACAAGTGTACAAACTGCATCTATTTCCGTTTTATGTATCCTGAGCCGGTGCTGGATGATGGCTCTGGAAGCGGGGTCGGGGACCGAGAGTCAGAACCATCAGTGCATAGTATGGCTTCTGCTCTAACCATGCCCTGGGGGTGGTAGTCACAGTGAGGGGTGGGGAAAACACCAACGTGGGCGTTTCTCTCTTGGCCTGAACAGTGGCTGCGCTGGGAAAATTGTTTTCTCCCAAATCAAGTTTCCTGGCTCTCAGCTTTAGATAAAGTGTCACCTGAATAAATAATAGTCACCTGAGTAAATAAAATCTGCATTTTTTGTACTCTGTAAGCCTACTTTTGCCCCACCCTGTATTTATTCATTAACATAGATACTTGGCATTTTTAAATTATTTCTTTAAATTCTGTATCCTTTCAATTTTTTATTAACTTGAGTTCTTAAAATAATTAAATGTAAAGCTAATTACATAAAACTAAATATTGAATTAAAAATCAGCATTAAGTATAACATTTACAAAGAGAACAGAAATCATTTTTGGTTTTCTAAGAATTTCTGCCCAGTTAAAAAAAAAAGCCCGATGGCCCCTGTCCATGTGACATATTGGCTACTTCCCCTTCTGAACCACTTGCGTCTGGTTCTGAGAACTACAGAGGCTAGTGCT
The DNA here is from genome assembly GCA_004024845.1 of Tonatia bakeri. Lineage (NCBI taxonomy): Eukaryota > Metazoa > Chordata > Mammalia > Chiroptera > Phyllostomidae > Tonatia > Tonatia bakeri. Next base: position 277,522 of record PVIA01000558.1, read on the forward strand.
GACCCCTTGAGAACAATTCTGCTACCTAGAGATGATAATATAGATAGGCAGGTGGCCCATTTCACCCTTTCCATGATGTTCTCCTTGATGGGCCGTTTCTGGAGATAGATACCGGAAAGGATATCTTAGACATACACATGTCTATTTTTAAAAATTGGCTGCAATATACTCTTTCTGCTCTTGTACTCCTAGTTAGCATTAGCAACCAATGTTCTTTTCCTTTGCTTTCCAGAAGGCTATGTCCTCTTTTCCAAGACAAAGTCTGGGCTCAAGAGAATGTGCATTTGTCACACCTAAGTCATTTTAAAATGATGTGGGAAAGTTGAGGTTTGGCAGAGAGAGCTGTAATTGGGACAGAGGTTACTTACCCGAGTCCTGATTGATGCTGGCCACCGACCCAAAATTACTTCATTTCTCCTCCAACTTTAGCTGCTGGTTAAGAATACCCTTTAGTTCTGTAATATGTAAAATAAGGTGGTTAAAAGAATGGACTTCAGTAGATCTGATGCTCAGAAAAACCTTCCTGAGGCCTGGAAGGAAGAGATTGGAGCGAGGAAGAAACAGGCAGAATAACTCTGTGCTGGGAAATTCTCATTGTCATCTGGCTGCAGAAATGAAGCCATACTCATATTCAGACCTGTTGTTTTAAGCACAGCAAAATTCCACCATTATCCATTTATTCCTTTCTTTTACAACACTTATCAGGAAAAGAAAGTATTTGAAAGCTTTTTAAAATAATATATGAATTGTGTGAACTCTGAATTCTTTTAAACATGTTGAGGCTGTATTAAAGCAAATAGTTTTCAAGTATCGTTTAGTTTTATTTATTTATTTATTTATTAATTAAATTATGAGCCTGGCTGGTGTGACTCAGTGGATCAAGTGCTGGCCTGAGGACCAAAAGGTCTCTGGTTCCATCTCCGGTGGAGTCACGTGTCCGGGTTGCAGGCCAGGTTTCCAGTATGTGAGAGGCAACCGATGGATGTTCCTCTTACACATCAATGTTTCACCCCCTCTTTTTCTTCCTCCCTTCTGCTCTCTCTAAAACTAACCAACTAACTAACTAACTAACTAACTAACTAACTAAATACATAAATAAATAAAATTTTTAGTTATGGGTTTTAGTGTATTCATTGAACTTGTACACATTAACAAATGATATTCTTATATCTTTCTTCAACTTCTTTATAAAGCATTGCCTATTGTATAAAGGAGTAAGCATTTGACTGCAGCAAATACAATTAGACCATGTCTGACAATAGACTTGGCAAGATATAAACAAGCATGGGGCTTATTGCCTCAATATTTGGACAGCATCCTCTCAAAACAAAATGTTTTATGGGAAACTTTCATGTGTATTTTATCATGTGGAGAGGTAAATTCTGACTTTGATGTTGATGATTACCTTTATATTATTAATTCTTTTGGTTATTTATTTTTTATTTATGAATAATCTTCAAGTGTCTATACAGGAATATCCAAAATTACCACAAATATACTGACTCCGCTGAGGTACTCTGCAGATACAGGTTAAGATACATACATCACTTGCCAACCAACTTCATTTACTTTCTAATGTTGCTGTAATAAATTACCAAAAACTTAGTGGCTTCAAACAGCACAAATTTATTTTCTTACAATCTGTAGGACAACTGTCCAAAATGGCTCTCACTGGGCTAAAATCAAGATGTTAGCAGGGCTACGTTTCCTTCTGGAGGATCTGGAGAACTCTTCCTCTTGCGTTTTCTAATTTCCAAAGGCTGCCCACAACCACTGGCTTCTGGGTCCCTTCTATCTTCAAAGCCAAAATAGCCTGTAGAGTCTTCATTCCATCAAGTCACACTAACATTGTCTCTTCTGCCTCCCTCTTACATCTTTGAGGACACTTGTGTTTGGACCCAGGTAGATTACCCAGGCTAATCTTCCTCTTTTAAGGTCAGCTAGTTAACAAACTTCATTGCATCTGCAACTGTAGTACTCTTTTGCCATGTAACATAAGTTATTCATGGGTTCTGGAAATTGGAGGACAGACATTTGGGGTGGGGTCATTATACTGCTTTCCACACCACTCTAAGGTATTGTGTGCTTTTAACCACAGCTTCAGGGAAAGCGTTTTGGGGGATGCCCATCTTAAGCTGCCTCTTCTCAAACAACGTGTGCCATCTCCACTGATCACTGCTAATTGGAGCTTGGGTGAGTATCTAACTGAAGAAGGAACCCATTTACAGATAAGTCAGTGATTTATAACATCTGAAAAGTAGTATAAAAGACAAGCTGGTTGAGGACATTATCTGTTTCAGGGATTTGAGCTTAGAGATACAGAGGGGCTAGGCTAGTTAACTGTGGGTTCAGGAGCTACAAGGTTTGTCAGACCTAGAAGCTAGATAACATTTTTACCATATTTAATTTCAATATGCCAAAGCTAAAGAAGTTCATAGAGAGAAGAGGAATAGAATAGATGTATCAAACAATAATCAAATAAAACAAAAAAGCATGAGATGGCCTTAGAGATAACATGAAACTGCTGTAATTCATTCTCTTGTTTTTAATGATTTTGACATTTTTGAGGAGTGCTAGCTATGCATTTTGTCAAACATCCACAAATTGGTATTTGTCTCAGATAATTTTCTCATGATTAGAATATGATTATGGGTTTTGTGGGCAAAAACATACACAAAGAGAAAGGGCTATTCTCATCACATCCTCTCAAGGGTGTATACTATCAGTATGAGTTTTCATTGATGATGCTAACCTTAATTACCTGTATGAGGTGGTTTTAATTTTCTCCACTATAAAGATAGAATGGGAGATATCCTCCTTCTCCCTGAAGGGAGAGTATGTACATAAATGATTTGTAATTCTTCTGTATCCAACACTTGTCTGTTGTCCTTTAATTTATTTATTAAATCATTTATTTGTAGCAGTATGAACTCATGACATTTATTTTATACTTTGGGTTAAAATCAAATTTGGCTCACTTCTCACACTGTGTATGCTCTTTCTAAAACAAATTGTATGCGTATTGTTCAAAAGATTAAAATATCTGTCTCCTGAATTCTTCAAGCTACCTATTGAAAGCTTTCTCATGAATGTAGTGATGGCACCTACGCTAGGCCTTGGCTAGGCCTGTTATGTTCATGTTCAGTTTTTGCTGGGCTCTTTGCTTGTATAAACCCACAGACTGGTCATAATTATATAATTTTAATACATATGTTGGCGTCAGTACAGTTAGAAAGTGTACATAAAACTCAATCATTGGTCTGACAGATGTAACTGATGATATAAGAAGCTTGTTAAAACCCTAATTAATTGATCCTAAGACTTGGCAGGACTTCATCTAAAGCAGGTATAAAACCATCATCATCAAGAGCAATACATAACCTGAGAGGAATTAGAAGACTCCGGAAGTTTGTAGTCTAATGTCTTCCATCCTAATATCCTTTATTATGCTTTGCTGGAAATGTAACTTTTATAGAAATGAGGAAAATAAAGCTTCCATGAGAATTATATGTTAGAGTGCTCTTTTTTTGTCATACCTCAAAACCAGTCATTTTTGGAGAATTTTAATACATCAAACGCAACACGTGCACAATGAAATGCATGCGTTTCCTTCCTACCCAATGAGCACCTCTCCCACTCTCTTTGTCTCAGTGAGTGGCACCAAATCACAAAATAATGCTCAGTTATTTTCCAAAGATTTCTATCAATGAATGGAAGCATAATCCTTGATGCTGCATTATCTCTTTTACTTCAGAACCAATTCAGCACTGAATCCTAGATACTTCTTTCAACATGTTTACATAATTCATCAATTTATATTCATTTTTATCACCATTATTCTAGTTCTGTCTTCTCAGCTGCTTAGTAGAACTCTAAAAAATGTTCTGTCATATGACGCCTCTGGAGCAACTCCAGTTTAGTCTTTACACCTTGGTCAGAGACCCTTGTTAAAGCACACATGTGAGCACAAGATCTTCCTGCTTACAACTGTGAATGGAATTCCACTGCCTTTGGAATTAAAACAAAATAAGCTATTTTATAAATTATTTTTTCATTTTATTTTTTGAATACAATTTACATTCAATACTATTTTGTATTACTTTCAGGTATACAGCACAGTTCCCTACGTTGAGCTTCAGCCTCATTTGTATCACATTGCCCCTCACGCTCTCTGTTAGAGCCATATCTGCTGACTGCCTCTACTGGGATAGCCCATGCCCTTCCCGTCTGTCATGCCTATGTTAGCCTAGTTCTTTTGCATGAAGTCATCTTCTCTGTCTCTTTCCCTAGGTAATGTCTGTAATTATCCTTGAGATCTCAGTTTGGTCATAATTTCTTAGCAAACCTTTCCTTAGCTTTGTGACCACATCAAGTAATTAATATGCTCTGATTCTATAGCACCATAAACACCAGCACCATATGCCTCTCCTTCATAGCACTGATCACTGTGGCAATCTGACATTTAATTTGATATTTGGAGGAATGATTATTTTCTTCCATTAGATTATAAACATGATAAATGTAAAAATGTGGTATATAATTTAGACACCCTATGTTTCTATCACTTAAAATACTATTGGCATATAAAAAGTATTTAACAAATATTTCTTTAATAAATCCATAAATAAGTAAATTCACTTAATTTTCCAAATAATGAAATAGAAGCTTAGAAGAATGAAGTACAAGGTAATCATTTTGTTAAGATAGAGACTAGAACAATTCTCCTGAATTTTACTCCATTATTTGATTCTATCTCCCACTGTAACTAAAATTTTAAAGGAAAGCAAGAGCAAACCAAATAAAATTCAGACACAAGACATACAATATATTTATAAGCTGTTTCTAATGAATATGGTATGTTTTCTCACAGCTACAACTTGATTTATTTATATATTTGTTTTACATCAGATATGTAGAATTAACTTAAATGTAGTTTTTGATTTGCTGACAGACTGATTTACTTATGAATCTCCTTTTAAAATTTAACTAGTTGTTTTGGTTTGTTTTAGTAACAGATCAAACACTTATGAAATCACCATTAAAAACAAAAACTAAAATCTTATAAATATCTTCTGAATTCCTTACCCTTTGTCACCCTACTGAGTGAATGCTATGTTAATGACTCTCATTTTATGTTTGATGCATACCCAAATTAATAGCTACTATGGATTCACATGATTTCAGGCATTTTTTATTGTTTTTAGGCTTTTGTTTCCCAAAATAATGGGTGTGAAATATTTCAATGTCATCTTCATTTTTCCTTGATCCACCCAAGAATGGGTTTGAATCACCAGATTTTTATTATCTATTAATTCCTTTTGTTATGAGTTGGATAGGCCAGAGTTCAATCTTTTTATGCAGAATAAGTTATTTCACTGAAAATTATGAAGAAGAGTTAGATAATCTTTCAAATTACTTTATTGTGATAAGCCATTTTCACTATAGTGAACTACTAAAAGTGTGATATTTAAGAAAGTAAGAAACAGAAATTGTTAACGATTATGTTTTCACTCCATTCAATTTTTTTCTTTTTATTTTTGGGAACTACTAGAGGCAAGGGTTTTATTTAACAATTTGGTCCACTAGCAAGCGGGAGGGATACCACAGTCACAATAAACATGACACTTAGGAGGAAACACCTGCCTCTGAAGTGGTAGAATGATTAATTTGTGTATGTGTGTGCATGTGTTTTGTATCTGTGTCTGTGCTTATATGTATACACATGAGTAACAAAATCGACTTTAATGTAACAGCCATGTCACTTGAAACATGCTATAAGTAACTGACAGTTATAGGCAACATATCCATAAACAGTCAAAACAGGAATTTGCAAAGATGATTTATATCTTCCTTTTGGGACTTCTTGCATATGAATTACAACTGAAATCTTACATCAGAATAATCAGAAAGAAATTAAAGAAACAATTTTATTCATTCATCTGCAATTTTTAGCAGATAAAAGTGATTTCCAGTCACTTGTGGAAATTGTTCTGGGAATCAAATTAATATGCTGTTACTAGTAAGTAAAATGGATGGTCAGGAAGATCAGTCACATTTACCCTGGGACCAGCAGCATTAACAGGTAGGTGCCTATGTAGCATAGCATCATTAGAAGTTTTTAAAAATTACTTAAATCTATGTGTCAGCTAAAGAAAAAGAAATGTATGCTTTTGCCAAATGATACTGTCTTAAGTTTACTCTAGAATCCAGGTAGCATTTATTCTAAAAACACTTTCCAAAATATTATGAGGTTTCAAAAACGTCATTGGCAAACTGTAATCCCCCAGAGAACAAATACTTTATAGGGAAGGGCATCGGTCAGTGTGACTTCTGGTAACAGTACTCTGGACCAAATGTCTGCATTCCCCGCCAGTTACTGAAGCCAACTCTGATTGACAATCCCAGGGCTGTTTAATTTTTTACCATGGCAATCATCAAGGCTTCTCTCTTCCCTCTCATTTATTTACATTAATAATGGAACCTTTAGCTGCTATGCTCAAAGTGAAATATTCTTCTCAGAAACAATTTATGGAGCCAAACTTCTTTCCATTGTCAAGTAGAACTTAAGCCATTGACTCATTGTTTTTGTTTTCCCAGATAATATCAAACATGTGTCTCAGATCATATGTAGTGAACCTGCTCAGAAAAATTCTGACGGCATTTGGTACACTAGCTGCCAGAACCTACATATTTTGATGTTGGCCAGATGTTGGGTATTTGTGCATAAAAATGATGGAAAGAAAATATGCTTCATTCTTAGTCCAAGTTTTCTGCCAGCCATTACTCTAAGGGATATTTTGATATTTTATTTATAGTATGATAGAATCAAATTATTAAGTGGGAAGAGTAGATTATCCCACAAAATAGGTTCTTTGTAAGAATTATTCTAAAAATGCAAAAAGCTATATAATTTTCAATCATCTGTGATTTATCTTGCCTCACATCTCTCAGTCATCCTTTATAATTCTTTATTTAAATCTATGTACTCTGTCAAATCTTAGCATAATATGGGTCATTTTATCATTTTCATTAGAATGTTAAAGGAAACATATCATGCATATATAAACAAAGAGTGAAAAGTTATTAGATTATTGAATTAGAGAAAATGTAAAATGTTAAATTTTAATTATTTAAACAAAAGTACATATTTTGGTATAAAATATCCAAATATTTCTCATGACTTAATTAAATTGTTTTTCAGAAAAACCTTCTTTATATGATAGTTTCACTTGCATTTGAGACCTGAGACAAAAATTAATTTTCCTTTCAAATGGTACATAAGAAAATCCTATTAGTGTTATCTTTCTTTAAATCTCTTTGTATAAACAATCCTGGGAGTATTTCAAGCTTCTTAACATACTTGATGGGATGGATGAAACCGACCAAACTCTGAAGAACTAAAGACAGTTAGCATGTGTGTGTCAGTATTAAGTAGCCCCAAGAAATTAAAGGTTAAATATTGGGTTTGACAGACATAAATTTCCAAGAAATTTGGAGAAAATCTGGAGTCATAACTGCTTTACATCAGATAATTAAAAAATAAAACTCCTAAAAATACTTACCTTAATCATTTTTTTCTGTATATAATATAGCAAGATATATGGAAATGTTGTAGGTCAGTTTTTGCTTTTTTTTTTACTGAGAGTAGCATGTCAAAAATAACAAAAATTATATGTGTATTTACATAGAAATTTTAACATAATTTTAAATCAGGGAAATGCTGAATTCATATATATATAAACAGGGAGTGCTTGAAATCTGATTACACTTTGATACTGAGAACTAATTGCACATTCATTGGTCAACCAAAGTGACACTAGAATGCATTGTATTCTAGATAACTGTAACAGCCCTGGCAAGCAAAAGAGGCTTGCTGGTTTTGTCCAGCCTAGATGGTACCTCCCAAACATAAAAACAACTAACTAGTTAAAGCTTAGCGTTCACATATCAACCTAAAGGGGAAAACAGTGTTCAGTTAATGCAACCTTTGAATAAATATTCAAATGGTTTTTCTGAGGTTCAAATCAGGTCAGGGGAGTGAGTTCTAATGATTCTGAAGAAAGAGATTCTTTTTTAAGATATGTAGTTGTCCACGCAACAGTCCTGCAGGGTTAGTGCTTTAGCATTGAGCAATTCATTCACAAGTGTTGCTGCGTTGTGCTGGCTAGAGGCTCTTGAAACAAGGGTATATACTTTACAGGTGTTTGCACCATATAATTGAGGGAGATGATTCTAAGAGCTACCATTTTCTTGTTGTTAGCAGGACCTGTGATTAGGTAAGGAATCTAATACAACTTATTTAGGTTGTTTTCATCCAGAGTGCTGAGAAGAAATTTCTTCATAGAGACTGCAACACAAAGGATCAATGGCTGTAGGAGCACCAGAGAGGGTGAATTTAAATCACCATATAGCAGATTTATCACAAAAATTAGACACGGAATTGGGAGTGGTAAGTCATGGCATGTAAAATAAGGGGATTCAATTTTGCTTGCACGGGTCCAGGAAGGTTTTATATACAAAATGAGCTATACATATTAGGAATGCCAATAGGCTATGAGATCCTTGCATTCCCAGGACATATCTTAGAGCCTGGAATACTGGGACCATTTTTAAATGAATGCATAAAAGAAGGAATAAAATACAAATAATAATTTTTATAAGAAAACCATATTTTATATTACTGCTCTTACCATCACAAATGGGAACAAAATGCAAAATAATTAGACCTATCTGGGAGGGATTTCTCATCCAGTTTATTTAATACACTTATAGTCTTAAAACATGTAAACTCTTTATCCAACACCCCTACCATTAGTTTAAAACTGCTGCATAAGTTTAGGTACTCTGAAAATATTTTTGATTAGCATGAAGATAAAAATGCTTTTATGATTAAAACTGTGGCAAATGTACCATCCACAAACAATTATACTTTATTAATCATCCCCTCACAGAAATATCTGGGAATTGAATAAAGCCGAGCTCTTTGTTGTGTGATTCTCTCATCCACCTCAATTACATATAATTTCCACTTTGCGGCAGTAAATTCTAGGTTAGGATCAAAGGAGAATCCTTAAAAGAATATATTTCAGGCGCATTCAGTGTTGGAGCACTTTGATACTAAAAGAGATTTTCAAGTTTAATTTAAATAAAATATGCATAATACACTGAGAATGTTAGCTGTAAAACATTGTTACATAACAATAAAGCTAGTGAATATGTTGGAAATTTTTCAACTGTGTTGACTGTCTGCATTGCTTCAAGGCATGGATTTTACTTTGGTAATACTTAGCATCATTTGAAGTACTGAAATCGTGTAGTAAAACCTCTACATTTTAGAAAGCTGAATCCAAAACAAGAATCCCCAATCATTAGTGGTTATTCCCCTACAGGTGATCTTACTGCAATTAACTGTAATGCTACCTGTTCTATTTAATTCAGGAGGAATTCAGAAAACAGTGGGGGTTTCAGTTTGATGTAACCAAGGTGAGAAAATAAAAAGTCAGAAAATTGTCGTGTGACATTTCTAAGAGCAGAATTAAAAGATATATTTTCTACTTGGCCAAATAATAAACACTTTCAGAAAATAAAGGTGTACATTTCAATTATAAATGAAAGAGCAGTATAAATATCTCTAAGTCATTTAGGAAGAGGCATCTGGTCCTCAGTAAAATGAAGAAAGGCACATACGTATCCCTCCCTTTTTATACTTGGGAGAGGCATGAGAAGTATGTTACTGAACAGGAAAGAATTACAGAATAAATTAAATAATTCTTCTACTTTTTTCTCTCATGCACACCATGGTCTCTCAAAGATTGGGAAAGTTGTAATGTGATAGAACTGATGAGACGTAATTTGTCGAATGGAGGGGCCAATAGAAAGAGGGGTTGAATGACAGCTGGTATAAAGGCATCGAGTATAAAAACAAAGGTTAGAGGAAACGGTGTAAATTTTCAGTTAATGAAGTAGCACTTGAGAATTTGACAATAAGTCTCAGAATAGAAACAAGAACTGAATATGTACATTTTCAAAGAAATCATCCACAAAGGAAAGAAAAGCTACAATTTTTTGATAAGTTTTCTAAGGGGGGATTTTAAAAGGAAGATAAAAAAAGATCTTAAGTTATATGTTAGAGAAGACCTACATTTAGGGCATTGAAAGCTAAAGAGAGAACAAATATAAGTAGAAAATGATAATAATTGAGGAAAAGCCAGGAGAAGCCAATGGAAGATACAGCTGAAAGGAATTATTCAAGAAATGGAATGGGTGATCAGTAAAAGCGTGAAGGAATGGATCAAGAGGATGAGAGGGACTGAAGACAGAGACATGAGAATGTCGTTCATGGAGCGATGGAGGGAGACTTGAAGGGAGTAGGCCCTGGTGTGAGTAGACCATTTACTATGATCATGGGTTGTGGCAGGTGCAGATTAATAAAGATGTGCGGTGGAAAGAAAACCTGTTTTTTTTTCTTTATATGAAGACTGAGAAAATAGAAAAGAAAAACAGAAAAATAGAAAAGGTTTGGAAAGGTGATGTGAAAATACAAACAGTAGTAAGTAGGAGGTGAAAGGGAACTTCTAAATGAAGTTGAAGGGCATGTCAATGTGGAAAGAATGCGCATGGGTCCACGAATCTGTTGCACAATACTGGGGGTAGGTCTAACAAATGCGCGACAACTGTACTGGGAGGCTAGAAGCACAAGTAGATGGGAATCTCGGTAAAGTAGTCAACACAATTGTTGGAGCTGCAAGGCGCGCTGTAGAAAGAAAGAACGGCAGGGCCAGGCAATCCACACTACAGGCCACAGTGACCGTTTAGCACTGGAGAAGATCATGACCTTCATTTTTTCATTTATTGGTTCACTAAGTATTAGCTTTTGGGTCATCTATAAAACACTGAATAGTGAAATGAAGATTCTTTCAATATTTTATTTATTTATTTATTTTAGAGAGGGAAGGGAGGGAGAAAGACAGAGAGAGAGAAACCTCAATGTGAGGTTGCTGGGGACCTGGCCTGCAACCCAGGCATGTGCCCTGACTGGGAATCGAACCTGTGATGCTTTGGTTCACAGCCCGCGCTCAATCCACTGAGCTATGCCAGCCAGGGTTGTGAAATGAAGATTCTTAAACAATGGTCTTCTCCCACCTGGTAAAGTGAAGCATTGAGTCCCCTCCCCACCAAAGAACCACTTCAACCTTTTTTTTTTTTTTTTATGTGTACCTATTTGAATTAAAAGAAACTAAAACATGAGTGACTAGGCCAGGTCATTTCCCCCCAGTTTATAGTAAGGGGGAAAACATCCAATAGACAAATACTATTTTTCTTAGGTAGAGGCCTCTCTGCTAAAGATAGTCATGTACTTCTGAGCTGATAGAATTTTCTAATTTTTAGAAGTAATTTCATTCATACATCTAGAATTGAAGTTTTCTTAAAATGCCTGAGGGAAGAAGCCAGGGAGTGTTTTTGTTGTTGTTGTTTTTCCTGACAGACTATTTCCCTTTTATTGGCTTCATGATTTGGGGAATATTTGATAACAAGGCAAGACTCAAAGGGGTGAACTTTATTACTCCCATTTATTTTGCTGCAGGGTCAAAGCGAGTTGAAACATTTGTCTCTGTAGTATATCTTCTACACATAATCCTACCATGGACACATATACAAAGATTCACAATTCTGAAGAAAAGTTTTACTTAATAACATTTATACTAAATCTTTGGGGCTCAGTCCTTTTAAATTAGTATTTATAAACAATAATGATAGACTATTTAATAGAATATAGAATTGTAAATCCTCTGAAAAGAGTTATTAAAATTAATTTTAAAAATCAGCTTTAACACGTGTTCATAGAAAATTAAGAGTTTAGAACTGAAAGAGTTAAAGTTTTTTTAATTTTGTAGATTAGGAAACAATGATCACAGAAAATAAATCATACATTAATTGCTAAAAATATTGTACTAGAATTCAAATCTTTGGTTTCCCAGAATAAGGCTCTGGCTATAATTTCCCAAAATCAGGGATAACTCTAAAGTGATAATAATAATAATAATAATAATAATAATAAAAACATTGTGAACCTAATTGTGAACTATCTTAATGAATAAAGTCAAAATACACATTTATAATAATCCATGCAAACTAGAACCAATATCAAATATTTTTAACTTTTGTTTCTATTATTGTTTGCTCTTATTAGCTGCATGATTTTTTAGAGTGCTCCAAAAGTCAACCGATTTTATTTTATTCTCATTTTTGTATGTTATTTAAGTACTAGAATTTTATTTTATATTTCTATACTTATTTTATCAAAACCACTTAGGTTATCCAACAGATACTAAATTAGTTAATACATCAATTTTGACCAAACTGCTGTTTTCTGAGTTATTAAAATGTTTGCCAACATTAAGAAAATTTCTATTCATCAATATCAATACAGTCAATACATTTACCAATAGTCACCTAACTATCCATATTAGAAATGAAAAGTATCTGAGTGTATAAGTAGCCAGCATTCTCATTTTAGAGTTATAAAAATCAAAAGCAGTTTAAATCATTGCCTAGGCCAACCAGCAGACAAGTACCATTATTAGACCCCAAGCCTTATAATTCTTCCATTATAGCTTTAAAAAAAACATGTATGCCAAAACTTAAAAGCCTTTTCATTTGCTACAATATCCATATTATTTTATTATTTCTTTTCTGTAGGGGAACAAAATAAATATTATTAAACTGCTCAAATGTTCCAGACTTTGTGCTTATGCTTATTATCACTATTAATTAAGTAAATTTAATTGATTATGCTATTACAGTTGTCCCATTTTTTGTCCCCTTTACCCCCTCCATCATGCACCCCCTCTTTTCTTCAGCATTCCCATCCCCCTTAGTTCATGTCCATGGGTTATACATGTAAATCCTTTGGCTTCTCCATTTCCTATAGTATTCTTAACCTCCCCCTGTCTATTTTGTGCCTACCAATTATGCTTCTTATTCCCTGTACCTTTCCCCACCTCATTATTAATTCTTAGAGGAGTAACTAACTACCTTTTATTTCATTTCTCAGTCACGGAGGCAGAGACTCAAATTACTAGCCCTAATTTTCTATTTCCTAACACTAATTTCTTTGAGTTATGATAATTTCTTCAATTCACCAAATATATTTCCTTTACTGATTTACAAAGGGCCATCAAGGAACATGTATAAAGGACACATGGACAAAACCAAAGTGGGTAGGATCAAGGGTGGGAGGCAGGGATGGGTCGGGAGGGGAGGCATGGTGGGGTGAAAATGGAGACAACTGTAATTGAATAACAATAAAAATATATATATATAGTTTTGGCATTTATATAATTTATTTCCTGAGGAATATTTTGTTCTCTCTACTCCCCAGTGGCATAGATATACCTTCATAGAAAAGGTGCTTAAATTTTACTGTTCTTTATTTCTTCAAATAATGTCTTGCAGAGTAATCCTGTGTTGGTACTGAGTTCTTCATATCTCATTGCAGACAATGTGTGGCACAGGCGGCACACACAAGGTCCATGGGCCAAACCTGCCTTCCACCTTTTATCTGGCCCGGCACCTTCCTCTCTACCTGGTGGCAGAGCCCAGCTCTCGCTTAACTGTTAAGGAGTAGTTACATTTATACAGTCCTAAAATTATATTCAGTTCTTTGAAGGCAACCACGAAGCTGATGTGGCCCCCAGTGAAAATGAGTTGGACATCATGTTGTATGGGAATTAAACCAGAAACCCAGAGAATTTGTTTTCATCATTGGGTGAGAAGCCACTGACAGGCAACAATTTTACTGAGATGACCCAGTAACTCATTCTCAAGTAAAATAAGATGACTTCTTCCTTATGGCAGTTTTTGTATTTCTGTAACATTTAACATGATACTTTTAAGGCATTTTGTTGATAGGACATCCTCAAATTTTACTTTGATAATATGGAGAGACCCATTTAACAGATGAATTAACTGACAAAAATAAATTAGATGAATGCTTGGTGTCAAACTAGGTATGAACTGTTGAGGGAAAAAAACAAAAAACAAATCCAAAGGCTTTGTGTCATTTTGCAAATGATAACTTAGTTAAAATACACACTTAACCCTGAAGTTACAGTATCAGATCAAATGATGCCTAATCCCTTCTGCACAGTTGGCAACATATCATCGAAGTTATTACTAATGATAGAAATAAAATATTTCAAATATGTAACAGTACTTGCTGTGATACAGTGTCTTCTCTGAATATTGGTTCCACATCTTTTCTGAGGAAGCCATAAAATAAAGTTGTCAGTGAATTGATTTGTAGGAAAGTAACTTAAGATAGATACTATTCGTTTGACTAAAGGGGCCTATACCATAATTTCCTTCTTTCCCGTTTTCTCCACTGTCTCTCTCTCACTCTCTGTCTCGTCTTCTATTTGTGTGTATCTGTCTCTACCTCTGTGGCTCTGAGATAGCATCTTTTCCTTATCCATCAGGGATTTGATACTCTGGCTTGAGATAAATAGAATTCTCAAGATGAAAGTACTATTTATGAAGATAAGCAACAAAATACAGAATAGCAGATCTGGGATAGATTGACAATCAAAATAACAACTATTATCCTCTAAAGCTGTTTTCTCCTACTTATCTAGTATAGAAAAATATGTGAGTCATTATTTAAAGTATGACTCGATTGGAAAAATGTTTTGTTATGGTAATTGTTACAAATATAAGCATATTGCCTTTGGCTCTTTGAAATGAAAGCAGCTTCATTTCACTTAAGAAGGTTATGTGAACACATTTAAATTGTAGCATTTGTGTCCATGTGTAGTTAAATCTTTCTTGCAAGGAGAAAAGAGAAGTTACTTATCTCCATTTCTACTATAATAATCTTAAGCCTGGATTTTCTACCTCACATTTTTAGTAAAAAACTTAATTTGTGTCCTCTGCACCTCATTCACACATAGTATTCAGATTTACCAGAATGATCACTTTCAAACTCTAAAGTGGTCATATTTACTTTGTTCACAAACCTCCTTTTGTATCTAGTAGGTTAGCAAGTAAATTATAAATGTATGCATATTAACTTGGCATTTGATTGATTAACATACACTGCCTTGGGGGAAAAAAATCTTCACTTTCTCCATTTCAGACACAAAAGCTTAAAACAAATGTGAGGAAGTAAAAATTGAACATTTACCTTACCATCATTGTATGCTATGCAGTACATCACTTTATCAAGGTGCATACTTGTAGAGTTGGGATCATAGGAAACAGCATAGTGATTATTAGCTTTCTTGTTTCTCTCTTGTGTTTTCCTTCCTTGGGGAGTAATTGCTCCCTTACTTTCTATCCTTGCACAGAATTTTCATTTTGAATCAGTACAGCACACGCCTAAATGCAAACACTGGCTCAGGGTTAGGTGCAGTGGCTCTGGCTCCTCTTTGGGAATTTTGCCAGAAACACACAGAAAAAGACATTTGCCTTCTGAGCTCACAGACACTAAGAAGTTCTGAAGCCTGGACGCACCAGAGGCCGTCTCCACCAGTCCCAGGCTAAAGGAAGAGTGCACTCAAGGCAAGGAAAAAAGAGCCAGGAGAAGAAAAAGGTTTCTGATGACATTTTGAGCAACAGGATTCAGTTGCTTCTGAAATGATTTGCCTGAGTTGAAACTTTTTAAAAAGATGGCAAAAAAACAAAAAATGTTTGGAGGTTTTGTAATTCACAACTACAAGACTCTGAATAGCAGTTTAATAATACTGCTATTAAACATCTGCTAGGGCGACTCTATTAAAGGTGTTATCAATCACTCAAGAAGCTGTTGAAGTAGCTTTAAATAAAATTAATTTGTAATAAATCATACTTTCTTTCAATAAGTGAATTACTCTATGTGAAACAACTTCAAGTAAATATAATCCTAAATATAAAATTATAAAAGAAGTATCCATTTAACAAGTGTTTTATTTATTCTATTTGGTTTAATCCTATATACTTTAGTTTCTTGATTTATACTTTATTTTGTATTATTTGTTTTAAATTAATAGTATCTTCTATCACATGTTTACATTTTTGTAGGTGTAAAAAGAAATGCAATCAATAACTTCCTCCAGACCTGCCTTCCAACTTGCCCAGTTCTATCCCATCAAACAAATAGCAGGATTCTACAGAGATTTCCTCAGATCACCTTCTGTAGATTTTCATGTATTTTTCTTAATATATTTCCAAAAATTATTATCTATATGCAAGTAATATATACCCTCCTTCCTGTGCATAGATATTTTACACAATAGGTAGCATATTATAAACAGTTGTCTTCCCCTTACTGCATTTAACATACAGGCTGATAACTCTTGAATGTATATTTTACGGGCCAGACCTCTCCCCTTAATTTTAGACCCACATGTGTAACAGCCTAACTAGCATCAGCACTCAGATATACAATAGACATCTCGAAATGAACTTGCCTAACAGTGAACTCCTGACTTCTCCCCACACCAGCTCTATCTTGACATTTCTTCATCTCCGTCACTGACAGCCTCATTCTCCCATTCAGGAAAATGATATCAGTTTTGCCTTTTCCTCTTTCTGTCTTACATCTGTCTCAACAACACAGCCTATTGGCTGAACTTCAAAATACATTGTGGAAGTCAACCGCTGCTCACCATCTTTATTTGCCAACTCATATTGGTAAAATTGGTAAAATCACCATTGCCTGTCCCCTGCATTATTGTATTAATTTCAAAGATGTTTTCTCTGTTTCCTAGAAGCCTATTCTCAATACCACAGACAAAGTCTTTCTGTTACCTGTAAGACCCTGTGTGATCTCTACCTCTTATGACTTCTCTAACCTCAGCTTCTCTGATCTTTCTTGTTCTCCCAGTTCCAGTCTAATGGATTTTCTTTCTGGACCTCTAACATGCAAAGCCAGCTACTACCTCAAGGCCTCAAATTATATGCTCTAGTTTATGTGTTGTCATTCTCATTAAATTCTGTTTTTCATTTATTTGTTTTCGGCAATGACAGAGATGTAAGGTTGCAAATAGTGGGGAAGAAAAGGCCTTTGAAGCCTTCACTTAGAACTGGCATATGGTCATTTCTGTCTGATCTACATGGACAAACCACAAGTCAAGGGGCAGGAAGTATATCATAGCCACGATGTACAAGCATGCAAATACATATGCAAAACATCATAGACACAGGAAAAACAAACAATTGGAGCCAATAATGCAATTATCCACTCAGCTAGTAATTGAGAAAGCTGGGTCTTCTATGTGACTCCTATTCCAGTGGAATCTTAGAAAACAGACATAGCTAACCTCTCCTCCTTGCAATATAGCAACAATAAAGCTATTTACAAAATATCAGGCCAACCATGTCTAAGAGACAGAATTGTAAACAAATACAATTCTACATAGCCAAAGTTGACATGCTATCATATTGTCAATGTATACTTTTGAAAAACAGCTAATGGCTTAATTCTCAGTATATTTAGTTATCTATCTAACCAGATAACCATCAATAGCACCCTGAAATTCTAGTAATATTAATAAAATAGTAAGATCTGAATAATTGAAAAATTTTTGTGCTCTTTCTCATTAATGAGAAAAATTAAATTTTAAAAAGGAAGTCCAATATTCAATTTATTTGTTACTTAATGCAGAGAATGAATTCAACAATTTATGGGAATTTCAAAAGAACTAGGGTGGGAAATTTCTTTTAATGTATTTTCCATAAAGAATAAAGTGAACTTAGGGTTTAAACATTTATTACTGAATTCGGCTTAACTACTAAACTCTGTGGGGTGTTAAGTGTACTGCACTTGTTAGTACCTGAGGAGGCTTTGTTAGGGTCTCAGGGAGGCTGCTCTTGCTCTATAATTTTGTCAAGTGAGACATTGTAAAAAAGTTCAGCAGACCTTGTAAAGCCAAAAAGAGACAAAAGGTTTACTAAGGATTCTTTTGGTTTATCCCACAGATGGATTTAGTCCTGGCAGTAAAGATAAAGGAAGCTATTGTTACCCACCATAAAGATTAAAGAAAGGGCTTCTGGTCAAGATAATAGAGAAGGTAGATGCAGAACACCCATCCTCCCACAGCCACACCAAAATTACAACCACATTAGAGAATAACGATCATTCAGAACTGCCTGAAATCTAGCTGAATGGAAGTCTTATAATAGCTAAGGATAGATAAGAGAAGTCACATTGAAGCTGGTAAAAGGGGCAGAGACACAGAACTGGCGAGTCCGATACCCACATCTGGCAGTTAAAAATCAGGAGACATATCTCGGCTGTGGAGGTCCCTCCTGAGGAGCAAAAGGTACAAGCCCCACACCAAGGTTCTCATACCAGAATTCCAGTGCTGAGAAGAAAAGTTTCCATAATTTCTGGTTGTAAAAATCAGTGGAGATTATGGCTGAGGGTGACAGGGTGTTTGTGGAATGCCAGACTGTTCCTCTTAAAGGGCCCATGCATAAACTTATTCAGACTCACTCTTTTTGAGTTCCATACCTGGGGCAGCATGGTGAAAGGCATCAGGGACAGACAGGGAGGAACTGAATTATCTGTCATCAAGGTGGAGGCTGAAGGGACAGCTGTATCCCAGACAGATATGCAGTCAGAGTACAGTTCATTTGCTGAGACCTCCCCCTACAGAGCCAGTGGTGGGGCACCACAAATAAATTTCTACCAACCTGGCAAAAACACTGATCATCCTTCCCTGGCAATTCCCTGAGATCTGGCCCCACCCAACTTTGGTTCCAATGAAGCTATTTCCAGGGGGTTTCAATACAAATGGCCTCTCTTGGCTCACACTGTGAACGTTCCTAAATTCTCTCAAACAAGCAGCATCTGGTCTTGGTGTGCCCTATACCTCTTGCTAAGTGGCCCCAGGCCAAGACTTGGTTCACAGTTTGTATTATTCTGGGTACCTTAAAGCACAACACTAACGGCAACCATCTGCAGATCACTTTGTAGCTCATGTTGGTGGCCCTGGGCAAGGACAGGTGGTAGTTGACCTTAGTCTGCACCTTCCAGAAGGCCTCAAAGCCAGTGCACCAGGTAGACAGCCTCAGACAATGCCAATGTTCCACCCAACCACCTCCACAAGCAATGCACTCCAGGGGGAGACTCAGCGGAGAATGGAACCACACAGAAGTGAGTGCTGCCCCATGGGGTCAGCCCCTGATCTTCCACAGTGGTCATAGCCAGTCTTCACAGTAGATTGGCTTTGGGATAAATCACTCCCATTGATGTGTCAACAGTGATCAAGGTTCAACTACAACAGAAGGGTGCACACAGCCTACATAGAGAGGGAGCCAAACTGAAGAGACAAGAAAAAAGAAAAGAAAAGAAAAGAAAAGAAAAGAAAAGAAAAGAAAAGAAAAGAAAAGAAAAGAAAAGAAAAAGAAAGGCCCAAGTAAAAGAGCAGAATGAAACTCCAGTAAAAGAACTAATAAAAAATGAAGACAAGCAATTTATCAGAGACATAGTTCAAAACACTGGTTATAAGGATACTCTATAAACTTAGGGTTAAAGTAAATGAACTTAGTGAGGATTTAAAAGAAGAGGTAGAAACATAAAAATGGAGATTAAAAACATAAAAATTAGCCAGTCAGAAATGAAGAATGCAATAACTGAAATAATACATTATAGAAAATCAACAGTAAAATAGATAAAGCAAAGGATCAAATCAGCAGTTTGGATGGCAAGGAAGCAGAAAGCACCGAATTAGTATAGCAAAAATGTATAAAAAAGTATCCAGAAAATGAGGATCATTTAAGAAGCCTCTGGGATAACTTCAAGGAAACCAACATTCTTAACATAGAGTGCCAGAAAAAAAAGGGAGAGAGAGAGAGAAAGAAGAAGAAACTAAAAACTTATTTCAAAAAACAAAATCACAAAAATCATGTGGTAAAGGAAATAGACATACAAGTCCAGGAAGCACAAAGAGTCCCATACAAGATGAACTCAAAAAGGCCCACACAAAGACACATCATAATTAAAATGGCACATGTTAAAGACAGAGAATCTTAAAAGCAGCAAGAGAAAGCAGTTAGTTACCTGCAAGTGTGCTCCTATAAGATGGTCAGCTGATTTCAACAGAAACTTTGCAGGCCAGATGGGGTGGGTTATAATATTCAAAGTGATAAAAAACAAGGATCTATGACCAAGATTACTCTACCCAGCAAGGCTATCATTTAGAATCAATGGATAGCTAAAGAGCTTTCCAGACAAGAAAAAGCTAAAGGAGTTAATCACCACCAAATCAGTATTACATGAAATATTAAAGGTTCTTCTTTAAGGAGAAAAAAAATCAAAATATTCCTTCCTTCATTCTGACACTTAATACAGCTTTCTCTGATTCTGTTTACATTTACAATTTGAATATCAAGATTAGAGCATAATAGCTACTGTAGTAGAAGAATTGCTCTCAAAGAATAGCAGCACAGTTCAAATTTTAATAAAATTTCAATTGAGACTAATTTTTTCTTGGCTCAATAAATACTGCCAACTAGGAAAAGTTTATGCAATAAACAATAATGTATGTCAAGAAGATACCACATAGAAATTTTGTTAAGATTAAATATGAGAATATTTTCATATTTCTGTTAAGATATAAAAGCTAACTAACCACAGCACAAGCAAGTTAAAGGTCTGATAGAGTAAAGGAGAAAACAGCTTAGCTTAGTGGTTAGAATGGATCTGAACATAGATTCTGGGACATGCACATTCAAACTTCCAGAAAAGAAGTTAGAACACAGCTTATGTAGATTTGGCAATCAAAATTTAGACTTCTATTGCCATCAGGATATCTGTTATGTATATTTGGGATCTAAAAGCCACTATTTCAGAAGCTCATTTGAGGCATAACTTTAAGGTAGATAATGCTTTGAGACATATGCTTTTACCCCTATAACTATTTAAAGGCTGTTTGAGTTTGGACACATGTCAGATGCAGAATGGATGCTCAAGAATATATGTTTAATCATTCAGTACATATGAGAGCTCTATACCTTTTTAAAACCATGTATGCTTATGCATACCACAGATATAGAAACCTGTGAATGTGCATAAACTTCCATCTATACAAGTGGTCAGGTAACTGTAGAAAACTATATGTTTTGTAAAATAAAGTTTTATTGATAGTCTTATGGAACTCCTTTGTAGATAACTGTCTCCTTTTGCTGCTTTTAAGATTCTCTGCTTATCTTTAATCTTGAGTAATGTAACTATGATGTACCTTGGTGTGTGCTTCTTTTGGCCCAATTTTTTGGGACTGTCTGAGCTTCCTGGACAACCTGGAAGTCTATTTCCTTTGCCAGATGGGGAAGTTTTCCTTCATTATTCTTTCAAATAATTTTTCAATTTCTTATAAGACTATCAGTTGATTTCTCGAAAGAAAACTTGCAAGCAAGAAGGGACTAGAAAGAAGTGTCTAAAGTCATGAAAGGCAATGACCTACATCCAAGATTGCTCTATCCAGCAAAGCTATCCTTTAGAATGGAAGAGCAGATAAAGTGGTTCTCAGATAAGGTCAAGTTAAAGGACTTCATCATCATCATCAAGCCCTTGTAATATGACATGTTAAATAGACTTATCTAAGAAAAATAAGATGATCAAAAATATGAACAGTAAAATGATAAGAAACTCACAACTATCAGCAATTGAACTTAAAAAAAAAACTAAGCGAACAACTAAAACATAACAGAATCACAGAAATGGAGATCACTTGGAGGGTTATGAGCAGGGAGGGGGATGGGGGTATTGTGGGGAAAGGTACAAGGAATAAGAAGCATAAATGGTAGGTAGAAAATAGATAAGGGGAGGTTAAGAATAGTGTAGGAAATGGAGAAGCCAAAGAACTTACGTGTATGACCCATGGACATGAATTAAGGGGGAGTGAAATGCTGGAGGGAGGGGGATACAAGGAGGGGGATAAAGGGGAGAAAAAATGGCACGGCTGTAATAGCATAATCAATGAAATATATTAAAAATAAAGCTTTGTTGAAACACAGCTATGCATGTGTACTTATGTACTGTCTATGTCTGCTTTCGAGTTACAATAGCAGAGTTGAGTAATTGTGATAGACGCTGTGACTTGTAAAGCTAAACCCATTAACTATCTCTCCCTTTGAAGAAAAACTATGTTGACCTTTGCCCTGTGCTGTATTTTTTAAGTGTAGTTTTTTAAAGATTATAGACATCTTCATTTGCTAGAATGTCTTTCAATAACTAATATTAGATTTTTCGCTGACAGTTAACAGCAGTGTCTCTCAACCCACAGGAAGTGGGTTTAACAATTAATTACATTATTATTGGCCATCCCAGAACCCTTTCCGAAGTCCAAAGAAATCAGTCACAGAAAAGAAAGTTCTTTAAAGTCTTCTGTAATTTATAATTGGTCCTAATTTTTAGGAAAGTAATTTACATTATAAGCTACATGTGGCAAATATTATTTTTGATTATTAATAATGTTTAATATTTTTCTTGTAAGAATTTGGGTAATTTCTAATGAGCAGATAGGATCATGATAGGCTAGATCACATTTAAAAGTAATGTTAGATCAGTAATAGCTTAAGTAAAACATAAATGTATTAGAAGGGTAGTACACATATTTTTAAAAATCAAAGGAAGAACTAAATGTGCAGACTTTGAGAACAATATAAACAAAGACATTCCCAGGACATCAGCAGTGAAATTTCATGAATCTTTCTATCACACACTGCTTTGAATAACTATTCCAATTGCATTTTCTCTTTGAATTTCCACTTGAGATTAAAACCCCTGAGACAGAGTTATATTTACCCAGCTTAGCTCTTCTATTCAGCCAGACAGACAAAAGTTTGCTGTCCACAACTGATAGTTAGTTCCAAGAAACCACAGGGAAGAGGCATTTGAAAAAAATATGAAATGTTATGAAGTCCTAAATAAAATATTTCCATGAAGGTGTTCTAGGCTCAAAACTGTAGTTGTGTGAAAATATATGATGTACTCTCAAAGTAGTGAGGGACATTTTTAGGCTAGAACTACAGATATTTAGAATTGAATAGTAATGCTGACATAAGATAGAATTCTGTCTAGAAGATAGGTCAGGGCTTCTGGGACACCCAGTCCCTATTAGAAGTGCAATTGCAGTGTGACGGAAGCCATAGATGACACGTCAACAATTGAGTGTGGCTGAGTTTAAACAGAACATTGTTTATAAAAACTGTGCCACGTTTGATTTTATCTGCAGACTGCAGACTAAGTTTGCTGACCTTTGCTCTAGGTGCATAGTCGCCAAAGAAAATAATTTAATTAGTTAGAAGTTGTATGTGCTAAATACACCAGGGCTTATGCAAGATGAACCCCGACAACATGGGAGAAAAGACTTTCATTTGCTTATATACCTTATTAGCTTTACAAATTCCTGTTATATATGTATATTACCAGAATATATTTGCAGGCTAGTATTTGATTATAATTTAATTATAAATTCATATACATATATTGCAAGTGCCCTCTCAATATTGTTGTACTAGTGGGTGTAAGACAAAAAAGATCTATATAGACAACTGTTCTAGTCAATAGGGAACAATCAAATAATTGTACTATTTTTTTAATCAGTGAAGTAACCTAATCAGATTTATTTTTTGGAAGGATACTTTTGTGAGCTACATTTTCATTCCAGTTAACTTCTTTACCAGGAATAAAGCTATAATTTCATTTTAATTCAGAACATTTCTTAATTTGTTTTTTTTCTTTGACTATCTTAGTTTTATCAAAAATAATGTTCCCTGACAGTTGTCCCAAATTGAAATCATAAGGAGCATCAATGTTATAGAAAGTAATGATACAAAAAATAATTTCAGTAACTTGATGAGATCTTATTGTACCAAAATAATCTAGTGTAATTTTTGGTTTTGCTTGGAGGAAACAGTTAAACCATCCAATAGAGCAAGTCTAATCCTCATGATAGAAGAGAGGAAGTAATTAAATGGCATTATTTCTGATCTACTACTGCCAAAAGAATATTAAAAGGGGCAACACAAAATATGTCATGATTAACACAATAGATAAAATGCATTTTTAAATTTGAAATCAGCAATCCCTCCTGTCAGAGAATGTGAAATGGATTTAAGAATTAATATAGTGAAACAAAGACAACAGGAAAAACTCATCAGGCTGAAAAGACAGTTGCAAGACCAAGGAAACAGGAAAATCCATCATGGTTTTAACACAATAGGGTATAGTTTCTAGTAAATAATGGAAGAAAAATATCTCCTGCATATGTCTATTGGGGAAGGCTTGCTCACAAAGGAAAAAAAATCAAGCATTCACATTTTAATATTATTTCAATTTAAACGAAAGAAGTAACCAAATCCTAGTAAAGATGACCTACAGAAAGAGGACAGTAGAAGTTTGACAAAATCAGAAAAAAAGTGTAACACAAATAGGATGAGAACAGAGAGTATCCTATCCTCTTGGCCATCAAGTAGGGTACTTAAAAATTAGATAACTTCATGGATGACCCACCTTGCACTCAGACCTTAATATCACTGCCATTTCATCTCCTGCTCAAACCTCTGTGACACCATATCACCTGTTGATATACATGTGATTGAAAATTGTTCCAAGATTGTGATCATCTACTTCCATTCTTTTTGCTCATTTGCTCAGTATCTCTCTGCAATAATCTATCTCATTTAGAACTCAAATCAATAGATTATAATTAATTGTATTACAAATTATTTATCTCCATAGTAGATTGAGTTCTTGGATTCATTATCACAATTACACTTTAGCACAAATACTCATTGTCTTGTGAAAAATAGCAAATTATCAAAGTTTTATTAAATAACTATGTATCACTTGTATCACTGACACAACACCAGAGTCTGATATTTTATGTTAAATTGTGTGGAATACAGGAATAATATTGTTCAGATGCAGAAGAGAACAGTGAATAATGGCAGGCAGCTTCCTCAAACAAGGGTGGCTTGATATGGGATTCTGTAATGTGTAGGAATTAGACAGATGGTAAGACATTTTCAGGAGGCAAGCTCTGATAAAAAATGGAGTAACTAAAATATGAGTTTAATTGTAATGGAAAAGTACAAGAGATTAAGATTAGGGAAAGAAATCCAAGAATACTTTATAAAGTTCATCTTTGCACACACCAGTTGCAAAGTTCACAAAAAATTTATAGCAGAGACCATTGGGCAACCTATTTTATAGAATGAATTCTTAGTCAAGGCCCAACATTTTTCATGGGTAGTGAGAGCATTATTTTTTCAATGAAAATATCACTAAAATTATATACTTGATTATATTTAGTCACTTATACATTAATTTATATATCTATATGAAAATTATAAATTTAATTAAGTTACACACTTAGTATTTGATTAAGTCTCTTTTATGTAATGTCTCTCCCAATCATTTTTATGGCTCCAATATATTTAGTATGACATGGTAAACAAGATTAAACAAACACTCAGATGCTTGCTGAGCTCAGTCAGCATTTTCCCCACCATCTGAATTTACTACAGCCTTTCATTTACAACTTGGTGTAAAGTGAAATTTAAATGTATATATTAAAGACAATCAATTTTCTTGCATTTGTGTTTTCCTACACCTTGATCTATCATAGCCATCTAACGCATTTATAACTTCTATGTGATATAGAAGCTGAAGAACCTGATTTCAGAGCTGAAGATAAAACTGCAGACATAGGGGAAAAATTCAAGATAGTCACAGCTACATAACAGAAAAAAGTACTTCCTTAATAGTGGACAAACAATGGTTTTAGTTAAGAAATACAGTAATGATAGAAATGTTTTCCTTCTAATATTCAAAAGCAGAGAACACATTGACAGAACACCATGAGAAAACCAATTAATGTATACAAACCTTAAATTATCAAAAACTATTTTAAGAGTTTAATCAGAATGTTTATTGCAAACATGTATGTTTTACATCATATAGGGTATAGGAAGAAAAGACGAGTCCACCTCTGAACCAACAGCCATAGAATAAGCCCTAAAGAACCTAAAATGTCACTATTCTGGGCAATATGTCTGAGGACTAGCTATTGCCTGGGACCTGAGAAGTAGAAAAAGAGAAAAATTAAACTTAAGATAACATTCATTTTTTGTCTAGCCAAGCAGTTCATTAATGGTGAATACAGAGATCATGTCTATATATACACAAGTCATATAATCTATTATTAATTTATTCTGAATAAACATGTGTTAACCTAACTGGTCAAATATGTCAGAAGATGCAATCTGCTAGGTTCATATAATATACATTCATAGAATCAGATTCATCAAACCTGTTTTGAAGAGACAGGGGTGCCAAGGTTTGGATCAAGGGTTACAGCTCACTTACAAACATATGGGCTTAATGGTACAAGTCACACACGCACACATATAACCTTTTTAAGTGCTAGCAATAAACAATAACCAAGATTACAGGGAAGTCAGGATTATAAGAGCAAGCTTTTAAAATATGACCATTCAAAAATAATACAAAATAGAGTAGAAGCATGCAATATTTTCCCTGACATGAAAAAACATCAGTACTTCCACCCAAAAGAGATGGCAGTTTTTTAAATATAATTAAGACAATAAAATCCATGCTTCTAATGGGTAGAATCTTACTGCATGAAATTTTCAAAGTCAAAATGCATACAATTTCTTTTTTTTTTAATGCTTTTTGTTAGAATTTTATTCAATGGTTAATGCTGAAAAAAACATTGGTTTTGGGAAGTATAGTTTTGAGAAACTGTGTTTATAAACCAAAAATTCTATAATATTTCTCATAGAGTTTATATATAAAGCTAATGGAAATTTATTATGAAATATGTAAGAAATAAGAATATGTATTTCTAAATTATATATTTCCCAAGTGTATCATATGTAAATATAGACATTAGTATGAATAAAGACTATAGATAGAGATATATAGGTTTATAGACACCTATATATAATATAGATAATCAAACTATAAGAAGAATAAAATAGAACTTAACGCTGAAAATTCCTATAAAAACAAAGAATACATGGGAAGTGAGCATCAAAAATGCATAAATATTGGAACAGGTGATATTTGTGACTCAGGAAAAGTTGAGATAACACCAAAAATATCTCTTGAGGTATCTAAATATTATTATATTTAATATACATTATTAGAACATTTTCTGTTAATATAAATCCACATTAAATTAACACAATCACAATATGAGAGAGAAAACATACCAAATTCCTCACTTTAAACAACAGAAGGGAAATAGCCTATCTTTCATGTCTTTATTCACTAAAGAAAAAGCTAAGACAATATAATTGACATAAGACCACACATATCACATATGCCATCCAATGATTTAAATTTGCTTTTATGAGCTGCAGTATACTGAAGTGGCTAAGAATGCAGAATCTGGAAGCAGACAAGCGGAGAGTACAAACCTGCTCCAATGCTTGCTAGTGTATGACTCTGTTTTAAAATTCCAGGCTTTAGCCCTGGCCGATGTGCCTCAGTTGCCAGAAATATCGTCCCATAATTGGAAGGCAGGACACACACTTGGGTTACAGTGGGAATATCCCTGCGTGCACGGGAGCCAGCCATCAGTGCTTCTCTGTCACTGATGTTTCTTTTTCTCTCCCTTCCTCTTTCCTTATCTCTCTAAAAGCAATGGAAAAAAAAACATTTAAATACTTTGGGCTTTAGTTTCTCATCTGTTAGAGGGGATTATAATATTCCTACCTGTAGGGTAATGGTGATGATTGAATTAGTTTAAATAAGAAAAGATTTTAGAACAGTGCTAGCACATAGAAACTTTGAATGTGTTTGTTATTGTTGTTATTGATAAAAGAAGCAAAGGATATCAGATTGCGTGCTACAGAAAAATTTAAACAGGCAAGATGCTAAACATTAAAATATGAACTTAGGAAAATATGAGTCAAAATATGGAAAAAAGAAAAATATATAAATATTAATACCTAAGGAAATTATAAACATGTGAACAAATGGAAATAATAAGGTCAGTGAAAGTCACAGAACAATATTCATAATAAGAATTTATGGATCAATATTCTCTGTATATTTAAATATATGATAATAATGTTTATTTTTAAAACACTTGGAAATTCAGAAAGAAATGGATAGATACATAAATGTATAGGGAGATTTAAACACAGAACTACTGGTCTCTGAACATAATAAATTAGTTGAATAAAATAAGATACAGAATATTTGAATAATTCAGTAAGGCTAAATCTGTCTTTGATGTTTGTGTCCTATCACACATCTACTTCTTTTTTGTCCAAACACCTAAAAAAATGTTTCCAAAGGATTACAAGACAATTATCCCAACAAAAAGTAAATGTCATGCTCAAATTACAATATTCAAAAAGGGTTAATTTACAAAGTGGCCATTTAAAAAGGTGCCAGTGGAGTCCATGAAACCCTAAGGAATGCCGAGGTTAGAGGCAGCTGGCACAAGAGAAAAGTGGAAAGATGATATAAACACATGTAATTTCATAGAGATAGTCGCACAGAGAGGAGCATTGAAGGACTGAGTCAGGCATAATCAACCCCTCAAGAAGAAATGCAGAGCATAAACACCCTACCTTTGTTGTTTTCCTCCCCACCACTCCCCTGCTGCTTTTTCCCAATAGACAAAACCAACTAGGAACAAGAACATGGAGAAATCCATGGAAGTAATTCCATATAGATCAGGCATTCATGGCAGAAAGCAGAAGGGAGGGGGTTAAGACTAAATCTGAAAAGACAAATAGGAGATATCTGGCAGAGAAGCCACAAAAAAAGGAAAAAAAAAATCACAAACACCAGGAAAGTCTCAGGACACATTCACTCTGACACCAATAAAATAAAATCTGAAATTTTAATAACAAAATTTTATATTTAGAAATGTACCCACCTTAAACAATCTCTTTGCTCAACATCCCTTTTTGAAACTCCTTATTTCTTCATATTTTTCCACATAATATTAGTTCCTTTAATAGTTTTTTCAGGAAAGACTTTAATGTTAATTTTTTCTTTACATGTGAAAGGCAATGGTAAGCTAATAAATTGATCCAAACAGCAAATATTGATATGTTTTTATATCTAAATAAGGATTAATTATAAAAACACTAACTTGGAGAACTAAAAATATAAAATTTTTGAAACAATAATACAGAGGATAGAATTAGGGAGCTCAGCATTAAGGCATTCTAAGATATTCATAACATTTGAAAGAATAAAGGTACTGATTAGCTCATTGTCTAGTATGAACCTTTAAATAGTTAATGGTAACTAAATAATATTAAAATATCTGAACTGATAAGTTGGATGAGAGAATAAAAAATACTTGGTCAATCAAACAGAAGATAACAAAATAAAAGCTAAATAGAAGTTTGAAATTACTATGTTAGAAATGAATCAAAATAAATACAGATATTCAAATAACCTATTAAGAAAAGTTTACCCAATGAAATTAAAAATCAAACTTAGTTCATGCTTTTTGCAAGACATAGACTTGAAAAAAATGATCCAAATTTATTGGAAATAAAGAAATGGGAAAATTATATTCCAGGGAGAATGTCTGTGGCAAAACTTTGAAAAAAAATTAAGTGTATCAGTAGGGTATACAACATGCACATATATATAGATGTAAATATATTATGTAGGAATAATGAAATATATAAATATTGAATATATACAAAATCAATCTGTGTATTAGTATGGATACATTTTAAAATATTGTGAATTTGAATAATAAAATATTTTGTTTCATTATACATGTTAGAATTTATATTCATTTAAATCCATATATCAAGAGTATGATACATTTTTCTATAATAAAAATATGAAAATGTACACTAGTAAGTTATATACCAAATTAATGATAATGATGACTCCTGAGAGAGAAGGTGGGAAATAGCCTAAAGTATGATCAAATGATTCTCCAATACAAAATAAAACTGACTAAAGAATACTACTTTGTATATCTGGATATTTACTACTTAATGCCTATCATATCACTTCTTGTGTGAATATTTTTTAATCTATTCCATTTTTTAAGACAGAAAGAGAGGAGATTTGCAAGAGAAATAGTAAATTAAGGGGAGCATAGGTGGATAATATTATGCATGCTCCCCAACACACTGTGAGATATGGCACAAAAATAAGGACTTGACAGAAGTAAAGATCACGCATCAACACACACAGATATGGTGCTACTGCTCAGAATCTCAGACCGTATGTCAACCTCCACCCCTGGCAAGAAGACTTGTTTTTCTTCAGCTTGCTATTTCTTTAAAACTTGGTTTAAATTCTCTGTTTCAGTTGTCTTTTATTATATGAAAGATATTAAAGTAGAAACAAAAATTTTGGACAAGAAATGGTCCCAGTGGAGAAGAAGATAAACGATGGCATATACAAGTCCCTAAGGACAAAGCAAACAGTAAGACTTTTCTGGTCTGGAAGAATGAAAAGAACCTTGAAATAACACCCTTACAGCAGCCCGCAGGACTGCAGACAGTCGTAGGAGACTACTTGATAAAGGAAAGGGTCAAACTGGTTGCCAGTAGTAGCCAGGAGTGAGGTAAATGAGTGAGGTAGCCACACTCCAGTATGGAGACTGACAGCCTCACGAGAGCGGAAAACCCAGGGCGTGCTAGAGGCTGCGCTGAACCGGAGAATAAATGTTCCTTCCACACGATCGATCCTACGCAGCTCCAGTTGATATTTTTCATTAAGAAGGTGATGTTAGTGTTGCTGTGTTTCTGCTTCCTCAAGGGAAGATAAGGACACTGATGGCTGTGAGAAATCTGACTCTTCAAATGTTGGAAACACATTTCCATTTACAGCATTGTCCTAGCCAACACTGTGAAACAGATCCACACTGGCTTTGGACTACCAGTCGCCTAGAGACCACCAGTACGAGACCTACTGAGCCAGCACAAATGGTTTATCTTTTGATGAAGCTTTTGAAAGCCTTAGTCAGAGTCCCAGCACCAAAATCTCTCCTCACAGTTCTAATGGAACTGTCAGTCTGGAAAACCCCTCCCGTATGTCCACCTAACTGCGCAGGCATTTGTTCAGCACCCAGAGTGCCTTGGGCCTACTCTAAACACGAAAACTCCTGGGACAGAACTGTTTGATCTCTGTGACATCTTTCTCCTTATTTAAGGGTACATAAACAAAACTGGATTCTGGATACTACGTTTGGAATCTTACTGATACGCTTGAAAGTTTTAAATTTATTCATGGCACTAGAGTCTAAATGCATGTTATAAAATATTTCTTGAGCGGGAGTATAAAAGTGTGAAATTGATCACCTTCTGAATTACATCTTAAGGAAAGATAAAGATGATAAAAAGTATTATGTGAGGAAATCTAGAATAACAGTTCCCAGGTTCTAGGACACGAATGGATTCCACGGTGAAAAAGAAACTGAGCCAAGGATAGTGCTCATGGCGAGCTCACTGCCGAGAAAGAGCTGGTGTGGGCCCTCAGAGCAGAGTGCCCACCACGGCCCCCACACAGCAGCACTGAAAGTTCCCCACCGTAACTGGGACTCCCCTAAGCCGGAGAAGTGTCCTGATCTCAAGACTTCACAGATAACCTAAGTATCCATTTGAGATTTTAAGGCAAAGCCCTTTTCCTCCGGATCTTTTTATTTCTCTACAGTCTCCTTATTGGTTCCAACCTACCTTTCCCCATACACATATTATATAATAGGTTTTACATTGGGTTAATAATAAATAACGTCAAACTAGGTCATTTCAATATTTTTATTTTTCATACAAATGTAATCATCATTCAAATAAAGATTTTTTAGGTATGCACTTTAAAAAATTGATTCAGTGAGTTGAATAGAGAGCAGAAAACAATATAAGGTAGAGGAAAATGAATTATAAATTGAATTATAGAAGTAAATGGGTAAATAGGATATCACTAATTAATACTGTCTATTGGTATTCTAATTCTCTGGATTTCCAAAATTGACATTATCACAACAGTGAAGATGAAATTAAAAAAGCAAAATTATATAGTTACTCTAAAAAAATAATCACTGATAGAAGAGCTAGAAAAGCAAATGAGTCATGGTAAGTATTCTAACCCTAATTTCATGATTGTACACTCCTGTCCTAAACAGGTCGAGTGGGCATGTGCTTTTGCCCTTGTTTGGAAATATAAAGTGAAGTGGTCATTGCTACTGAAAACTTCAGCAAGGCTACCCTGTTGAACCAATAACACTGGATTAGTGTAGTGTGCATTTAATGAATTAATGATTTACTTTTGCTTAAATGCCATATAATTAAATGACTGATTTGTCATATACATGGTGTTCTGATTACCTATTTTATTTCTAATTTCTATTTGCTTTGGAGGAATAAAGGCATGTTTAAGGTACAGTAGTCTCTGAAGACGAATTTAGGTGCCGCCTTCCTATGAAAGCGTCGTGGGAGGCTGTGTCAATGACACTTCCAGACTCCTGACAACTTTACGGCATAATATAGACAACAGAGATTTTAAAAAATGGATATAACTATATATTTTGTGAGTTAGAATGGCTTCGGAGAACTGGTTCTCTAAAATTACAGTTGAATTGGTTTATTGTTGTTATAGCTGGTGAAGAACTCAGTAAAAATCAATCATTCAAAACAGAAATACTCTCTACTGGAGAAAAAATAGTCTGACTGAATATTAGGGAAAGTGTACTTTGTTAATATTTTTCTATATCTTTTTTACTTTTTAATTATTAGTATTCTATGTGGATTAAAATATATCATTAAAAGGTCATGCATGTTAATGTGCAATTTTATATCAAAATATAAAATGCTATATCATGTTGGTATATTTTCTTTTTTTCAATTTTCTAATTCTTTTTTTATTAACTTATGAAAGAGATAGATTTAGTAATATAAATCCTGAATAACTCCTGGTGGATTTTTATTGAACCCATTTTTTATCATTTATGCATTCAGATTAGGGTGCAGTATTTAATAAATTATTTTTATGCCTACAACTCAAAAATCTATAATTTGTTTCTAGTTTTCAGTTCACAGTGATTCATTACACAGGTACTTGACTGCCTTACCTAAAAGATATCCAACTATTGACTTTTCAGTGCTTATTTTTCTTAAGAATCTCTACTATCTCCAAGGGAATTGTACACAATATAGCTTCTTTTTGGAGTGATGTATGTGTTCTTTGGTAGTTAAAATTTCACCCAATTCTTAATACAACCAAAGACAGAGCTCATTAATCATACCACAAAGCACAGAACTATAGTTAAATCTGTGTAATTTCAAGGTAGTAAGTTGGATGTTATCTTTTACGTCCAAAGAGATTTACTTAACTGGTCATTATACAACTATCTCCATTAACTTACACTGTGTTAATTATCATTCTACATTTCAAAATCAATAGTTAATTCTATTGCAGTTATATGTGCATTAGAAGAATACACAGAAATAAAGTGGCTAAAATATTCAACAGCCTAAAAACTTTTATAAAGATGTCAGTTTATTTTCAAAATATTCAAAAAGGACTTCATTAATCAATTCTTAAAATATTAAACTTGAAGAAAGAACTGATTAACCTCTGAAAAACCTAAAGTATTTTAATTAATAATAATCCATCCTTAAATATATAAGTTGAGTATATCTGTGCATATATACATTTGATATATTATAAAGAACCATTAATTATATTTTCAAAGATTTTTTATTCTACTAATAAACGTATTTACTATATTGTCTAAATTCTGCATTCTTCCTCTCGTCTGAGCCCATCCTGCCTCCCATTCCTGTTTACACTATTCCCCTCCAATAGTGCAAGTCATTCTGGTGATCAGACATCTCCACACTGTCACACATCCTCTTGCCCCACGCGTTCCTCTTACCTATCTCCAAATCACTTCTGCTATGCATTCTAAAAATCTTATGTATCAAATTCTTGATATTTTTCCACATTGCTTTAAGATTTTTCTCCTTTCAGTCAAAAGTCAATCCATCCTCATCCACTGACTCAAGCATCCTCCCAATTTTCTTAACTGTGAGATAATAAAAAAGATGTAATTGGTTTCTGACCCCAGTTCCTGGCATAGAGCTCCTAAAACCCTTGTAATTTCTTAAGTGATAAGAGTATTAGGAGCATTTTTGTTCTACTGTGGAGATTCCCAGAATGCTCCTGGGGTGGGGGTCTAGGGGTTGGTACCAGAAAGACCAACGCATGATTAGAAGCTTGGAATCTTTAGTTCTATTCTTCATCTTCCAGGTAGAAGGGGGATTTGAGAAATGGAGTTCATCGATCATGCCTATGTGAGGTAGTTGCCACACAATCCTCATAGCACAAGGTTTGGAGAACTTAGAGGTTGAACACACCCACACTGGGAGAGTGATGCACCCCAACTCCATAGGGATAAAAGCTCCTGGACTTTGGACCCTCCTCTGTATCTTTTCACCTGGCTAATCATCTGTATCCTGTATCACATTCTTTAATATATTGGTAAATGTCAGTAAGTGCTTCTCTGAGTTTTGTGAGCTGCTCTAATAAATGAATCAAACCCAAGGAAGAGTTTGTTGGATCCTCTGATCTATATAACTAGTTAGTCAGAAGCACAGGTAATAACCTGGGATTTTCACTAGCATCTGAAGTGTGCTTGGAGGGGAGGGCAATCTTGTGGGATTGAGGACTTAGCCTATGGGATTTGAAATTATCTTTAGGTAGAAAGTATCAGAATTGAGTTACATTGGAGTACACCCAGCTAGTGTTGCTGAAAATTGCTTGTTATGGGGAAAAAATAAAATTGTACACACATTAGGTGTCAGAGGTGGTTTTCTGTGTGAGTAGTAAAGGAGACACATGGGAAAGGAAAAGAAAAAAAATAATTTTTTTCTATATACTACCTCAATCTATTATAATCTCTGCTCTCTTTCTTCTACTTATTTCAACAGCATCTTTCGTTTCAGCATTCATATGTTATAGTATGTCCTACTTGAAATACAAAATATTTGAGTCTGTTCCCCTTCTTTTGGTCTGTTTTTACACACAGCCCATATCAACTCTTCACATGTCACTAACTTTTCATTTCCCATTCAGCTGAAGCTCATTTTAATTAGGACTGCAAGTTTAGCAACAAAACAAACTAAAAAGTAAGTATACTTTAACTTAAATATTCAGATAAATAATTTTCAGTATGAATATGTTCCAAATATTGCATGTATTTTAATCTGGCAAACTCAATTTCCCAAACACCCCTCTTCCATCATGAGCCAAAACTATTCTAGGTTTGGTCAGAAATGCCTTTGTTGCAACCCAACATTCCTACATACAGAGAAACCTTTTTACTCATCCAGAACAGACTAAGAATGCCAGGTAACTAACACTTTCTGGGAGTAGCGATCCTCAAGGACAGATGGGTTTTGATGTAAAAATATCCCAGGCCTGGCTGATGTTCAGTTGGTTGGAGCATCATCCCATAGAATGGAGGAGCAGGATTTTGATTACCGGTCAGGGCATATACCCAGGTTATGGGTCAACACATCAATGTTTCTCTCTCACCTCTCTCTCTCTCTCTCTCTCTCTCTCTCTCTCTCTCTCTCTCTATCTCTATCTCTATCTCTATCTCTATCATCTCTCTCTCCCCTTCCATCCTCTCTCATTCTCCCTCCTATTCTCCCTACAAGTAATGAGAAAAAAAACGTCCTCAGGTGAGGATAATATTTTTTAAATCATAGTTCTATGTCCCTTCCATTGATTAATTCTGGAGTGTACAATTTATAATACTTAATTTCCAAGAGTTGCACAGCGGGATTAAGCTCTACAGTGGTGGCTGGCTGAAATAACGTATTCTGTGTTGGCTGCTTTCTT
This sequence comes from Tonatia bakeri, assembly GCA_004024845.1. Lineage (NCBI taxonomy): Eukaryota > Metazoa > Chordata > Mammalia > Chiroptera > Phyllostomidae > Tonatia > Tonatia bakeri. Next base: position 313,373 of record PVIA01000558.1, read on the forward strand.
CTCCTTGTGTCATTCCCCAGCTCCTCTGCCAGCGTTCCCATCTCTTCCCAAATAAACTACTAGCATCCTTGATTCAATCCTTGTCTGAGAGTTAGTCAGTCATTTTCTGGAAGAAACCAAAGACAAAGTTCAAGTCTTCAACTTTTTCACTTTTCAATCTATAGTCTTTTCTTGATGATCTCTTCACTTCCATGGTTTGCCAACTTCTATACAAAAGTTAATACTTTTCAAAACTTTATCTTCAGATCAGACCATTCCTTCTGTCAGGCTGACAAAACTAGTAGTGCTTGACATCCATCTGGATTACTTGAAAACATCTCAAAATTAACATGTTCATTTTTTTCAGTTATGTATTTATGTTCTCTTTTAAATCTTTCCATACTCAATAAATGGTTTCTCTGCCCACACAGTTATTTATGCAGAAGTCTGAGAAGGGGCATTCTAAACACCTCCCTTTATATCGCCTGTGCAGCTAATCCATTATCAAGCCCATAGAGTGTCACCGAAGTGTATGTTTTACAGTTCCATTACTCCCTCTTCGCTCGTGTCGCCTCAGCCCACGCCCCAATAATCTCTTACATTTCAAAATTGCAATATCTTCCAACCAGTCGTCTCTCTTCTGTTCTTGACCTCTTCTAATCAATTTTCTTTTGTTAAAGTTTTTTAAATTTTAATCATTTTTTTTATTTTTCAGTTAGAGCTGACATAGAATATTGTATTAGTTTCAGATATACACCACAATGATTAGATCATCATGATAAATCTCATACCCATGAGACACCATATGTAGTTATTAGAATAATATTAACTATATTCCTTATGCTATACTTTACATCCTCATGACTATTCTGTAACAACAAATTTGTACTTAACCCCTTCACCTTTTCACCCATCTCCACCACCGTGCTCTCATCTGGCAACCATAGAAATGTTCTCTGTATCTATGAGCCTGTTTCTAATCTTCTTGTGTGTTTATTTTATTTTTTAGATTCAATTGTTGGTATATATATGTGTGTGTGTGTGTGTGTGTATATTATATATATATATATATATATATATATATATATTCATTGCCATTTCACTGTTCATATTTTGTATATTTTTTCTTCTTGAAGAAGAAGACCAGTTAATATTTCATGTAATACTGGTTTGTTGGTAATGAATTCCCTTAGCTTTTTCTCATCTGGAAAGTTTTTTGTCCTTTAAATGATAGTTTTGCTAAATAGAGTAGTCTTGGATGTAGTATTTGATTTTCTGTTTTACCTTTTACTTATTTTTTATTTTTATTGAATTTATTGAGGTAACACTACTTAACAAAAGTATATGGGTTTCGGGTGCACAATTCCACAAAATACTATATCTACACTGGGTTGTGTGTTCACCACCCCAAATCAAGTCTGTCTGTTACCAGTTATTCTCCCTATCCTCTCCTCCCGTTCCCTCTCCCCCATCTCTACTTAGTGGCAATCATCACACTGTTGTTCATGTCCATGAGTTTTCTCTCTCTTTCAATATTTTTTCTCAATCTCTCTACTCCCCACCCAGGCTCTATCTCTGACAACTGTCAGCCTGTGTGTCACTATTTTGCTGATTAATTTATTTTATTCATTATGTTCCATGTATGAGTGAGGTCATATGGTACTTGTCTTTCCATGACTGGTTTATTTAACTCAGTATAATGCTTTTCAAGTCCACCATGCTGTCACAAATGGTAAGATTTCCATGGTATAAATTCATGACAGCTTTTTTATCCATTCATCTACTGATCGATTCTTGAAATCCTGCTTAGGGTAAATAATACTCCAGTGAATATATGGGTGCATATATTCTTTTGGATTAATATTTCTGATAAAACTCAGAAGTGGGATATTTTTTATGATATATCTTCTCAGGCAAAAGAAACAAAAGGAAAAATAAAACAAATGAGACTACATCAAACTAAAAAGTTTTTGTCCAGCAAAGGAAATCATCAACAGAATATATGTATTTGCTTTTCATCACTTTGAATATTTTATGCCAATCCTTTCTGGTCTGAAAATTTTCTGTTGATAAGTCATCTGACAACCTTATGAAATCTCCCTTGTAGGTAACTAACATCATTTTACTGGCTGCATTCAGGATTCTCTCTTTGTCTTTAACCTTTTGCATTTTAATTATGATGTGTTTTGTTGTGAGACTGTTTAGGTTCACCTTGTTTAGGATTCTTTGCACTTCCTAGAACCATATGTTTATTTCCTTCACAGGATTTCTTGGATTATTTTTAGTTTTTTGCTGTTCTGATTTGGTGTGTTTTGCTTCCTCGTGTTCCAAGTTACTGGTCTGATTCTCAGCTTCATCTGCTCTAGTGTTTGACTCCCAGTAAATTGCTCTTCATTTAAGTTAGGGTATCGTTTGTTTCTTACTGTTTTTTTTTTTTGTTTGTTTATGGTTAGTAGATTGCTTGTCTCTAAGTTGTTTAGTTCTTTTTCCGAAGTTTTCTTCTGTCCTTTCATTTGGAGCAAGTTTCTTTGTCTCCACGCTCTGGTGGCCTCCCTGTGTCCATTTCTATATATTAGATAGAGCTGCTGCATCTCCTGGGTTTGGTAGAGTGGCCTTATGTAGTAGATATTCTGTAGGTTCCAGTGGCCCAGCCTCCCCGATCAACCACTGGGCACACCAGGTGAGTCCTCGCTCTCAGGCAGGCTGCCTACAGCCTCTTCTATTTGAGTCTTGATTGTTGAGGGTATTCACTCCCAGGCCGATCAGCTACAAATACTGGCTCTGACCACTGTGGAGGATCAGCTGTGCAGGGGCCCATCCCACAGAATAGAACTTACTTCAGCAGGGTTTGGTGTCTGCTGAGTCTGTCCCTTCAGTGTATCACTTATGTGTGTGGTGCTTTGACATGGTCTGAAGGTATCAACTATGTATGCTGGCTCTGGGGCCTCCTGGGAGGTTTGTGCCAAGGTCAGCCTTTCCTCTTCTTAAGGCCACCCAGCATGGGCCTCAAAGAAATCTGCAGATGGCTGCTACTTCTGCTGGGCTTGGAGGTGCCTGGGACAGGTCAAGCTGTGAACCAAGTTCAGCTGTCACCAGTGCCAGCCTGGGACCACTTAGAGAGGTATGGGGCACAATGAGGCCATATGCCGCTTGTTTGAGAGAATTTTGGAAAGTCTGTAGCATGAGTTAAGACAAGCCACTCATACGGAAGAGCCAGTATAAACAGCTTGGGAATGCCTGCAATTTGTAGGGGGCAGGGTTTCAGGGAATTGTCAGGGTGAGGTGAACAGTGTTATCTAGATTGGTGTAGACTCAGATATTGCACCTGCCTACGTGCTCTATGTAGGGGGTGTCTCTGAAAAGTAAAAATGGCCTCTGCCAGCATTTTTGTCTGGCAGAAAGCTACCCCCGCAGCTCTTGCCTTGATGACATACAATTCAGTTTATCCCCATATGTCCCTGGTGTTTTTTGAGCTGCTGCCCCGATGCTGGAACTCAGAGGAAGTGAGTCCAAGTGAGTCCAAGTATTCCGTGGGTGGGCCTTTTAAGAGGGATTGTCTAGGACCCAAGATGTCCCCCAATTCCCTCAGCCACAGTCCCTGCTGGTTTTTATAGCCAGAATTTATGGGAACTTCTCTTCCTGCCCCTGGAAGCCAGAACTCAGAAACCTGGTATGAGGCTGGGACCCTTCACTCCTGGGGACCCCCACAGTCAAGACATCCCTCCCAATTTTTACCTATCACATGTGATTGTGGGACCAATCTGGTCTACATCTCCACCCTCTCTACCAGTCTCAATGTCGCTTCTTCTTTAAATCTCTGCTTGTAGAACTTGCCTTCAACTATATTTCAGATGGTTCTGAATGATATTTGTCTTCTAGTTTGTTTGTAATTTCCTTACAGTTGTGGAAGGATGAGGGTACAGCATTTACTATGCTGTCATTTTGACTGGAAGTTTTCCAATCCATTTTCTATAGACAAAATATTGTTAAAAAATTAAGTTTTATACCACTCTGTGTGTAAGACTTCATTGGCTTCCTATTTCCTTTCAAGGAAAGTTCACATCTTTATTCTTGCCATAAGTTCATACCAGTATGCTTAGGCTTTGGCTTGGATTTCCAGCGCAAATATGGCCACACTTGTTGGGCCATTGTCTCTTTGAAACACTCACCAGTCTTCTTCAAATTAATTAAATCATTACTCTCATGCTATAGCTTAAGAGTAATATTGTATTCTTCAGCTTATTCTTTGCCAATTTAACTAGTATTTTTTTCAAATTTCATCACAACCTATAATGATTAGTTGTTAAATGTCTTTCCTACCATGATGTAACCTCCATGAGAACAAAGGCCACGTCTGTTTTGTTTCATAGTGCCCACACAATTTCCTGGTACATATTTCTGTCTGACTTACAGTGTAGATCAATAATTGGTTGAGTGACTACATCAAAAAATTCAGAAAATTGTTGTGTGACAAGCTGTACATATTGAAGTGTGGTAGCCCATTTATTTTATATATATAAATCTGAGGGAAGCCACAGCATCTAACTTTGATTGGGGTTCTGCTGTGCTCCAGGCATTGTGCTAGCATTTTCATGTTTCTCATTTTATCTTCACAATAAAACATCATCATAACTATTTTAAAAATATAGAAAATGAGTCTCAGAGATATTAAAAAAGATTAAATGACTCCTATAAATCTAATAAGACTTATAAATGTCAGAGCTGGAATTAAAATCCATATTTGTCTGCATAATCTGTCTTTTTCCAGTAATATTCTAAAAGTTTCATTGAATGATATCTTATTTCATTTTTCTGTTATAACAATAGAAACTGATCTTAGAGATTTTAGAATCTATTAAATTTAAGGAAATTTTAGTAAAGTAATCCATGATTTGCTTCATCAAATATTATTTTCAGCAAGTAAAACTACTGAAAGATGGTGTTCCCATCATTTTAATGATGAAAGCTTTAATAAATAAAGTGTTATTGCTTATAATAAATATATAACAATTTAAATTAATATCATTTTATAAGCAGATATTTATAGCAACATAAAAAAACATTCTTGCAGTAGGAAAAACAAAATTATCACAGAATAGCACTACATTTAAACCTAGGGGACCTAAAGTCAGGTGAGTTCAATTTTTCTCCACATTTACTAGTTGTGGGCACTTGAAAAATTATCCATTATCTCTTTACATTTGCTTAATCATCTGTAGAATATGGGTGATAGTAGTATCTACTTCAAGAGTGAAAATGTGAGGCAAAGATAAGTTAATACATGTAGAATGCCTAAAATGGTTCTTAGCACATAAAAAAAACATAAAAAATATTAGTGTTGATTTTCTGTCTCTTAAAGCTCATTGTTAATAGTTTATCAGCTGTTATTCAGCCATTATTAGTAACCACATAATCGATGTTTAAAAGCCTATTAAAAGGCAGATTAAAAATGGGGATGGACATTAAGATAATAAATGAATGAATAAATAGAACAATTTCAGATGGTGATAGTTGGTGTTAATAAAATAAAATAAGAAATTATGATTTATAATGCATCCAAGGTTAGATACATATATCTAATATATATTGGGTGGACTAGCAAGATTGACATTTGTGCTGAGTCTTCAATATTAAGCCATATGAATTTGGGGGATCAATTTATGAGAATAACTAAAATTATTTTTTAATTATTTTTAATCAATAAGCAATACATGGAAATAGGGCCTTGGGTTAAAACTCAATATATTTTTGTCCTGTAGTTTCCAGAGGTTGCACTTCTAGATTTGATGATGGGCATTTGTCTCTCTGAAAGTCTAATACAGGGTGATCACACTTCTTTATACAAGATTTTTATTTCTTGGATGATGGGGTTAGTAAGGAGAATCAACATAAATACAACTAGAAAAGAGTAGAAGGGAATAAAAATAGCCAGGTATTGGGATGTATGTTCCAGGTGTTTTGTAATGAATGCTTTTACACATATTTTCATTTAGTCTTTTCACAAAAATTCCAATTATAGCACATTATCCCCATCTTTTTAAAAAGTTTCTCAAAAAGATTGCTACATATCTAAAGTATCATTGATACAAGAGCCTGAATTGGAAGTCGACCTAACTCCAGTCTCAATTCCTAGCAGCTAACATTCTCACAAACCAAATACTTATTTGTTCCTTGAGCAATTGCTATTGGTTGTGATGATGATGATGTTTTTGTTTTTTAAGCATTTGCTTTGTATTAATTCTGAATTAATTTTAATTGAAGTAAAATACATCTGTGCAATTTGACTTGGGACTTTCAACTTTACTAAGGAATGTGCAAATATTGGTATTCATATTATATTGCACTTACAAATATTTAGTGTTATCATTACTCTCAGTTATCTCATTTTCCCTTAATGTTAAAAAAGAACATACATCTTGCTCTAAATGTAAAAGTAATTTATATCTAATCATAAAATTCAAGTTGATAATCACTCATTTCCACCTGTACTTTGTTCTGAATGACTTTAAGATGAAAAAATAGTTTGTCTCGCTAAGTTTACTTTATTTAAAAATTCAAGTAACCGAAATGCTTTGTGTTTAATTTGAACAACCTAGGTCACTGGCATCTGATGGACTGGACTAGTGTGAGAAGGTGTTTTATCACTGTGTGGTCAGAGTCTTCATGCCACCCTCAAGGGTGTTTTTCCAAAGGGAGAAAGAGCAAGTATGCATTTATGTGGTTTCAGAAATGAACTCTAATTTGACTGCATGAAGAGTTTATTTTGAATCCCTTATTATTATTCTCATTCTGAAATCATTTTTATCAAAGTAACTTAAATGAATAAAATATCTTCCTCGGAAAAGTTTTGTGACTTCTCTTTTTCTCTTGTTGCTTCCAAAATATATGGAAAGGTACTGGTGTGAGCTAGTCATTCCCTCAATTCACAAACCAGGCACTAAATCAATTATAAAATTGCTGTTTCTACTATGTTTCTTTCAAGCAAATGGTAGACTAAACATGTTTTATACACTTCAAATAATATCTGAAAATATGTAACAAACAAATAAATTACATGTAAACAAATGTATTTAAAACTTAAAGATATTCAAAACAAACAAACACATATAAATAAACCCAAAGATATAGCACATAAATGCTAAGATTCTACTAATAAAAACTATGAATGGTCTATGGGAGACTGAAGTGCTTTCTCATTGAGCAGTGAGAACAAATTTCTAAAAGAAAAAAGGGCTATTCATCTCAAGGCAAGTTTAATTAAATTCTTAAAAATTGAAGGCATCAAGAAGTAAAATTTTATAACACATGTATTAGGAAAATACTTTTGAAAAATATAAATTTCTTTCCATTTCACATATCAGTGAATAACTCATTTTTTCATTATGATTTGATAACATTTACGCTGTGTCAAAAGAAAATATAAAGTGTTCATTGAAAGTGTAAAGAGGTCATAAACCATAAAATATTTGGATATTTTATTCTCTAAGTTCTGGTTGCATAGTTTAGGTTTGACATAATTAATCTCCTCTTAAGGAATGAAAATATTTATTTTAAGAAATTCTCATCTGTCCAGTGGAGAGTTCTACCATATTGACTTTCCAGTTCTTCAACTGTTCTTGCCTCCAGATTCAGAGACTTGGAAACAAATGACTTAGACATTCTTGTTCTAACATATAGAAAGAGCCGTTGCCTGCCTCATGTTGAAGGCTAATCCATCTTCTAGTACTCTCACTCCCACTCTGCTTTACATACTCAGAGACTTTGCTCTTGCTAACAGTCCTTCTTTTTGCATTATTGAAAACATTTTTTCACCAATAGTTTATCTTCTGCTTATAAATGTGCTCAAAATTTTGTATATTAAAAAATAGTTATGTCTTGTTTCTATATCCCCCTTTAGCTAAACATAAAACTTAAATGCCTTGCTACCTTTTGAGGCCACTTCTAAGTATTACTATTCTCTTGCTTTTTCCCCTACCTTATTTCCGTAAATTTCCCTTTACTAGGTGCAGTCTAGTAACATATTTGAAGTTGCTTTGCCAAGGTCATTAACAATTCTCTTTACTTACTGCAAATACCAGATTTTGGTGAATACCCTGAACCTTTTTCAACTGAAATCCTAGAATGTTCAAGATGTTTTCAACAAACTAATTAACCACCCATTTAGGAGATGGACGATAAGGAAAATAATTAATCAATCCTTCTCTGTTTTCTCCTATATAACAAATTCTGTGGCATAGCAGTAAATATGGAAAAGATAGGGTCTAATGTGATTTTCAATGTTCCTTAACCAATTAAAGTGTGTGATTGCATTTTATAGTCACATAATTATTTGTATTATTAAATAATTACCAAATACTATATAATGTAAGCATTTAAAATGTAAAATATGTAGGACAGAAGAAAATCAATACACTAAAGGCAGCACTTAAAAATGAATGTTAGTTTTAAAATTAATTTTTCTTTTAATTTCTTCTTTACCCAATTCATATTCTTATAAGATGTTCCCTAGTGATTAATTGAAAAATACATCAAAGCAAAAATAAACATTAATATATTTATTATGGTGATCACTTTGTAAAGTATATAAATGTCTAATCATTATGTTATACGCCTGAAACTAATATTGTATGTCAAATATAATAGAACAAACAGCCACATATTATACAGTTCCATTCATGTGAATTTTGGAAAGCCATGAAAACAGAAACTAGATTAGAGGTTGTCAGGGTTGGGGTGACAGTGAAGGGGAGAAACATGGGAGTGGTAGCTGAAGTGTACAGGGTGTCTTTTGGAATGATAAAATGTTCAGAATTTGACAATGAGTGGACATAGTTGTACAGCTTTATAAATACACTGAAACCCACTGAACTGTAAATGTTAAAAGGTTGAATTATTATATCTAAATAAAACTGTTTTAAAAGAGAGGGAGAATCTGAGAGGCTATTATAGTGCATACATTGTTTGACACCTTACATAAAAAATAAAATGTTCTTAGTGCTAAGAACATGAAAAAAAAAGGTTTCGTATAAGTAAAAGTAAACCCCATACATATAATGGTCTGTTAATACTATTCGAACAGAACTAAAAACTAATTTGAAAAGTATGCACTATTGGGATATATATATATATATATATATATGCACACACATTTATATATTTCATGTAAATTCAGAAATTTAGATTTCACCAATCAAAGCAGAAGATGTTAAGCTCTAAAACAAGCCACTGATCATAACTTAGGTCTGATCTATTTTAAGGCAAAACTACTATACACTGTTGTTTATTTCCAGGTGCAATAAAATCCATTTAATTTAAAGACTGATTACAGTAGAGAATCTTCATGACAAGTTGCAAACTGATGCTCTACCAATCAAACTAGGACTCGACATGCACTGCCAAATATAGAAGAGGAGACTCAGCAGGAGAGAAATCAATGGCAGCAGTGATATTAAGCACTTATCTATGTGGCTTGTGACTGGGGTAAATCCTGAAATTTAACTAGCTTAACATTTTGAACCCCAAGACATATTAAACCTATAGTTGATATTTTAAGATAAATTAACTTATTAAAGTAACCACTGAATAATCTGCTTATATCTTGTTTATGTGTATGTTCCAGAAGACATGAATGATCATATAAGAATTAATTTAAGAATAAATTAGAGAAGTCATTATTTATGCTCTTTATACTAAAATATAATTAATTTCCAACTCAAATGCTTTAATATAATCTATGACACTACTCAATTTTCAAATATTTAATTAAAATTTTTTTCTTTTGTTTTTGCCTTGGAGATAAATTACAAGATGATGAGGATTTGACTTAACTTATTTTCTACTTTGACAAATTCAAAGACTCTTCTAAAATTATTTAAATGCTCAAAGACCATAACTCTAAAAAAGTTAAAAATGTCTCTTTGAAAGTAAATTTTTCCTATTTTAGGATTTTTTAACCTAAAAAAATAATTTAAGTAACTCAAAATTTAATTTTGTGATGGTCAAGCTTAACCTTCAAATTCTAGGTAATGGGTAACATTGATTAGGTCAAAGAATGTATTTTAAACCTGAACATCTAAATTAAAGTCCAGGACCTGTTGCTTTCCATCAGAAACTTACTCACTTTCCTGATACTTAGTTTCCTCTGTGTCAAATAGTTATAACAACCGTACCATGGTGTTGTTTTTATATTAAGGATAACATAGAAAGTAAGTACAGATATACATAGAGATTCATAAAATAGTAATTTCCCTTATATTAATGATTACATAAGTAAAATTTAATCATGAATTTATGTTTTAGTTCATAAATCACAATAAGTATTATGCATGTAATTATGCAAAATATTATAAATAGAAGTAGTTCAAACTTTCCAAACACTGTCAATAAGAAATATTCCAATAGTGATTTGAGCTTTCTGTGGCACATGATTTAACATGCAAAGTTTTTCTTTAATAAGCTGGAATATATCACCATCAAAATCAATAAGACCTAAAGACCTTTTAAAAAGACTAAAAAATCATGTACATTGGATTTCAAATTTGTCACTTTTAAAAAACATATTACCTTTTAATGTTAAGTACTGAGATTGTCATTTCTTCTCTTTGTCAACCAGCACCTCAGTTTTAGGTGAGTATCATTTAGTCTATTACTATAACTCCTTAGGTCACTGCTTTACCTTGAACTTGTCAAATCCATCCTTTCTACAGTGAACACACTCTTCCAATAAAATGCAAACATGGCTATTTCATATTCCCATTTGTGGTTCCTCTTTGCTATACAGTAAATTTCCAAGTTCTTTATCACAGCACACAATTCCTCCATTATTTAGAACCTTTTTTCAATCACATATGCTACCACTGCTTATCTCATATTTAAAGCTCTGGCACAGAAAATGTTTAATGATTTCCCTGAAAACACCATGTGACTTTTTATCACAGTTCCTTTGCTCATTGTAGTGGGGTCTATCCAGAATCTTCAACATGTGTTGTGAATAAATCTTATTTATGTCAGTAAACTCAATTATGCGATGACCACCTCCAAGAAGAATTTTTGGTATCTCCCCATATTGACAGGGATACAGATCTCAAGTAAAGGAATGATGGACACATTTTAAGTGTAAAAAACATCATGAACAAGCCTATCATAAACAAAGAGACTAAATGGGAAAATATTAGTTATATATATGTGTATATATATACATATGATCACAACAAATGAAGGATTAATATACAAAATATATAGTTCCTTAAAATAATAAGAATGCATTAATTTAACTAATACTAAGTAGAAAAAATGTACATACCAGTAATTCAGAAAAGAAGAATTCAAATAATTAACATGGTCATGAGTTCATGGTTAACGCTCTTTATCAAGAAATCACAAATAAAAGAAATAGTCCAATACTGTTTTTTATACACTATCTTTGCAAAAAGTTCAAAATGATTGATAATATCTAATGTGGTTTACAATTTGGGAAAACAGGCAAGAACTTCTGATACACTTAACCCTTATAGAAGTCAATTAAAATGCATATATACCTCTTTGTAAAACCATTTGAATTTTTAAAAAATATTTTATTTATGTATTTTTAGAAAGGGAAAGAGGGAGGGAAAAAGAGAGGAAGAGAAACATCAATGTGTGGTTGCCTCTCACAGGCCCTCTACTGGGAACCTGGCCAGAAACCCAGGGATATACACTATCTTGGAATTGAACTGGCAACTTTTTGATTCACAGGCTGGCATTAATCCACTGAGCCACACCAGCCAGGCCATAAAATGCATGCATACCTTGACATGGCAATGCCCGTCCTAAGAATTTCTCCTGTAAAAGTAATAACACCCACACACTTAAAGATGCTTATACCAAGATATTTACTGTATTTTTTAAGCAATAATCAAAAACTTAAATACCTATATGCCATTTATTTTTATATAGTGAAATTAATTATGGTAAGCACTTTGAAATACTATGCAATTATTGAAAACAATGAAAAATTGGTTATTTTATGTGATTCAAAATATGTTAAGTATAAAGATCGTGTTGCCAAACATCAAGGATAGTATAACATCCTTATGTTAAAATACTTTTTTTTAGTGTTTAATATAAGTAAAAGAAGAAGCATGGGATAGCTGGTTAAAACACTGATTCTATAACACTGGCTGTGTTTAATTCCCAGTTCCATCACCTCCTGATTGTATGACTTTGGAACAGTTACTTAACCTCTTCTTGGTTCCATTTCCTCATTGGTAAAATGTATATAAATATATTTTTAATAAGTGATAAAGTCTGGAAAGATACACATGAACATATGATTAGTGGTTACTTCTGAACAAGAAAGTGTAAATAAGGGTGTTTCACTTGGAACTTTAAATTATTACTCCATATATTTTCATGCATTTTAAAATATTTTATATTAGGCATATTATTTTTAATATTACCATCATTTTTTATGTGGAGCTGATCAGATCTGTAGTATGAACAGGTTCTTCCTATTAGCCATGTAGATACAAACACAATTCAGTTGTTATGTGGAAGACTCAGGTCAAGAATAACAATATACATGCTGTGTATTGCGTTTTATGAGTATAAAACACCATGTAGAGTAAGAAAACTTACCCCCACATCTTTTATCTAAGATAAGGAATTTAAGTTTTAAACTAAATATCTTAGGAAGATATTAGTTTGCTCAAGTGCTGCTCACCTACATTGACAAGACTGGGCAGTTAAATCTTGATTACAGTTGCCAGTTCAAATTAACTTTGTCAAGATATATATCTGAATCAATACACTTATTTGTTTTAAATATTTAAACTTTTAAAATAAAGGATTGAGAGAAGTTTTATAGCCTATCCCATTTGGGGAGAAAAATAAAAACTGCTTTCAGATTGAACATAGTCTCATAAAAATCGTGTTACAGTAGAAAGCCATCGATTCTAAAAGCTTTCCTGAGTTCATTTGCCAGCATTGCCTTGGCTAACTGCCTCCCGCCCACTCTTCCTGCTCATTAATACAGGACTGGCTAATGTAAAATTAAATGTAGTTAGAAATGACTGAAAAATATACTGTGCTACCATGTAAATACATTTTACATGTGATATAATAGGAGAACTTTAATATATTTCTGATATTAAAAACTTATAAAATGTCCAGGCACAGAATCCTGAAAATCAGTGGTTACTCATGCTCTGACTGTAGTCCATTTTAACATTTAGCTGCTGGATTATAACAGGCTAAAATAATTTCATAGTAGGCTTGTGATAGTTATTAAATAAATGAATAAATAAGTGAGAGAAAAAATAAAGTAAAAGGAATCTTTTGCAGATCATTTCACTACTATTGCCTGTGGATCTTATCCAACATCCACTCAATTTACCCTGAGTGGATAGTGCTTCAGCAAGTTCTGAATCTGAAACTAGCTGTTCTCTCTCAGAGAGTAATAGAATTTTGACTTCCAGGCAGATTGAAAAGAAAGGTAACTTTGCTCTTTCTATGATCTGAACAGACACACTCTCAGGCACCTAGGGAAGAATTAAAGTCAACAAAATATTTAACCACCTTGGGAGAATGTAATAATCCACTTTGATTGTCCTTATGAGAAATACAAATTTACTTTCTGTCTTTATTGTGATTTCTCTAATCTATCAAGTGACTGCATTTGGCATTTCTCATGCCTTTGATTGTTCTAATCTATCAAATGATGGAACTATGTGATTCTCATTTCCTCTAAAAGGGTGTTCTGTTTTTCTCTTTGCTTTTGCATGGACTGATTTACAACCTTTCTTCTATCACTCCCTCTAGACCTCTCTTTCCATATTTATACCAGCTTTTGTGTTAAACAGTTTAGCTAAATTGCAGGAGGCTCACCTCATCATTAACTTTAATTCCTGCCTTCCTATTTTTAAATTAACAATGCCCAGCTATCAAGGGGGTTTTATGACCATCAACCCATTCCTTTCCTTTCATGATTATATAAATACAGTTATTGTACTCCCAATTAGAACATTAATAGCAGACATTTTCTCTGAAATTAAAACAAAACTATTCGGTTTAAATTTCTTTCATTAAACATGTTTCAATTTTTTTAAATTGATTTCTACATTAAGAGAATTGTGAATGGAATTGCACATACAATTCTCAATATGTAATTTCAGTTTCTAATATTTTAAAATTCTACTTAATCAACACATATAAGAAAATCTTCTTTAGCTTATAATGCTAAACACATTATTTTGATTTTGGTTTTACAATTATTTTCTCTAGGCCTTGAAAATAATACTACAAGTTGGATATTCCTACATATATTTAGCATTTTCACACATTTTTATCATTACATTTAATTTTGACATTGACTTTATACTAATTAACCTATTATTAATGATTCTAACACATGTTCAAAGATGAGTTATGTGAAATTTTACCATTTAAATAATACTTTAAAATATTTGTTGCAATTTTTAATTTATTGTTGGTGTTTCAACGGGAAGTCACCATGAGGATTTTGATTGGCCCTATGTGCTGACCAGTAACTTGGTGACCAAAGAAATGACAAATGAACCACAGGATAGGTGGGTGGGGAATCATTCATTGAACACTGTGTGTGGAGTCATATAGTACTAAATGCTGCAGATGTCAGACAAAATCAAAAGCTAGCAGAAAAAGCAGAACAAAGATGACTAACCACAATTCAAGCATGTTACAATGAAAACTGTAAAAGAAGATAAAGGTCTTTGAATAGAGAAAGCAAACAAATGACAACCGAGGATGGGAGGAATATTCACCAACTGTTCCATTCATGTAAAATCATGTGTTCAATGATGGTACAAAACAGACATGCTAGAAATGAGTAAAACAAATTTGTGCTCCCATGCAGTTCACATTCTAGTGAGGGATATTTAATCTACACACATTCAAAAAATAAAAGAAAATGGAAGAGACAGAGAAATATATTTCAAGCATAATAAAGGATGGGAGAAAACCCTGGGTCTATGAAATGATTAGAAGTACTCAGAACCAGGTATGAGTATACCTTACAAAGGAAAATCTAGTAGAAAATTAGTGTTGCAAAACAGGATGAAAACAGATCATGAAGAAAATGAAATTTACCCCTAAGGATTTTCATCTTAATTGCATAATCAGTTAGTTGTCATAAATTTTTTTGAGTAGAGGTATTGACAGAACTGTGTGTACAAAAATAACCAAAGTAACAGAGAACAGGAGGAATTACCAGTGCAGACAGGAAGAACAATGATATTGTCTATAAAAATAGCAATGTGTTATACACGGTCCAATAGAGACATGGTCTCATGGCTAGAGTTTTAGATGTGAAATAGGTAGCTATACAGAATAAGTAACAGGAAAAAAGGTTACAAGATGGTTCAGCTTGGATGGTAAGGTTTGATGATCATACAATTTCCCATGACTGAAATATACAATAAAATGCAGTAAAGATTGATAGCCAAGTTTTGTGGTAGGCAATTTGGATTTTAAAAAACTTGCAATTCATATCAGTTGAGCTATCAAATAAGCAGATAGAAAATAGTGCTGAGAAATAAAGATGCATATTTGCTTGGTCTTAATATGTGTTTGTAGTTGAAACGATAGTGTTGGAAGGGATTGTTCAGAAGCAGAGAACTGAGAAAGGAGGGACACTGACAAAATGAAACACTATTTGTGAACAATTAAAATGAAGGAGCAAGAAGTAAAAAAGGAGATTCTAAAGGATTCTATTAAAGAGTATCAGGAAAATGACTAACGTATTTTAGAAAAAAAGGAGAATTAATAGCAACCTATAATAAAATAATAAAATACTTTTGCAAAGCATCAATGATCTTCACAAAATCAGTCAATATAGTAGTAGGAGCAGCATTCATACTACAGAAGAGTGAAGAGTAAATGGGAAGTAATAAAACAGAAGCAGCAAATGAAATACTATGAGCAAGCATTTATAGTGAGTTTACAATATATCAGGCCCTGCTTTAAACAATTCACATACTTTCACACATTTAATTCTCAATGAAGGAAATCAAGTAGTTTGTCCAAAGAAACAAAGCTAAGAATAATGGAACCAGGAATAGAACTTGGGCAGTTAACTCTGAAATCTTGTTCTTAACAATCACAAATTACTTGTCAGTGTCTATATTCACTTGCATTATATTTGCATAGGTGAAATCAATTCTGTCACAATCATGAACTTATTCTGGTCTTGTGATTCACTTTAACCAATAGTATGTGGCAGCGGCAATGTTGCTTGAGTTCTAGAGCCTAGGCCTCAATAGTCCTTGCAGCTTCCATTTTTACCCTTCTAAAGATATGGTTCTGAGACACCAGTATGGATGCTAGTCTAGCCTACCAACTACCTGGAACAGAACTGAAGTGCCTCAGTGAAAAATCAGCACAAATTCCAGGCATGTGAATATGCTAACCTAGTTAAAGAGGCAGATGACTGCAACCACATGACTGAATGCAGAAGAAATCGGGAGAGGAAACACCCAGACAACTCATGAAATAATTGACAGACAATTGCTGTTTTAAGTCTAAATGTTGGGGTTGTTTGCTATGCAACAATAAATTATTAATGCAGTAATTGGTACCTGAAATTGAATTATTGCCATAACAAAAAAACTAAAACATGTGACATTAGTTTTTGGACTAGGCAGTAGAAAGGAATTATACAATCAGTAAGAGAGCATTCACAGATTCTGGGAAAACAATGAAGAGATTGCCATTGAAAGCTTAAGAAAGGGTGATCTGTATTATGTAATAGAAAAACAATTGGTAACAAGATCATCTGAATAACTTGGAAGTTAAAAAATACATAGCTAATGAACTTGTGAATCTGGTCAAGACAATTTCCAGACAGAATGTCAAAGCTGTCAGGTGGTTTCTTATAGCTTCATATGATAAGGTAAGAGAAGGTAGAGATAAACTGAAGTTCAAGGAGCAAGAAAAATCTCCAGGAATTATATGACAGTATATATTATGGGTTAAAAATCAACTTGTTTCTCTTCTCCAACATCTCCCTACAAAAAACATATTTTTTAATAAAAATTGGTCTCATGGTAAACATGAAATATAGGGTGTTAAGATCTCAGAAGATTAAGTTGTTTCTAGTAGACTCTCTCAGCGAGTAGAAAGAAACTCTTCTGAAAACCATATGTGCATTATACTTTAACAGTTCCATACATTCCTCAAATAAATGTATTTCTCAAAATAAATTGTAGATACATCCTTCAGATTATGGAAGAAACATCAATCAGAGCATAGACAACCAGAAATTTTTAAGAAAAAGCTATCAACAAAATCACTACTGGCTTGAACAAAAGGGGCAGTGGCTTTAAAATGAATAGAGGCCTCAGGGAAAATTGCACAGCTGTAAACAGGGGTCATTTCTTATTAAGAGAGAGAGAAGGGGAGGGAGGAGAAGAAAGAAAGTTAGTCAGTCTGTGAGGGCAAAACAAGAACCCGTAAGTCTTGAGCCCAGACAGCAGAGCTAAAAACTGAGGAGAAAGATAGTTCAGCAAACCTTCCAGGAAATGGAAATGGATCATCAGGTATCATTTCCTGTTCTAGAAGTGGAAGGAAGTGGTGACATGGACCCAAATGGAACTCAGATTCACGTGCTTTCCAAAGGTCACTGACTGCTATGTTCCTCCTTAGCCTTGCTTTTGAAAATGGAAATGTCTATTTTAGGTACCTAGTACTATTTCATTATTACATGTGGCAGGGATGGGGAGTGGTAGATAAATCATCTCTTTATTTCACAGATCTCTGGATTACGAGAACTCACACCTCAGAAGCCTCATCTGGACCTGATAAAGGTAATGAAATCAAAATCTTCAATCCCAATGTTATGACTTGATGTGACTTGGGTGCAGGGGCAGGAAAAGGAGAATGAGTTTTGTGTATAAGAATTGCATAAGTAACTATGTCCAGAAGACAAACTATAGGAGTCTAAAGAATGCCACAAATATTCTGCAGCTTACCCCATCAAAGGCCATTCCCCAATTCCTTGAATCTAAGCCCTTCTAATGGTGTTGATCAATATAATGTACTAAAAGTGACAAGTTCTACAGTCTAAGCCACAGAGGGCTTTCAGATTCCACATTTCCCCTTTAGAATGTTACCCTGACACCCACCCATCCTCCAGTGAAGAAGGAAATTTAGCTTTCTATAGCAGGAGAAGCCATATGGAGGCTGACCCAGGTGTCCTAGTCAACTGCCTTGGGTATGAGAAAATCTTGGACTATCCAGCCTAGCCAACCCTCCTGTTAAATGTAACTACATTAGCGAGCTGGAAGAAACCAACAAATCAAACCTTCCAGCCAACCCACAAAATCTTAAGAAACAATCATTGTTTTAGCCTGGTAAGTTTGGAGCATCTTTTAAAATGTAGATTGTATAGCTGATAAATACATTATTTTTCACTATTGTGCCCTACCTTTTAAAGGTATCTGTCTGCAAAAGGTTAGACTTAAGGTTTTAGTTTGAATGATCAGTTGAATCAATGGGTGTGTATTTGTGTATAAAATGTTGTAAAATGTGAATTCTGGGACACATTTGGCAGATAGGACAGAATATAACAAGATTTGAGTGAGCATTAGTGGGACTGAAGAGGATATAACTATGCAGCAGAGGTTAAAAAGGGAAGAGGTTACCATAAGCAACTATATGCCCACAGGTTAGAGAAATTTTAACATATATGAGAAATTTCTAGGCTGATCAAATGTCATGAAAAACTTGAATATCATAATTATTAATTGTTTAAGTAAGTCTTTAAAATACACCAAACAAATAAAACATTCTTATGTGGATTTATAGCGATAGTTGGCATCAAAAATTAGTAATTTCAACTTGAACCTCATTCTGTCAGAATAAAAAGTGAAGGAATCCTCCTCAAAAGATTTCATGAGACTAGTGTTAACAGTAAAAACTCAGGCAAGAGGACTAGAAAAAGAAAAAAGAAGACCAACCTTACTTAGGGACATATATAAAATTTCTTAATAAAGTAAAATCCTTTATAATTATAGTAAAATCCTGTATAATTATATTAGCAAAAATATGACATAGAAGTGAATACTTAGTTATTCTTAAAAATGTATAAAATTTAAAAACTATACCTTATCAATTTAAAGGAAAAAATGTTTTCTCAACAGGATTAAAAACAAGCAAGAGGAATATACCCCACATAAACTTATTCAGCACCCTGGTTGGTCATTATGTGAAATAGTCAGCTATACCATTCCCTGTTTTTTCCCAGTTCCCATTATTATGGCTGTGGGAGTAAAACCATCACATAGTGGAGTCTGCATCCTCTTGTACATTATCCTAACATCATGAGGTATTGTGAGTCATAACTGAGGTTTTAATATTCCATTTCACTATTCCCTTTGGTCAGTTGCTTAGGGGTGATGAGGTACATAGTAGGGAAAGATCATTGGATACCACAGAACAAGCTTACTGCCTTTCTTCTCTTGCTATATGTTGAGTTTCTTAGTTAGAAGAAATATTATATACAACACTAAATAATAAAGCTTTCTAGTTTCTCATGAGTTGTTTCTGGAAGAAGCAAGAATGAAAACCAATCCATATCTGGTATAAGTATCTATTTTACTGTGGACGAATTCTCTCTGCTATCAGATACAAGCAGTCTAAAATAATTGACTTATCATAAAGCAACCAAACATTGTTCTCTGATCCTGGAAAATAGGACATTCAGCAATGACTGTAGCCAGATCAAATATGAGGTGAAGAGGGGGGCAATGAAATCTGGGGGACTGGAGGTTACTTGTTTAAAAATACATTAAAAACATCTCTTTGGCTCTTTCCTTTAAAATTCCAATGAATAAGCTCAAACTGAGAGTAAAAAAGCATGATACCAACAGAGTAAGTATTTTTACACCTAATCATTGATTGTCTCACATGCACATTGTCAATGTAAGAAACAAAAATTTTAACTCCTTAGGCTTCTTCTTTATGACTCATTTACATACCCTGGGCATGCCTAACCTGGTGACTTGATAGGTAAGATAATATCCAGAAGGTAGATAATAATGAAATAAGCACATGGCTATGCAGTCCATTAGATATTCAAACATAAAATGCAAGTGGCATTTTATATATGAAAATCAGGAAAGTCTTCACTGAACTGAAATCTGAAGAACATGGAATCCATATCATAGAGAGATTTTGGAAACATTATTTTGGGCAGGTAGAAAAGCTGGTGTGAGTATTTGGAGAACAGAAAGGTAGCCTATGTGACCATGGAGCCAAGAGGTCAAAGGGCAGAGCTATAGAATGTGAGACCAAACTGTACTGTAAGGGCTTTATATTATATTTGAATTAGATGGGAACACCCTAGAGGTTTTCATCAATCAAGTACTATAATTGGAACACTTAAAAATGGAGCCACCCTGGCTGCTGTGTTGATGATCAACTACAAGGAGGTAAGGACAGAATTAGGGAGACCTGTTAGAAGACTATCACAGTAACCCATGAAAAAGACAAGAGGGGAATAGACCAGCATATTATAATAGAGGTGGTGAAATGTGGTCATATCCTAGGAACTTTTTTTTTATTTTTACCTGATGGATTTAGATGTGGGTTGTGAGAGAAAAAGGAGTCATGGATGGCATCAAGATTATGTCATCATGACATCATACAAATGATAGAAAGTTAGAGCTTTTTACTGAGATAGAGAAAAGTGTGAGTAGAATAATGTCTTAGTATGTTTTAGCTGCTATAGCACAATACCATCAACTGTGTGACTAATAAAAAGCAGAAATTTATTCCTCACAATTCTAGAAACTGAAACTTCGAGATCAAGTGCCAGCAGCATCTGGTGAAATACATCTTCCTGGTTTATAAATGGCCTTCTTTTTGCTGTCTCTACATGGCAAACCGGAAAGGAGACCTCTGGGGCCTCTTTTATAAGGGTGACAAACCCATTCATGAGGTAATCAACTCCCAGAGGTCCCACCTCCAAACGCTAGTACATTGTGAATTAGGACTCAACATAGGAATTTTCATGGGCACAAACTGTCCACAGAAATCAGAATTCAGGTTCAGATTTAGGTATATTAAAATTATAACATAATGTGGATTAAACAATTAGATATATAAGCCTGGGGTTCAGGTAAGAGGTCTAGAGATAACATTGTGTGAATCATGAGAAAATAGATGGTTTTTACAGCCAGGAGACAGGATGAAATAATCTCATGCATGTGTGTAGGCAGAATAGGCAAAATATTTTTAAGGACTAAGCCCTGTGCCTACCCCCACCCCCCACAATGTTCACAAAGACAGAGAATTGAGAAGACAACAGCAAAGGAAGTTGAGAATGACTGGCTCAGGAAGATAATCAAAAGAGAGCAGTGTTCAGTCCCAAGGGCTTACTAAGAAGGTGCTCAGGAAAAGAGTGATCAATTGTGCCAAATGAGGTCATTATGCGAAAACAAGATAAGGACTTCAAATTACCCCTGGAATAAAAAGGAATGAACCTGGACAAGAATTGTTCATGTGGAACACTGAAAGTATATGACTAGAAGCATGGAAATAGTGAGCATAGATGCTAGAAAGCTTATTTTCCATTTCAATAAAAGGAAAGATAGTGATAACTGAAATTCCCTTGAACTTAAAAAGTTTACTTCTTAATATTTGTCAAGTGTGCTTCTGAGAAGAGTTGTATCCTTCCTGAGCCGCTGGCTCAGTGGGTGCTTTGACTCTGCAGTTCATGAGAGTATTTTGTGAGTCATTTGACTTTGTTCATCAAGAGCAGAATAATTTACAGTCCATTTTTCCTTTCCTTTCCTCTGTAGAATCAAAATGTTCTTGGCATGTATGTTTCTAGGAATCCACCAGGGCATCAGGCACCAGTTCCCTTGTGGGAAACTTCAGCAATCAGCAACTTCAGGAACCTGCCAGTGGTAACGGGAACATGTTTTACTCGCACAGCTGAAGCCAGTTGGAGAAGAGATCTTGAGCTCATTCTTCTTTTAGGGATGTTCATGGTAGTGAGCCAGCCATTACCCTCATATTATTTCTTCTGAGATTTGCAGTCATCATAGCAAAGACACTCTTACTACTGTACAATTTATATTCAGTTGTCTTTTAAAAAGAGATTGGATATGTTGCACACAAAATAGATCACATTATTTTAAAGACATCCACATTTGTGAATTTAGTAAATGTGAAAGTCGAATTTTTTCTTAGCTTTTATGTAGCATTATCAACTTTATCTGTCACTAACTTTCAACTTAGATTCCTTAACAGCCCCACAGATCCTTTCCCTGGTTGTTTGCTTCCTTTATTGATCTCTCTTTCCCAAAGCCATAGGCAGTACCAAGCACAACAAACAATTTAAGGTCTTTATTTGTCTCCTGAGTCAAACAGTTTAAAATCCATCTGATGATATTATCGCTTCAGCCCATAAACTTCCTAGTAGGCCTCAATAACACAACTTTATGTTCTCAAAGCAGAATCTCACTCTAATTTCTTTGTTTCTATTGCCATACAGGATCCTGCCTTAGCTGCCCACTATGTTTGTTCTATTAATTTCAGATTAGTTAAACAGTGGCCTATAAACATTCATTGGCTTTAATTACCCATACGACACATCCCTAAGCATTTGTTCCGTAAATACACATTAAATACGATCAAAGCTATCTTCCGTTCCTGTGGTGTGTCACTGTAAAGGTTGTTTGAGCTATTGTTTCTTCATATTTTGTTATAGCCTCAGGGTTATTCATTTGTCATCATGCAGAGCTTGGCTCTAATTTTCTAGTTGTTTTCTAATTACATGAATATTTTTCTAGACTCTCTTTATGTTTGTGACTCTAGAATAAAATGCTTAATAATGAGGCTAACATGTTATCAAATATCATATTTATGCATCCTCTCACATACAGATGCTGATAACATTTTAATGAAGTTTTTTCTAGGAGTTAATTTTATTTTTATTACCAACGTCATAAAGAAGTCTCAAGATTTCTTGGACTATGGCTAAAGAACTTTTTAGACTTGACATTCCATTGTATTCCAGATTGCAGGTCATATATTGTACAAGCAACTGATGATTAAGTAGTGAACAAGATCGACATAGATTCTCCTCTCAGAGACCATCAATCAGGGATGCAACCAATAGAATCTGTAGAGTGAATTAGAGCAGAGGTACCAGATGTCAGCCAATCTCTTAAGCTAGAAGATTTCTACATCTTTCATTCCAGTGCCCCTCACGAATCCATAAAAGAATACTACTCAACTGGGATTCCTATTCTCTGCAGTGAAGAGCCTTATGTTAAAGCAACGGGACCTAAAATAGATGGATATTTCATGAGCAGTAGGTATGGAGAGGGAGCCCTTGTGAAAGAGCAGTACAAACAAGCCATATATAACTCTGTCAACTTCAGGATTACTCTCAATGTTAGAACTATTGGGATTATATTATTACAATTCAAGAAAGATACTTTGCTTTTCCATGCCATAAAATCTACATATCTCATCCCTTATCCTGAGATTATTTAAAACCTTTATGCCAATTTTTGGCATGCACTTGAGACATGCACTTGCATTAAAAGGAGTTTATTCAAATATATTCTCTAGTAAATCTACTTAGCTGAATTTGTTGTGAAGACTAAATGTAAACATACCCCTACCACTATCAGTATCCAGCATCTAAAATAGTTTATAGAATTCATGAGAGGAAATGAATAGCTACAAGTGTATATGCTACTACCTCCATGCTTGATTGGGAAGATTTTATGCCAGACCAAGAAGAAGTGACTCATGAAGGCCAGATAAACCTGCAGAAGCAAGATAAAGGATGGTACAAAACTGAATAATATCAAAGGTGCAATTAGATGAATGGTATGCATAGAAAGCTCCTACAATAAGTATTTAGTTTAATTCACAGAAAGCACCCAGAGCACAGCATGCAGGAGTTCTAGGAGAAGAGAACACAACAATAGGTTCCAGCTTTCAAGGACAAGAGTCCTACCCCGGTATGGAAATAGTGGGTCTGCCTTAGGGCACATGGCTGAAATCCATTAATGAAATACAAGTTTGGCCTATAAGACATATAATACATGGTCTAAAAGTAAACACCAATGAAACTGAACCAATGAGCTGAAGCTCTAGAATGTGTATTTCAATTTCTTATAACAGAGTAGTGTTGGGGGTGGGGGGAGATTTACAACAGGGAAATGCTCAAGTGACCTCAACTTGTAAAATTTAGGGAACTGGACAGGATGTTCAA
Source organism: Tonatia bakeri (assembly GCA_004024845.1). Lineage (NCBI taxonomy): Eukaryota > Metazoa > Chordata > Mammalia > Chiroptera > Phyllostomidae > Tonatia > Tonatia bakeri. Next base: position 337,599 of record PVIA01000558.1, read on the forward strand.
GGTAAAGAAAACCCAGAGACACCTTTAATTAATACCACTAAATAGTCTTCATAACAGGCAAGGCTTTAATCATTTTTTTGTTATACTTTTGCCTGAATGGCTGTCAGTCCATGGTATGGACAGAAAATGTCTTCCCAATTTCAAGAGACCACAGCTATGTCACAGCACCAATAACTCTAATTATGTAAGAAAGACTTTATTGGAAAAATTGCCCAACCCCATTTTTTAAGTATAAGAATAGAGAACAGTGTGGTGATTTCTGGAGGGAAGGGGGTATAAGGGAATAAGTGGGAATCGGGAAAAAAGTACAATAAAGATTAAATAAAAATAAAGCTGCAAACAAATATATGACTTTTACCAAAGGCCACTGCCTTTAAACGACTGTCTTATCTCTGGCTTGAGAATATTTTACTTCAATTTTCAAGATCTCCAGCACAACGTGGTCACTCTTCTCTGGTGACAGTAATGAAGGTGTATATTTGAGCATAACATAATAATAGCATTTAAATGAAGATGCTCAAACCTACCAGTTCCAGGTCCAGATGGATTAATAAAAGACAGCTGTAGAACAGAGATTCATGTATTTTTGGTGGTGTGGGTCCTAGGGTAGTTTTAAGACTTGGTGATACATTTTTTTAGTTCATTTTGCCTTTTCTGATGAATCTTGAGACTTCATATTACTAGCAGAGGTTTTATTGCTGGAAAAGCTGAATGAGATTCTGCTTCTGGATATTTAACAGAAAGTTCCAAATCAGAACTTTTAATCATAGAATGCTTGCTGTACTGGTCTCAGAGGTGTTTTGGGAACTTTTAAATCAAGCCATCTGGTAACACCACCTTGATCTTCATTGAATAACTGCTCCATTTCTTTGCTTTTATTCCCAGTATTAATTATAACACTTCATGTCATTCATGTTTTGGTGTTAGAAAATATCCCATAAAGATGTTTCTCATTTGGATTTTGTTGAGTTTTCCTTCTGAGCTACTTAGTAAGTTCATCAATTTCTTTTGTACCTCACCCAGCACTTCCTATTGTATCTCATTTTGTCTTTTAAATTTTTCAATTTGTTTTTCTTCAGATCCAAGACAACATTCACTCTATCCAGATATCCCTGTAACACCAGTTTTCCTTTAGACTAGAATCTTGCCTTCTCCATCCATTCAGCTAGCACCAACTTCATGTTGGCTAGTACATGTCCTCGAGAGACAGAAAGCTGTAATGTACTTTGATCTTTCTCCTGGGTGACATGCTCAAATGTTCCTGCAGTGACTCCACTTGCAAACTAGCTGGATAGCCTGCCTTTCTCATTGCACTGAAAGATGAATGTAGCTTCTTCTCCAATTCTGTAACTCCCCTTCTTAGTTTAGCAGCTCTACCTTCCAGAGTCCAAGCTTCTGGCAAAAGAGAATCTTCTGATTCTAAAGCATGGTTAAACCATCTCTCCAGCTCCTGCTTTCAGTGTAAGTCTTCATCAGATGAATGTTGAACCTCCTTTTCTAAGGCACAGATTTCCATTGCTTCTGTTTCAATGCCAACATGACTTCAGTTCTTTCCTGTTGAAACATAACTATCTTTTCCTGCATTCATGTAATGATCTTTAAAAGCTAATTTTAATTCCCTTGTTTTGCCCTGTTCTTTTGTTTTCAATAGTTGCTCAAAAGCAAGAGACTTCTTTCTCATTGCGACATATTCAATTTTTTTCTCTTTCCTCATCTTAGAAAGTCCCATATTTCTCTCTTTTAGTACTTGATTTATCTGGTTCTTTTTCCCTAGCTGTTTCCACTATTTTTTTTTAATTTTCCTGTTGTAGTTTACATATGTCCACTTCAAAATTTAATATTCTCTCTTTCAGGTTGGGTACTGCCTGCCTCATAAGTTCATTTTTGCTCATTTCATTAGTGAAATTTTCACTTAAAGAAAGTAATTCATCACTTTTTGCTTAGTACGTTTTGTAAAACATCATGTTTCTCCTTTAGCTGCTTAATATCTGAATCGTTTCACATTGTTTTTTTCTAGTTCAAATGTGGCACCAATAGAATCAGACATTCTCTGATTATCTTTCTGGAGGGTTAATTGTTGCTTCTTTCTCCTGTGTTAACTTTCTCAGCTTCTTCTTGGAATAATTTAGAAGACTTACTCAGTTCATAAGATTAAATTACCTTAAGAGAGTCTGTGTATTCTGAAGTAATTGATCCCATGAAGGGCTGTGGTGAAAAGGGTTTAAACTCACCTAAAAGATCATACTTAGTGTTGTGAAGCTGCCCTATGCTGAGCTGAATTTGTGCTAATTCCTTGAAAGCTCCTTTTCATTTTAACATGCTCCTTAAGCACAGTGTTCTCCTTCTGGATGTTTAAATTAGATTTTTATGACTGATTTAGGTTATCTACTACTAAATCTTTTTATTTTATCCTCAAGTTTCTGTTTGGTTAAATACAAATCATTAACAGCCAATTCACATTGAACTAACTTTTCTTTCTGTATGTCTGACTCTTCAGTGATGTTCATTTTATCATCTTCAAGTTGACAAACTCTCCTTTTCATCATCTCAAGCTTGTTTTAGTTTACTGATGATGCTGTCTTTTTCATTTTGTTGCTTTGATTGCTGATCTTTCATGAAAACCATGTGCTTTGCAGATTCTCATTTCTGTTGAGTCAACTCTCCTAACTTAGCCGCCGTATGATTGAGTTTTTGGTTCTTGGTCTTCAAGTCACATATTAAATAATTTACCTCTGAATTTGAATTCATGTCTCTTACAGCTATATTTTAATTCCTTCACACTCATTGTTCAATTTTAACAGTGATAAAGTTCTTCCTCTTCTTGACTTAATAATGAATTTTCTTTTTCTAAAACATGAACTTATTCTTTAAGTTTCAGGTTGTCATTAATGAGATTATTATCCTGGTTTAAGCTACTCAGTCTTATTTCATTTTCAGTAGTAGACAGTGCTTGTTGCACTCTGAACACTGCCCCTTGAATGCGCTCCGTGGAAGAACTCCGCCCGTTTCTGACGTAGGATTACATGGCCTTGTAACATCAGGCTTCAATTCGCATTCTTCAGTTGCTTCTTTCTTTTCCTTGTTTATCTGGTCTTGTTCTCTCCTCAAAGCATCTCTCTCATTCTCTGCAGAAGATAATGTTTTTACTGATGTATTTAATTCTCATCTTAAGTTCTTCAACCTTCCTGTAAGCTCTTCTTTTCCAATTCATAGAATTTGAATAGATTTTTGCATATCATAAATGCTCGAAGCATCGGTTACTCCCATCCCCGAGCCAACTGCTATAAGAGATTTTCCAGTTCTTTAATTCTTTCTTCATATTCATTTATTTTATCTTGATCCCTAGGACTTATTTCTGCCCATTTCTCTTGATGAGCATTCTGCAATACTGCCATTTCAATTTGATGGCCATGAATTTCCTTATTTTGTTCCTGCTGAAATTATTGATGGTATTTTGCTATTTGTAGATTTCATTGTGAACAGTTTGCTGTGGAAGTCTGAGCAAAACTCCTCTAATGGCTAACTTCAGTCTTGAGTCTTAGAACTTTGCCAGTCTGTTTATTTTCAGTTGTGATGAAATCGGTCAGCAAAGTCCATGTCATCTCTATTGCAAGCTGAAGCATGATGGTTGATGTCATCATGAATAAAGGTGTTGCAGAGGTTAATGGTACAAGGTCAGCCCCAGAATTTACTGACTGAGAGGCTAACTATGGCTTCAGCATCTCATTCTTTACTTCTGTCTTCTTTTCAGAAATTTAAATTCTAAGTCTCCCTGTTGTAGTTGATGCTGGTTAGCAGCAGTTTGCTGCTTTATTTGAATCTTTGATGTACCATACTTCTGTTCTATATCACTGCAAACAGTTTTAAGAATCTCATTCTCTAATAATAAGGTCACCTGAGTGACTTCAACCTCTTTTCTCTTAGAGTCAGGTGACTCTTCTTCCCTTTTGGATCCCTTCAAGTTAGAGGTGTGGTCTGTAAAAGCCACACTGCCTCCCACTTGCCCCAGGGAAGGACCTAAGCCAAAGCCAAGGCCATCAAACCAGAAGACCATGGCTTCCAGTTATAGAACTGACCTGGTCCACTCTGCCAAAAGCAAGCCAAAAGTGTCTAGCACCATGGAACAATCGTGCCAGGTGTCCCAGAATTGCTGCATGGATGGAACTAGGAATCAAATGACAAGGATACCATTGCTAGGAGCAGGGACACCTAGATACTGAGGCCTGGCCTGGGTCTAACAAGGACCCCTTCTCCAGTGACAAGACTCCCACAGATTTCCTCCCCCACACTGTGCCTCCCAAACACTGCTACCATAATGGCTGCTAAAATGTGCTACCTCCAAACACTATCATTTGTGCATGGGCCATGCTGGGAGCTCCCTACTCCTCCAAAGGATCCCAGTACCTCCTCCAGCTACTTTCTTGGGTATTCTGGCTGCAAGAGACAAGCCCTGCACTCTGCTCTTATCCCTCCTGAGATCAGGCAGAGGCCACAGAGGTGTCTCTACCTGTGGGGCTCCCGCAGTCCCTTCAGTTTGGTCCCTTAGGAAGAGGTGGGGGCTGCTGCTGCAAAGACTACCTGATCCTGGCTACTACCAAAGCCTCAGTGGCAGAAGAGCCACTTAAGTCCCTTTTTTAAAAACCTTGGAAATCTGCATAGATTTCAGTAAATATTAATGCAACTCAATAATATCATTTCTCCCATGAATTATGAAGGGTTTGAATAAGCCAACAGTTATTTGAAATAAGACATCTCTTTCTTACTTCTTAGACCCCTTAAGCAGTTCCTTCTTTGGTCCTTTCTGAGCTCACATTCTCATTATTCATTTTTGGACACTTATTTATCCACTTTCCCCCAACTTCCTGTTTATAGATCTCATCAAGTTTTAGAGTCTAGAGTGCTTTGAATATAATGACTGATTATACATCCATTCCTGGAAAAAACACTGGGTATGCCAGTCACAGTTCTGTTTATCCTTCAGGGAGAAATATTTGATCTTATCATTTTCTGAAATTTATCTCTTCTTAATTTACAAACGATTACAAATAGCTAAGCTTCTACTTCAGGGATTTGATGATGTCTCTACTTTGGAGTAGAGATCTATTTTTTGATTATCTGTTTTCCCATCAATAAACACTCTACTTTTACTAAAATAAATATGACACATTAGCACAAGATTGATATAACTCATTTAGTGAATTCAATGAAGCTGTAATTTGCCTTTTACTGTTAGTTATTTCTTTCTGTGTTTTTAAAAACTGTTTTCTAAGAAGAGGAGAAAAAGAGTGAAAATAACACTTTAAACAAGAAAACTGAACATTTGCACTATCCAGTTTATGATTTTTATATATTTAAATATTAACTCATTATTATCTTGATTGTTAGCTTTATGTGTTTATAAAAATAATCTCAAATTCTATATATTTTGAAACATTTTTTGCTCTAAGTTTTTCCCTTTTGAGTTGTCATAATATTTTCATTTTTAAAATTATAATTTTAAGTTTACCTTTAACATGAGTAAGAATGTTAGTGTTTTAAAATATTATTGACATAAAGGAAATTTTCTCTGGATGGAACTAAGTGGATATAATATTTCTTCCAATATATCTACAAGTATGTTAATTGAAATAAATGAAGCAGGAAACATGAGTGTGATCTTGACAATTTGAATGGAATAAATAAAATAAGAAGTGGGGGTGATATTAAGGAAGACCAAAGCAAGACACATCAAATAAAGCTGGATACTATTAGATTGATTTTGGCCCAAATTGGAGATGGAAACTTTTGTGAAATCCTGGTTTTTTATTTCCTAGTGAAAAATAACAGTAGCAATCTCTAAGGAGTAAAGAACGGTTATTGCATTATAAAGCCATCAGTTAATCTTACCAAAAAATGGTCCTAAAGTATTGTGATTTATAGTTCTTCCTAGATGCCAACAGAGAGACCAAATGATTATTAATCATTTATATCCCTAGGAAGGAACCTGGGAGGGTGCAAGTTAAACTATTCAAACTGGTTGATCTGGATGAGGTAGGAGATTGTATGTAGTTTGGACGTATCTCCTCCTGGAAAAGCAAAGAAGAGACTCAACTAGAATTAAGGGTGAGTGACCTAATGTCTCTCAGTCTTCTCCTAATGTTGTGGCAGAACATAAGTCTGTATTCTTATCAATCAGCTTTGATTTTTCTCTGCTTAGGTTTCTAAATTTGGATTGTCTCCTAAGTATAGAATTAGAACAATGTATAAAAGTACAATCCAAATCAGTAACAGAAAGTGTTTGCAATAGGGAATTGGAAAGAACATGTAGCTTAAATTAAATGCCAGATAGAAATAAGATTTTTTTTTCTACATCAAACATGTCCAGAATACAAATAGTATGATAATACAAACCTAAATGGAGGCCTCTTTGAATAATATTGTAAACATATCTGCTTTAATTGCAAACCACTTATTCTATACTGCGACATTTTTGAGGGCAATGAGCATTTGAAAGACACTGCAGTAATGTGGTACATTTATTAGTATCTGCAAATATTCATTTATAGATGATCATCCCACTCATGCTTGGAGTACACATTCTATCTCATCGATATTGAGCTTAATTAATGACACATTTTGATCAATGGAATGTAAGTGAATTTGACATACACTTCAACTGAGCAGAAGCTTTAAATGTTACTATAGGTTTTGTCTTGCTAATTCTCACTGCCAAAAGAATGGGCATGCCCAAAAGAGCATGCTCTTTTTCAGACTTGGGTCTTACAATATAAGATTTGTTGAGCAGAGCCAAGTTGAAGGAATCATAGTCACAGCCCCAACAAAAAACTGGCTATCACCTACACTTAATAGAAATAAAGATTAAATGCCTGTTAAAGTAAAACCTTGAGTGTGAACTGTGTTTTTAGCAGCAGAGCTGACAAATACAAGTAGAAATTTACACACTCATTAATTAAATGAATAGACATCTCCTTTAAAAGTATAATTTTAGTAATACAAATCATAAATACACATTAACTATTATTTTGTTTTTTTAAATTTTTTATTTAGTCCTAATACTTCCTTCTTTACATAAATCCAAAATAATGGTTATTCCAGTTATAATTGTGAACAGAATTTCAATTATAAGGAAATAAGAATGCTATTTAAATAGTAGTCAATTCCCCACAGACACTGTGGCTCAGTCATGAAGAGTAATGAAAGATGTACTATTTACAGAGAGAAATCATTCAGATGTTTCTCATTACAAAATTAATGAAAGAGGAATAAATGCTAGAATAATATTAGCCTTATTTCCAATATTTATCAACTACATGACTTCCAATTTGCTTTGAAACTCAAACTTGAATAAATGTCCTTTAGGAGAGTGATGAGCATGTGCAGATTAATATTAACAATGATTGTTCATTAGTTAACAACTTCATTCAAGTCACCTCCAGGCTGACTGTAGAAACTTCAAGCAAGTGTTCTGTATTTAAAATTATAATCACAAATACAAAATGTCTAATCTGAATATGATATTCAGATTATATCATAACTTTTAGATTAAAATGTTTAAATAGGAAGATATTAAATAAATATAATCAAAATTTGATATAAATTATAAGAACATGTACAATTTTGCATTGATCTAAAAAAGGACTCAGACTTTGTTTCTGGTTTTATTATTTGCATTAATTATGTATTGGCAGTTTATTTTTTATGCATGAGAACTGAGAAAGAGATACCAATCCACTTGTGTATCATTACTGTCCTTTAGGAAAAAAAAATTCACAGAAAGTACTGTGAAAGATTAGGAAGTAAGAATTAGATTTGTGCTTGTGAAATTGCATTTGTTTCATTCTTTTTAAAGATTTTATTTATTTATTTTTAGAGAGAAGGTAAAGAAAGGAGAAAGAGAGGGAGAGAAACATCAATGTGTGGTTGTCCCTCATGTGTCCCAGTTGGGACCTGGCCCACAACCCAGGCATGTACCCTGACTGAGAATCTAACCAACAACCCCTTGGTTTGCAGGCCCGCACTCAGTCCACTGAGCTACACCAGCCAGGGCTCATTTTTCTGCATTCACTGCTAAAATGATATGCAATACTACTATTTTATAAATACTAATTTTCAATTCATGCAATGAAGATGGTGCTATGCATGCTGGAATTAGCTTCCTACTTTCAAGAAATTTTTTGAGGCCCTTGACTCATTTATTTTCAAATTCTACCAAGTTCCTAGGTGTCATTATCTTCAGCCATAAGATGACAACATTTTAAATGTCATTAAAATGCATCTTACCTGATTTGTAAAGAGAATAAGTATTCAAAGACATTATCCATGTAATCTTATTAAAGCAGAGTTTGCAAAGAAACGTTTAGCATGCTCTTGAATCTTTGAAGCTCATGACGGTTGTAAGCCATGCTATAGCTCTGTTGTTAAATTTTCCCAAAGCAGTTAAAGCTAATGGCAGTAACAAATGAAATGCTGTAAATCCAGGAAAACCATCAAGCCTGCTTAATTCCTGAGGCATAAATTTTAATCATTGAAATAGAATTTTTTTCAGTTTCCTTAGCTAATCTCACTTCCTTTTGTCTTTTCCCAAGATGATTTGATGTTTTTTTAAGAATGAAATCAATTACAGCATAACTGCAATTTATAAGGGATTTAGTCCTAGTAAGATGAGAAAGTGGTTCCACTCTGTTTTTCAAGCAAAAGTGTCTCTCTCCTCTCTCTCTGTCTCTCTCTGTACCTCTGTCTGTCTCTGTCTCTCTCTCTCTTGCTATCTCTATCTCTCCATCTCTCTATCTCTCTGTCTGCCTCTCTCTGGATTTTTTTTTTTTGTATTTTCATGGAGGGATTTTTGGCAAATCAAGCACATTGAATTAAAATTCAGGTAAGGAGTTATTTCCTGAATGTTTTTTACTTCCTCATTTGGAAACTAAAAAACTGCCTTTACATAATTTACACAATTTAACTGGAGTTCATATATGGATTAAATAGATTCATTTTGCCTGATATAATATTTGAATCATCTCTATCAGAATCCTCTGGGATATTTATCAAAAATACAGACTCCTAGGCTCTAACTAAAATTCACTCAATAAGAGTGTTCATCACATGTATCTGAATTTGCTTTTGTCTTTTTTTTAATTGAATCCATTGGGACTGACATTGATTCACTACACCATGCCATTTTCAAGTATACAGCTCAATGTAACATGATTTGCACACTGTATCATGTGCTCATTGCCCCAAGCAAGTTTTCTTCCCATCTTCATTTCCCACCTTTGACCACCTCCACCTACTCCCATCTGCTTTTCTGACTGTCACCACACTGTTGTCTGTGTCTGTATGTTATGCACATATGTTTTTTAATTAACCCCTTCACCTTCTTTCATCTAGTACCCAAACTTACATCTCTTATAAAAGCTGTTAGTTTATTCCATGTATCCATGCCTCTGTTTCTATTCTATTCATCAATTTATTTTGTTTTTTAGATTCTACATATATGAACTTTGTGCAGAAAGTATCCATCCATGAGCTATGAAAACTAAAGACATTTATTGAACAAGATACAAGATACAAGAAACATTATATATGTTTCTTGTATGTACAGGGACAGGCAATGATGCTTCAGTCCCTTTCAAAGTAGGCATGTTGGGACCTCACACAGTTCTAATCACCATCAGTTGCCCTGTCATATTTTCCTGAATCTCATCCATGGTTTGAAATCACTTTCCTTTCAAAAATGATTTTAGTTTGGGGAAATGCCAGGAGTCCCAGGGTGCCAAATCTGGGTTATAGAGGGGCTGAGTCACCTGGGTGATTTGATGTTTCTCAAAAGATTCTGCATAAGATGTGATGCATGAGTTGGGTGTGTTGTCATGATGCTTCCAAATACCAATTGCTCAAAGCTGCAGCTTTCTGAATCATCTGAATGGTTTCCATGGAGGAATGTTCAAGCTTAAGGTAAAATCTGATGCTGATTCATTGCTCTACTTGCTCAGTCATTTTAAATGTGACAGTCATATAGCACACATGCTCAGTCAGCAGTGTCTACCACTCCCAATGACCAGTAAAATGAAGTTGTCATTGTACAAGCATGCACATTCTAGTCCACTCTCCTTGATTGCCAGTTTACATAGATGTCTATTGTTGTGCAAACCATTCTCATTATATTAAGAAAGGCAGGACTTTTTCCAGACAGATTTCTTAAGTAAGATCATATGATGTTTGTCTTTCTCTGACTGGCTTATTTCACTCAGCATGATAATCTCCAGGTCCATTCATGCTGTCACAAAAGGAATGTTTTCCTTTTTTTGAAAAAAAGGACATTGAAATCAAAACAACCTCATACTGGCTGGCATAAGAACAGACACATAGATCAATGGAACAGAACAGAGACCCGAGAAACAAACCAACACCTTCACAGACAATTAATATATGACAAAGGAGGAAGAACATACAGTGGGGTAAAGACAGTCTCTTCAATAAATGGTGCTAAGAAAATTAAGCAGGTACATGCAAAAAAAATTAACTAGGCTACCAAATTACACCATACACAAGAATGAACTCAAAATGGATAAAAGACTTAAATGTAAGTCAAGATCTATCTAAATATGGGGACTTGTCAAAGAATATGTATGAATGGCCCATGGACATGGACAACAGTGTGGGAATCGACTGTGGGCACAGGGGTTGAAATGGGTAGAGGAGGGAAAAGGGAGAAAAACTGGGACAACTGTAACAGAATAACAATAAAATACTTAGAAAAGAATTGGAAAAAATAAAATAATCTGTAATTGTAATAATTAAAATCTAATGACAGAGTAAAAAAATATTTAACAAGGTCCTCAAGTAAGTGAATTTTGAGTCATAGTTATAAATAAATAGCAGAATACATAGAACTACTGATAATTTTTAACTCCTTCTCCTTTTCATTTGGCTTTTTTGTTCCCTTCTGAACTTGATTTCTATTACTATAGCTTCAGAGTTGAGATTCACCTTCCGTCAACAGAATTACAGCACTGCTGCAGAAACCTAGGGTGAATTTTCACCTTATGCTATTAAGCCTCACTTTTCTTATTTTAATAAATTTATTAGGTTTATTTTTTAAATAGAACATTAATTTGTCTTTTTCTATTGATAGGATATCATATCTTAGTGATTGAAAAAATCTCTATACTGTCCTTTGAAGAGTTTAAGAGCTTTCCTTCTTAGAGAATGAATATAAATTTAGTGAAAGTTTAATTGAAATGTCTAAACTAGTCAATATCTGGAAAGATAAATATATTTGTTCAAAGATAAACTCATTTCATATTTTGAAGAAAACTATATTCAAGTCAGAAGACCATAACAGAAAAAGTACAAGGCAATAGAATAGTAATAAGATAATGGGTGTTGGAACATAATTCCCTAGTGCAGAAATGGGCAAAATCTTCAAACAACCTCACATGTTAGTCTAGTAATAAACCACTCACACACACACACACAACACCACTCAAGTTGAACTGGTGTTCATTTAATGCAGTATGCTTACACTAGTATCTTAAAATAATTAACATTTCCTCAATTTCTATCTCAATTACAATAAATGAAAAGCTTATGTACTGACAAATCTGGTTCAATACAGAGAATAAACTCAGGAAAACTAGTAAATTAGGTAACATGCACTAGAGTACATACTGTACTATTCATGATGCATGCATGCACATGTATGCATATAAAACAACTAGTTTTCTTAAAAATTCCTACACCTGACTTTTCAGTAACTAAGAAAAATTGACTGCTGAAAAATTATCATTGTATTTTAATTCTCAATTATGGTAAACGACAGTAAGAAACCTTGCTAAGACCACTCTCTCTCTCTCCATTGCTGTGTTTCTTTCTTTCTTTCTTTTTGTAATCCGTTATATCTGTACCATCACTGAAAAATGCTCATTATATGTTTATAAATACTGAAGTGACAGTGAACTCATTTCTTAATCTACTACTAATTAGGTATATAGAGTTAACATAAAAAACTGTGCATTATTACCTTTACTCCTAAAATTAAAATGTTTATCTTTTTCATCTCTAAGTTTCCTTCTAACTTAAAAATTAAGAAATTCTATGGGGCTGTTTGGGCCATGACTGAAATAGCACTAACTGTCGAAAATGTGTTGATTATATTAAGAATAAAGTTGGTCAATCACGATTCTTATTCTTTCTGGGGTGGTACTCCATAGGATGTTTTTCAGACATAAGTGAGAGGAATTCATGTAAAACTGATTTTAGCAAAAAGGGAATATACTGCCTCACAAAACTGACATGGCTCAAGCCAGCTGCTCAAATAATATAATTAGTTATCTCTCTCTCTATCTACTTAATTTTCTTCAGTATTGCTTTGTTTTGAGAAAAATGTTTCCAAATGATGATAATTATGTCAAGCAGTAGCTCCACAAAAGTGCTTAGTGGTTTATCAATGCCAACGAAAAGATACCACTCCTTCTCCAAATCTTTCTGCACAAGTCTGAGAATTGAGTCTCATTGGCTTGTACCCATTTTTTATTAAGAATTTTGGCTGTGAGATAAGGGGATAAAGCTTATTAAAAATGTACTTACTGGCTATACCTAGGTAGAATATGTTCCCCTGCAGCTAGTACTTAAAATCCACCCCATTAAAACAGAGGAGCAGTGTGAAAACTGAAAGGAAAACATAGTACATTTGTATGAGAAAAGAGGAGCTGGATGCTGGGCAGTAAACAAAAGATGAGCAATGTATTTGCTCAAACACGGTAACAGCCACCACATTGTGCCATGATTCTGCTATTAGACTCACTTAAGCAAGGACTTCCTCAGTGTTTTAGTCTCAGGACTCCTACAAACTTCTAAAATTGTTGAGAACTTTCAACAATAATTGTGTATGTAAGTTATATTTATTTATATTTGCCATATTAAAAATTAAAACAGCTCTTAAAATCTTTATTAATTCCTATAAAATAATAATAATAAACCTATTACCTATTATATTAGTATACTTTTAATTAAAAATAACTATGTGTTCCAGAAATTAAATTCATGAAAATTATGATAATGTTTTCAAGTTTCTTTAATGTCTCCAGATGGCTGGATAGTTATGTCATTTCATCCTTCAATCTGTGTTTTGATGAAAACCACACTTACAAACAAAATATAGCTGAAAAGAGAAAGTGTATTTAACAGCTTTTTCAGGTAATTGGTTATATTAATATTTGATATTACACACAAAATTGACAATTTTTTTCTTAAATGTCAAAACTTGGAACCGAAAACTGCAGCAATTAACTTATTTATTCTGCTCCAGGAAAATCTATAGATCTTTTACTTCAAATCAATCTTTTCCTCATGTATAATGTTGAAATTTTGAAAAATCATGAATTGTTCATTGGTGGAATATTGCTTCACTTTGGCATGCAGCAGAAATGCTTTCTGCTACATCCCATTTCATAGAAGGCAGGCGTGTACTCAAGGGTTGATATTTAATGTGAATAATAGTATTTTTGCTTCAAAACAAAACATTCTTAAGTGAAACTCGCTTTTCTTTTTCTGAGAGTGTGTGGCAGTGAAGAATGCAACGACAGTAGAGTTTTGTATCTCTGCTCTGATTCAGGCAAAACCAGAAATTTTATCCACTATTGCTTTTGCACCATAACTGAAAATGTAAATACAGTGAAAAAGGAAAAAAATATCTTAACATTATTATGAAAGTTCCTTACCTTTGACTTCCTGAATAAATCTCGAAAACCCTAGCTGATCCAAGCACTACACTTTTCAAACCAAACTGCTGCTTTGAAACTGCTGCCTACTTTTGTTTGTTTTTCATATCACTTGTTTTATCATGCCATCCTAGACACACCAAGTTTTGTTAGCATCTGTGTTAAAATGGGACGATGTGTGTGAAATTGATACACTGTTCAGCTCCTGACAAGTATAATAAAATATTATTATTATTACTACTAATGATATGACATCTTGAATAAACAGTTTCTCTGGTGTGGGTTGACTGGTAGAGTTGAGGAAGAAAAGCATTGCTCTTCTACTGATACTGTCAAAGCTCCAGCACTTTACTTGCACTAATTCTACCAGCTATTTCACAATATTGTTGACATACAGAATATATGATTAACAAAAGATTAGGGCTGTGTGTGTGTGTGTTTATGAAATTCTAGGTATCCCCTAGTCCAAATTCCTACAATTAATTTTTTTCTTAACACTCAAAATTTCATTTTGGTTTAGTAATGGGAAAACTCAGTTGTTTCCTGGTGACTGAAGCCCTGACTTCTTAACTCATCGTATTTCTGGTCTAGGGAGGACTGGAGGCCAAGGCTTGCACTTGTCAGTTCTGTATTCTCCACCAGAAACCATACACTGCTGATGAACCTCCAGTCTAACATGATTGTTTTCAAAGGCACAAGTTACACTCACACACATACTTTCACACATCCACAAAGTAAAAATGAGGAGAATTTAAAGACAGTCTGTTGTCTGCATTACGCACCGCAAGATCGATGAGACATTTGGAATCTCTCCATCATGTTTTCTGATGGTCCTTCAGTTCTCATAGCCCTGTTCTTTGCCTTTGAGCAGATTACTTTTATAGTTCACCAAGTCACTAACCTTTGAGAAGCTTTCAAAAACTTTCTTGTATTTTTATACATGTTATACATCTCAAAAATTAATGGACTTATTTTTGTACTTTTTCTGTCACTATATCCTGTTTAAAATGCTAACCATGAAACCATACCACCCAGTAAACAATCAATAAATCGTGCTCCATCTACTGATTCTCTGGCACATCCTTGGTCAAAACTAAACTTCAACAAAATAGACTGTTCTGGGTCACCTTACATCTGAGTATTTTGAAGCACACAGATGATTTACATGCATGCACTATCTTAAAATAATGTCAACACAACCTGTGTCTATATTCTACCATAGGTATTCAGAAATATAAGTAATCCTGTGAAACAAAAACCTAAATAAGTTAGGATAGAAAATATCATAGTTTTGCTACTTAAACAGGTATTCAAGGAGATCCCCGTGGAAAAAATTAATTGTGAAAAGCATGTTTAATGGACTATGTTTAATGTAGCCTATAGAAAGAGGAGACAAGAGTAACAGTGCATTGCAGAACCCTACCAGTCACTACCCCAGGCAGGTGGCCAGGGTTATAGCATCATCACTAAGGTATATTGATAGTGCAACATGCGTATACACCTTTGATAGGATGTTATGAGGATGTCTATTTTCCTTTTTGGGCTTCCAAAAAAACTCACAATCATGGTCTAATCATTAGAAAAACAACATATATTTTCCAATTGAGGGCTACTCTACAAAATACCTAACCAGCAGTCCTCTGAACTGTCAAGGCCATCAAAACAAGAAAAAATAAAATAAATGTCAAAGCGGAAAGGAATCTAAGGAGACAGACTGACTAACATGGAATCCTAGATAAAAGAGTGGGAGCATAAAAAAGACATTAGGTAAAAACTGTGAAAATACCAATTAAGTATGGATTTTAGTTAGTAAAAATGGATTGGTTCATTAATGGGTAAAGTAACACACGAGTGTACTAAAGTGAGATGGTAATAAACAGGAGAAACAGAATGTAGGGTATATGGGAAAACTGTATTATCTTTGTAAACTTTTTATAAATCTAAAACTATAATTTTTTAAAGGTTGTTTTAAAGAAAACATGGCTAAGAGATAAGGAAGACAGAGAAACCATTTGTTTCAAGTTCAGAGAAAACTCACCAAAGTGCATATGTGCATTGTTGCAAAAACTTACACTTTATTTTAAGTCAGAATATGTGTGAAATCAAGGTCCGAAGGTTCTAACATAAAATTTAGATTTAAAATGATAATATTATGGAAGATAGTTTCTAAATAATGGTAATGGTATCCAAAGAATATAAAAATTCAAATAAAGTTGAAATGTATATACTGAATTCATTTTAATCAAATCCATAGGTCATCTATTAGAAACACCCTGTGGATATTGTTGGATGTTGTACTTTCTATAGAAGAAATCACATGTGATATTTGTAATAGTGCTCCACTGATCAATTGATCAACCATTTCACAGATGATTAATCTGATAGCTGCTCTTTTTTATGCCTGATAAACATATGACACTAAAGGCAAGATATCTGAAAGATAACTGATCTTTTAATTACTTTATTATTGTTCAATTATAGTTGTCTGCATTTTCTCCCCACCACTCCTCCACACCCCAGCCAAACCCACCTCCCTCCCTTGCTTCCACCCTCCCCCTTGGTTTTGTCCATGTGTCCTTTATAGTAGTTCCTGAAAACCCTTCTCCCCACTGTCCCCTTCCTCCTCCCCTCTGGCTATTGTTAGATTGTTCTTAATTTCAATGTCTCTGGTTATATTTTGTTTGCTTTTTTCTTTTGTTGATTATGTTCCAGTTAAAGGTGAGATCATACGATATTTGTCCCTCACCGCCTGGCTTATTTCACTTAATGCTCTCCAGTTCCATCCATGCTTTGGCAATGGGTATAATAAAGCTCCTTCTTTCTCTCTGCTGCGTAGAATTCCACTGTGTAAGTGTACCATAGTTTTTTGATCCACTCATTTGCTGATGGGCACTTAGGTTGCTTTCAGCACTTGGCTATTTTAAATTGTGCTGTTAGGAACATTGGGATGCATAGTTTCTTTTTGATTGGTGTTTAGGGCTTTTAGGATATAATTTCAGCAGTGAAATTGCTGGGTCAAAAGGCAGTTCCATTTTTTATTTTCTGAGGAAATTCCATACTGTTTTCCATGGTGGCTGCACCAGTCTGCATTCCCACCAACAGTGCACTAGGGTTTGCTTTTCTCTGCATCCTCTCCAACACTTGTTTGTTGATTTGTTTGTGACAACTAAATTTTCTAAATGAGAGATTTCATACTTAATCTTCAATAGGCATTAACACTGTTAACACTTTAACAAAAAGTATTTGATTATTAGATTCTTTAAAAAATACAATATTAAAATAAAGAGATTTTCCCTATATTAACCTCTAGTACATAGGTTAAATAATAACAGGAACAAAGAAAATTAAATAAAATCTGTGAATTTCTTTGTAATCTGTAAAGTTACCAAGGTGTTAATCATTGTCATTATTTTTATTGTCCTTTACATGTAGATTATGATTGAGAGAGGAAGTTCTTACTATCAAGGGTCATTCATATTGTCTCTAGATTCTCTCAGGGGTCTGTTAACTAAACAGTGTAAATATTAAAAATGGTTACGTTTGTACTTTTTTAGAGAAATAAGTACTTTAATTTTGACATTTAATAAAACTGAAGTACTTAATTAGTATTTTATCAATGGCTTCCATCAATCTATTGAGAACTTTTTCCCTAGGAGAAGCAAGAACATGTGGAGTAGGCATTCCTTTGGGGGGTTTATTCCCCCAATGTGATTGCACAGAAGTAAAAAGAGGAGAACCAATCATGTAGAGCATATTAACATTTGATTTATGACCAGTAAATAACTGGGAAACTCAGCAGAAAAGAAGGCAATTAATTTAAGATAAAATAAATCAACATTACAAATAAAAACAAAATCTCTCATCAGCTATAGCATATGGAAGCAAATATCTTGATTAGTAAAGTGCATTGCTAATCATCTTTAACACTAATCTTTGTAGGGTTTGCAAATGCAGCTATTCTTTCAACACTAATTCTTTAAGTAAATAGTCCAATATACGATGGCAGAACAATTTAAAACTGAGACCAATAAAGGATGAATCCTGTTTACTCATATTCAGGTACAATAAAATTACATGACTTAGGGTAAGTAATGTTAGAAGCTGTAACAGATCAACTACCAAGTCTCAGTGGATTATCTCTTAGAAGTTTATTTCTCATACACATAAAGTGCAATCTTGCTTCCTGGTTGGTAGATAGATTTTTTGGCAGTTATTTAGAGTCCCCGGCTCCACATTCTTTTAAGTGAGGGTTTGGAGGAATTTCATTCAACTGCATTCAGTTCCATTCAATAGGAAAAACAAAAATTTATAATCACATGTAGAAAAGTTATATGGCCCAGGCCTAAACATGGTACATATCATATTTATTCGGATTACATTGGCAAGGATGCAGTCACATGATCATACCTAACTTCAAGGAAGGCTGAGATATTTAGTCTAGTTGTTTACCCAAGAAGGAGGAGATTCAAGTATTCTCATGTTTGCAATTTAAATAAAGACATAATTAATGGAGGCAAAACCAAAAAATAATTGAGGTTAATTATTCCACTCTTATCTATGCCTTGCAATACAATTGTGTAGTTTTTTCATTAATATGTGAATATATGCCCCAACTCATAAGTCTTTATTGGCCTGCAGAATGTGGTAAAAGTGACAGAGTGGCAGTTTTGAGCCTGTTCCTCAAAATGTCTGGCATGTCTGCTTCCCCTTTCAGAAACCTGCCAAGTCACCACGAAAGCAAGCTCAGATTGGTCTGCTGGATGATGGGAGGACTTGTAGAGTAGAACCAAGTGCATGAATCGATAGTCTTCTAAACACCAGAAGCAGGGCTTCCTAACTAACTTAACAGATGGCAGCAGATGCATGAAGAAATCCAGAAAATATCAAGAAAACATCCCATTTGAGACTAGCCTAAATCGTTGACCAACTGGCGAAATCACTAGCTGAGCAGATAATTTGGAGACTGTCTTAAACAGCATGGATAACTACTATACATAAATACTGAAACATGAATACTAACTCATGCACAAACATACTTATAAAGTTGTTTTGTTGAAATATTCAGAAAAATGCATGATACTTATTTATAAGGATACAAGAATAAATATTTAATTCATTTTAAAGTGAATGAAGTTGATTCTTATTTTCAACCTAATTAATTTTCCCTTCACGGTTTTTTTAGGCATAACCAACCAATCAAGGGGAAAAAATCTTTGTACCAGTATAGCTCTGTTCTTCAAAGACAGTAATTTACTTATTATTTTCATTCTTCATTATTCTATACATGTTCATTAAATATATGACAAATAATTGCCTTCTATTAATCTTTTAAAACAAAAAGGCATTGAAAAGTAAGCTACTTAAAACAACATTTATTAAAAAAAGAACAAGTTGTCAAACAAAATGGAGCTCTTGTTTCCTAGTTAAGTATGTTAGCATTTATACTTACCCTGGAAGTTTGATTTTGTCCATTTTTCCCTTAAATGCCCATTCAGAAGTGTCCATTATTAGCTTCTTTAGAATACTATTAACATTGTATCTGTGCTTTTACATTGAAGAGATTGTAAAAGAGACTGGCAGATTTTGACAGGCTTTAAAGCTACAAGACTTTGGTAACATTCTGCTTTGTTCTTCCATCTTTCACTCTGGCCCAGGTTCCAGGACACACAGGCCAACTTAGAAGTTCAACATCTGACCACTGACTGGAAATGCATATGATCCCTGCGGTGTTCCATGATTCCCTCTAGGCCACTCATTGCTCAGAGAAATCTAATGTCCTTAAAGTGGAGAGATACAGCATTTCTTCCTTCACAGTGACTCTTTATGGAAGTGGGGCAGAAGTTGATTATTTTCAAAATGAAATTCAAATGAATATTTAATGCATAAAATTCCTTAGTAAATAATAATGAAATGTTAATATTTCTTTATTGTACACATTTCTTAAGATATACAATAGCACATTCCTCTTTTTAAGTTTTTTCCCCTCAAATTTATCTTTATTATTTTTAATTTACATTCAAATTCACATGAACACATTAAAAGCCTTTATTTTTTCCCTAACCAGATGTTTAAATGTTATGTTTTGTATAAGGAATCTTTAAAATATTGCATTATATTATATTCAGTAGAGATAGAAGGAGATGGAAAGAAGGTAATCGCCATAGCAGAAATCAAAAACCAGTATTAGCTTCTCTAAATCATTATTTTTACAATAAGTTAAAGGAGAGTTAAAGAACAAGACAGATATTACCATCAATAAATATAAAACCTGATTAAAAGATAGGAACAAAATAAAAAAATACATAAAATCACAAATCATAACAATATTTGTATCTGGCTGGTAGAGTTTCTCACTGGAGGACTACTTTCCTTTGTCCCTGCTAAGACTGCCTGAATAAAAAAAAAACATAGTTCTACTGAAAAAAAAAAAATAGACTGCATTTAATAAGTCCCGAAAGTAGTATAGCATTCCTACAAATAGAAAATTAAAGCACAAAGACCTGCTAAATAATATTTCCTTGAGGATTGGATCAGCAACAATTCTGCCTTATTAATGTAACTTTAAAAATCAGGTTGAGTCCCAACATGCAATTTTATTCAATACCCTATATAGTAGAAATAAAATTTAGTTCTACTCAGTTACAGTATTAGATACCACATGAGATTATGTGACTAAATGTTGGCTTATATTGATAAAATATGGAAATATTATCTTCTTTCCACAATGAATGTTTAAGTTATAGAAAGTTACATTCCCTTAATTTCTGATAGCATAAACAAAAATAATTTTCTCCTTATAGTAGCATGTTAACAATGTTTAATAACATTCTGTTACAACATGTGAGCATCAACAAAATCACGCAAATGGGAGCATCATAAAGGAACATTTTAGGAGTCATTGATTAAGTGAGATGGGAAAAATTTCTTTTATTTGTGCAAAACCTATGCTCTAATTGTTGAATCAAATTGGATTGGATAAAAAAATAGATTAATCAGTCGGCAAGTATATGGTGTACTCTTATAACACATACTATTTAGTGCTCTGCCAAAAGCTTTCTGTGTGAGATAAGTCCATGAAATGGTCCAGCTCTCAAGATCTGTATGATCTTATGAATAACATAGAAATCAATAGAACTATCCGATTACCAAATCATAAAGCATTAACAGTGGGTATTTTTGGAATCTGGGATTTCAGGTAAAGTCTTAAGAAACATTTTTTTTTTCTGTTTATTCTAACAGAAAGAAAAAGGTATTAGACCAGTCAGAAAACTGATTGGAAGAATACTAACTACCATACCCAAATATAGCATTTGAGTAGAGTTCAATGAAGAGGCTATTTATAAAGGTATGAGCAGGATTAAGGAAAACAAGGAGCAATAGTACACTCAAGAGCTAGAAACAGAAGGCAAGGAATGGGAACAACAGTTAACTAGTAACAGGAAAAGTGGGAACCATCATAGGAAAGAACTACATATTAGGAGCCTGAGGTTATAAAAAGACAGGGGATCAGTAGCACGGCATTGCCCTCATTCCTACTGGAATCTTTTCTTGGTCAAAAACACAGGAAACTATTGAACAAGGCAGATTTTTATTGATCTATAAAGGTCAGCATCTCAGGATGGACAAAGGTGAAAACTGGATATAGAGGAGAAAAGAGAATATTCAATGTGGATACAAATGTGGATTATGCAAGCACCATTAGATTAGATCTCCCAATCTGAGATCATATAAAATATCACCTTGAGTATTTTGTCATAAACAAGACAGGATTCAGATTATTTACCAATGAAAAAGAAAAATTATATTGCCAGAATCCTAGAAGCTCTTGTGTACCCCTCCCTGATCCTGGCTATAATCCTAAACCTGCTTTTTAAAATAATTTTTCTGTTATTCTTTCAATTTTTACTGTTATGTACATATCCCCGAATAAGGCAGTTTAGCCTTGCTTGTTCTAGAAAAATCTATGAAGTAAATCATAGCATGTGTATTCGTTTGTGTCTGTCTTTTTGTGCTTGGCATTTTGTTTGTAAGATTCAACCATGTTATTGTGCATAGTTATAATTTAGTCATTTTCATTTTTGTAAATCATTTAGTACTCTATAATTTATGTTTATTTATAGACATTTGAGTTGTTTCTAGTTTTAAGCTACCATGAAAAATGCCACTCTTAACCTTTTTTGCACATATAACAATGAATATTTGCATAAGTTTCCCAAAGAAATACCCAGGATATAAACCCCAGGTTCATACTTTGTCTTTTTCAGTTGATGCAAATTATTTTCTAAAGAAGTTGGAAATATATTTTCCTACCAGGAATGCATGCAAGTTCCCATTATTTCATGTCTGAATCATTTTATTATTGTTCAATTTAAAATTTGTCAAGTTGGTGGATGTGTAGAGAGATACCTCATTTTTAATAAACATAAACTCCTAATTTTAATGTCAAAGAATTTCTCAATGCATTATATTATATTTAATTCTCCTTGTATCAGTTTGAGAAATCTTTCTTTAACCCCAAAATTATGAAAATGTTATTTAATATGATATCTAAATAGTGTTTGTGTTTTGCCTTTCACTAGAAGTCTTTAATTAATCTGTAATTGTGTTTTGTTTTTGGCATGAAATCAGTTTCCAACTTCCTTTTTTCTCTATTTTTAGACACTCAATTGTTTCCCTACTGATCATCAGTGCTACTTCTGTCACATATCAAAACTGAAGCCTGGTTGTTTGATGAAGGATCTTACCAAAAAAAATCTACAAGCTATTATTACTCAATGGCAGAAGTGAGGAAACAGATTCATAAAGTATGCATCTTTCTAGCTCCAAACAACTAATAAATGACACAGTCAATATTCAAATCCAGATCTCTCTGATTCCAAAAACAAAACTCTTACTACAACACTCCGATGAGAAATGAGAAATACTCTCCATTTTAGAACGAGTTTCTACCTATCTTACCTCCTTGTAGGTTCTTATTATTCCCTGTATTTAGTTATAGCACAGTCATTCATTTTTTTTCTCATTTGATTTTCTTGGTCTTAATATCTACCTGTAATAATCCCTTAATTTGAAAATAACTTTTTTTTTCCAGACAGAAACTTCCACAGTGCCCTAACTTTCTCAAGATCTTTCTGTTACAGAACAGAAAGCGTTCATCCACCTGACTCTAGCACAGCCAAACATTAATCACTGCGAATCACCGTGGAGAAATATTGGCTTTTTTATTGTAGAAGAATAAAAAGCTAATGCTAAAAAACCAAGATGCCTTAATGCCATGTGGGTTACAGATTATGTAGGGCAAAGTCACAAGAAACTGTGGGTTAGAGGTTCAGGGTTGTGCTGGAGCTCATTGCTCAGTGGTAAGTTAAAGATAATGAATCATTTCTTTGGGTCTTCAGGACAACCCTGAGGTCATTTTGGGCTTCACCCTGTAGAGTCTAATGGGAAAGTAGCCAGGAGGGTGGTTCTACCTTATGGCTCAGGAACTGAAGAATAACTTAGGTCAAGATGTGTTTAGCCTGCATGAGGTCCCAACCCTGTGACCATTAGTCAGGTCTGGGCTGTTGTCTTCTGCTCTGTTGGAGGTTGCTGATTATCCAGGCTAAGCCTCTGAGGGGTACACGTATAGAGTGATATGATTACTAGAGCTAAGATTTAAAATTAAATTTAATCAAAGTCATAGGACCCTTGGTTTTACTTTTCTCTAAAACCATTCTGGTTTGTTCTACTTGTGAGCTAATTACTTAAAGTCAGTATGACACTTGAAATAATTACTATATAAGTAATGAACTTATATTCAATTGTTTCCTACTATTCTCTTCCATTACCTCTATTCTCTATAATCCCATAGATACCCCAGTGGGCCCATTTATCTATTCGTAAATGTCTAGGACAATGTACATCACATAGCAAGGCCTCCTCTTCTGTGCAGTTCATCCAGTTGTGCTAGAATAGCTGCCTCGACACAAAAATGCTCCTCCGAGGCCAGGTTTGCACTGCCTCTATGATCCATACTGCCTAGGTGGAAAAATAGCTAAGTTGCTCTATTTTCAAATCATATGCTCTAAAGGTAAGCACTTGAGCCAAATGTTTTACATTACTACTAATTGCTATGGTTAGACCAAGGAGTGTGCCTAATACCTAATCAAGTCTGTGGTTTTGCCTAGAGGGTTTTTTAACTTTTATTTTCATGTTTTAAATTACATTTTATTGTTTATGTTATTACAGTTGTCCCAATTTTCCCCCTTTGCCCCCTTCCACCCTGCTCCCCACTCTCAGGCAATCCCCACACCATTGTCCATATCCATCGGCCATGCATATGTCATTTTGGCTCTTCTATTCCTTATGTTGTACTTTCATCCCCATGACTATTCTGTAACTACCAATGTGTACTTCTTAATCCCTTCAACTTTTTCACCCACCCCCACCCCTTTCTGGCAACCATCAAAATGTTCTCAGTATGTATGATCTCTGTTTCTGTTCTGCTTACTTGTTTATATTATTTTTAGATTCAATTATTGGTGGAAATGTATTTATTAACAATATATAGTTTATATTTTTTATTTCTTCTTCTTAAAGAAGGCTCTTTAAATTTCATATAATACTGTCTTGGTCGTTATGAACATTTTTAACTTTTTCTTGCATGGGATGCTCTTTAATTGTCCTTCAATTCTAAATGATAGCTCTGTTGGATAGAGTAATCTTGGCCTTAGACCCTTGCTTTTCATCACTTGGAATATTTCTAGCCAATCTCTTCTAGTCTGCAAACTTTTGAGAAATCAGCTAACGGTCATGGGACCTCATTTGGAGGTAGCTAACCACTTACTACTTTTAAGACTCTCTCTTTATCTTTAACCTTTGGCATTTTAATTATGGTGTGTCTTGGGGTGGGACTCTTTGGGTTCTTCTTGTCTGGGTCTCTGTGCACTTCCTGGACTTGTGTGTCAATTTTCTTCACCAGGATAGGGAAGTTTTATAGCATTGTCTTATGTTGTTGTTTTTTTTAAATAGGTTTCCAATTTCTTCCTCTTTATCTTCTCCTGTTTGCACCCCTATGATACAAATGTTGGCACACTTGAAGTTGTCCCAGAGGCTCCTAACACTATCTTCATTTTTGGAGTCTTTTTTGCTTTTCAGATTGGGTGATTTTGCTTCCTAATGTTCCAAATCACTGATTTGATTCTCAGCATTATCTACTCTGCTGTCCATTCCCTGTAAATTGTCCTTTATTTCAAGTAGTGTATCCTTCCTTTCTGACTGGGTCTTTTTTAAGCTGTTGATGTCCTCACTAAGTTTCTTGAGCAGCCTGATGACCAGTGTTTTGAACTCTGCATCTAGTAGCTTGCTTGTCTTCATTTTGTTAAGTTCTTATTTTGCAGTTTTGCTCTGTTCTGTCATTTGGGCCATGTTTCTTCCTCTCCTCACTTTGGTAGCTTCCCTGTATTTGTTTCTACATATTAAGTAAAGTTGCTAAGTCTCTCAGGCTTGGTAGAGTGACCTAATGTAGTAAATGTTCTGAAGGGTCAGGTAGCACAGCTTCCTTTATTACTCAAGCTGGATACTGGAGGTGCACCCACTGTGTGGACTCTGTACACCCTCCTGTTGTAGTTGAGCCTTGATTTTTAGCCAGGCCAAAGTCAGCCACTGCCTATGTTCTGTCCTTGGTTACACAACACAAGCTACAAAGTAATCTGCAGATTGCTGCTACTTGTGTTGGGCTTGGAGATGCCCCAGAGAGACCAAGCTGTGAGACTAAATTCAGCTGTTGCTAGTGCCAGGCCTTGGCAACTTAGTGAGAGGTACAGAGCTTGATGAAGCCAGATGCTGCTTGTTTGAGAAGATTTAGGAAAATTTGAAGCATGGGCCAAGACAAACCATTCATATGGAAAAGCCACCGAAAACAGTTTTGGTGGGCCTGAATGTTGGGTGTGGCAGGACCTCAGGGTATCACCATGGTGGGGAAAGCAATGTGAACCAGGCTTATAGAGTCTCTGCCTGCCAGCTCTTGTGGCTCCATGCAGGGAGGGCTCAGAAAAGGAATAAAGGCCTCAGCCAGTACTTCTGTCTGGGAGAAAGCTATCCCCCAGTTCTCATACTGATGCTGGACAATTAATTTTCTCCCTGTACATCTCAGATGCCTTTCATCTGCTGCCTTGTTGCTGGAACTCAAAGAGAGTGAGTCCAAGTAAGTCTCTGTTCAGGCACTTTAAGATGACCTGAAATTCCAACAGTTTCTGTCTTTCACAGATTCAATCCCCATGTTTTTTACGTTCAGAAGTTATGGAGACTTATCTTCCTGGCACTGGAATGCTGGGCTGGGGGACTTCGTATGCACTGGGACCTCTTGTTCCTGACATATTCCTCCTGATTGTTATCTGCCACACATGGGTGTGGGACCAACCCATTCTGCATCTGCACCCCTCCCAATAGTCTTAATATGGTCTTTTCTTTAATTCCATAGTTGTAGGACTTCCATTCTGCTCAATAGCTAACAGTTCTGAATGATGGTTGTTCTATAGTTTAGCTGCAATTTTGATGTGATTGTTCAAGGAAATGAGTGGTGTTTACCAATGCTGCCATCCTGACCAGAAGTTCCTAGAGTTTTCCAACTATAACTGGTGAATAGATTATCTTTATCTTCTAGTAAATAAACTCAAAGAATGAAAATTATAGTTATGCATGGCTATGGGCTATAATGTGTAAAGAATTTTATCAGCAGAAGAGAGAATGAAGCTTATCTGAAAAGAGAAGCAGAAATCTAGCAGAGAGAGAGAGAATCTTGTATGTTTAGTCTCTGGTTTCAGTAGCTATGGTTCTAGAACTGTCCTGGTTCCTTCCCTTTCAGACACTTCCTTTTTCAACTCTTCTGTGTATTTCAGGAGCTTCCCTATAATCTTAAGCTAGTTTGTGTTAACTTTTAGATAATTGCAGCCAACACTCCTGGTGAACATGCCAGTGCTCCCATCTTCTCCATTCTAATGTTCTATCATCGTTATTTGTCATATTATCCTCTCTCCCTTCCTTCCTCTCTTCCTTTCTTTCTTCCTCTCTCCCTCCCTTTCTTCTTCTCTTCCTTCCTTCCTTTGTGTTTCTTTCTTCTTAATTTGAAAAATATATATTTAGATAATTTTTGCTACTAATGTATTTAATTAATTTACTATTTTAAGTTTGATTTGTATTTTAATACAGAGAAATGACTTAAACACAAAACTCCATGATTTTTTAGTGTTATACAAAGATGTTCTGGAGTCAGATGGTCTGGTATTTGAGACCAGCTTTTCACTTACTAGTTATATCTTCTTGAAAATTGGCTTGCTTCTCTGAGAAAAAAAAAAGATTGCAATAACACATGTCCTGTTTACGTTATCAGATTTGAAATAGTTTGTGAACTCAATTTTTTTTCTTTTTTTTAATTTTAATGA
Source organism: Tonatia bakeri (assembly GCA_004024845.1). NCBI lineage: Eukaryota > Metazoa > Chordata > Mammalia > Chiroptera > Phyllostomidae > Tonatia > Tonatia bakeri. The sequence goes on from PVIA01000558.1 coordinate 364,738, forward strand.
TCGTTCAAGTACAGGTGAACTCAATTTTAAGACTCCAATTTTCATTAGAAATATTATTTTAAATTTCTATTTTGTGTTAATCCTATGCTGGATTTCAGATATTGATAAATGATGAGGAACATATTTTAGAGACACCGCCTTTCTGTTTTTTTCTCTAAATGTCACAATATAAGTGACTGAACCATCTTTCATTTTTCAAAGTTAGCACTGGGAACAGAAACTGATTTTGGTGCCATTGTTGAAGAGCTCAGAAAGTCTGAGAGCCCAGATCGATTGGTACTGGTATTGCATCAAGGTCTGTGCTCTGAATTTATGGGGCAATAACACAGATGTGTAGAATGTACACGGTATCTTGAAAATTCAATTTTAGTTTTCTACTTCAGCCAAGAAATGTTTATTTTATTGTATTTAGAAGGAAAATGAATAAATTGTGTATACTAAGAAAATAAAATAATTTAACACTGATTATTGACTGTACTAAAATATGATGCTCCTAAAATGAAAGGAAAACCAAATACATATTCAGATAGGAAAGTTGTGATGAGGTTTTCAGAGTTTATCTAAGTCTACAATTTTTCAAATGTCTAATTTTACCTTGAGTCACAAGCATGTTCCATTTTGTGAGTGAAAGAGTAAAAATGACCTGTCCTGACACTGTCATAACACTAAAGGTTCATAAGTTGAACTCCCAAAGCCTCTTGTGACTTCATTAGCACTTTTTGTTCTCTTCTGTCAAAAACTCAAAAAGGTAATTCATGCCAGTGTGTCATTCCAGGTTATACTCATGGCACAGAATTATGCTTTCTTTGTGTTTGCAATAGCACTTTAGAGTAACATTAGCCTTTGTTTTCTTTTTCTGTTGTATTGGTGGTGACCTGGTATTTTTTACTGTTTGAATGTCAGGTGGAAATAAGGCAGGTAAGGACAGAGGAAATGAGATTAGAAAATAAAAACAGCACCACTTCTTCATAGGAGGTCAATTGTCCAGCTGCAAGTGAAATCCACCAGCTGCAAGAGAACAAGGAGCTACCACATAGACCCTTTGCAAAGAGCTTTTCTTTCCCTTGAGATTCTCCAAGCAAACTCTTAAGGTCCATTTAAGGTCCAAACTTATCACCATTCTGATGAAAGCTTTGATGGATTTAGCCCAAAGGGATATCAATGGTCGTATATGAACACAGAGACATAGTGTATGTTTACATCTTTAATTAAATAGGTTTTGAAAATTTCCTTTTGTTAAGTTCCCACAGGTCTCAGAATCAGACATATTAGAGATGTCAATTTTCTTTCCTACATGCTGATCAATCACTTCAACCATTTAACAATTGATAGTGACAACTGACATAGCAATTAATATCACTGCAAAAGAATGCCCCAAAAGAAAAATGTATTTTGTCACAGTCCAAATATTCACTTTGCTTATGTCAGTGTATGTGTAAATAGATAGAAAAATATATATATATATATACACAGTGTATATTTTCCATCTATCCTTCTATCTATATGTATATATATTTATTATATATTAATATGAAAAATTATTAAGAACATTACACAAAGCAAAGAAATTAAATAAGGAAATATAATTTTAAAATAAAAATATTTACAGATCATGTATTATAGAGCTCTACACTTGAAACCTATATAATCTTATTGACCAATGTCACCCCAATAAATTTAATTAAAATAAAATAAAAATAAATTAAATAAAAATAAGGTTTTTAGATTGTAATTATATTGTCAAATAAATATTTTATATGCAAAATGAAATCATGGACTGCATATTTAAATAGACTTTATAGAGATTAGTATCCAGGTAAATTGTAGGAGAGAGAAAAAATGTGCCTCAAGGTGGGAATCAACATGACACATTTAAAAAATTGAAAGGATCTGTGCCTGTTGGAATAGAGGTCGAGGTGAAAGGAATGGCAAGATATAAGATTAGAAATATTCTTGGAAACCAAATTATTCAGGATATGGTAAACATGAAGAACTTATAACTTTATCTGGAAAGCAATGTTACATAGGATATTAAACTGAGGAAGGAGATATTTTTAGTAAATAGACAAATCTGGCTGCAATATGAAAAATGGACAGGAGGAGACACAACTGAAAGCAAAAAGAGATGTAAAGAAATTTGATCAGAGGCTCGGTGTTCACTTCAAGGACTTTTAGTAAACTTCTATGCTCACAGGATGGATGGGTAACCACCAATGATAATTATAAAAGTAAGTGTAAGCCAAGTAAAAACAAAGTGGATCATATATCTAAGAGCTGTAATCAAACTAAAAAGGAAAGGATGTGCTGAGAGAAGGTGACGATATCAGAGTTCTTGAAACCAGTTTTTAGCTTTTGACAAGATGTGAATCTGTAGTCAGCCTCCTGTTTTAAGCCTGGAACCTGAAACTGGAACTAAAATGGTCGCTGATTCATGTCACCCCTTGCATACAGGTAGAACAATCTCTATGGAACAAACTATTCCAAGAGGGTCCCTCTTGCTTTCTATATATTGATCAAATATAATCTTAGATCAAACATATATGATTCTTACTGATAGCAATTCTTATTGATATCAATAAGAATCAACAGAGCCCTGGTTGGTGTGGCTTAGTAGATTGAGTGCTAGCTTGCAAACCAAAAGGTCACTGGTTCTATTCCCAGTCGGGGCACATGCTGCCAGTGTTGTGGGCCAGGTCCCCAGTGGGGGTCACGTGAAAGCCAACCACACATTGATGTTTCTCTCCACTTCTTAGAAAAAAAAATAACCAGCAGAAAATAATAGAAAATAAAAACATAGACTCACAAGGACATAAGCTATTGGGATACAAATATAGAGTATAAAATGTTGGAATACAAACACAAAATATAAAACATTTATGGATAAATGTCTAAGAAATAAAAGATAGAATCACGGAATGAGCTAACAGATTTATTTTAAGTGATCAAGTACATACTAAGTAAAATGTAATTTGAAAACTGGAAAATCGTTAAAATCTCAGGCTACACGGAGCTATAGGGAAAAAAAGCAAATAAGATAAATCTAAATCATCTAATCAGAATACAGCAGAGATGAGGAAATAGGAATTCAAAAAGAGGCAAGGGGATAGAATAGGAAGAGGTAGAGTATGTCTTGCTGGAGTCTCGGGAGGAGAAAATAAAGAGAATAAAACAGAGATTTTATTTTTATTTCAAGGATAATATGTGAAAAAATTTCCAGTTATGATAAAAATATGAATTCTCCTACACAGAAATAATATCAGATAAGAAGCAGAATTTTATGAGATAGAAGACAAGGAGAGGGAGATAGGAAAGAGAGAGAGGGAGACAGGAAAAACAAAGAGAGAGTTGTAATCCACAAATAGAGGTGTTTCAGTTAAAGCAGGCAGAAGGATTGCCTATCAAGAAGTATAATTACTTCAGCAACAGATGTCTTAGTACCCTCAATGGAAGCCAGAGGACAGTGTAAAAATAGCTTCTAAGTACAAAGAGGTGAAAATAATAAAGATTATCAAATTAGACTTATAACTTCCAAAATAAGGCAAAATAAGTTTATTCCTTTTGGGATATACAAACACAGAAGATTTTATCATCAACAAGACTTTGGGCTTGTTATGAGTCTCATAACACAAGACTCTTATAAGTCTCATAACACAAATTTATGAGACATGTGTTATAAAGAAATAATATCCCAAAAAGGTTAGCTTTACGCAGAAAAGAATAATGAGCCAAGGAATGGGTTAACATGTAGGCAAATGCATTTGTTTCTTCAGAATATATACTGAATATCTGCTATGTACCAGGCACAGTTCTAATTGCATAAGAACAAATAAAAAAACCCAAAACACACAATTTTGGGGCTTGCATTCTGGGGAAGAGAGACAGAAGATAAATAATAAACATAGTAAATGTATAACTTACACAGTTTGTATTAACTAAAACAAATATTACCCATATAAAATAACAATAATGTCAAATTTATAAATATAAAATGAATTTAAAATACCGCACCAAAATATTGTCAATGTCAGGAAGGGGTTCAAAAACATTTAAATTTTCTAAAGTCTTTATATGTTCCAGAGGGTGGAATTAATGTATAGTAAATTTTAGAATTTGTTAAGTATACATGATAAACTATCAAGTTTAACTGGAAGAGATTATATGAAGTGTAAAATGGCCAGATTGTCAAAGGGAAAATTAAATAAGAAACTACAGGCAAACAGCTCTGACTGGTGTGGTTCAATGGGCTGGGTGTCATCCCACAAAGCCAAAGTTCACAGGTTCAATTCCTGGTCAGGGTACATGCCCAGGTTGCAGGTCAGGTCCCCGTTGGGGGGGTGTGAGATGCAACTGGTCAATGTTTCTCTCATACATTTATGCTTCTCTCCCTGTCTTTCTCCCTCCCTTCCCCTTGCTCTAAAAATAAATAAATAAAAGCTTAAAAAAAGAAAGAAAATACAGGCAAACAAAAAAGCAAAGAAGCTATAGCTGAGATCCAGGTGAAAAACCTAAGTATTTTGCACTGGCTGGTGTAGCTCAGTGGATTGAGTGCAGGCTGCGAACCAAAGTATCGCAGGTTCGATTCCCAGTTAGGGCACATGCGTGGGTTGCAGGCCATGGCCCCCAGCAACTGCACATTGATGTTTCTCTCTCTCTCTCTTTCTCCCTCCCTTCCCTCTCTAAAAATAAATAAATAAAAATAAAAAACAACAATAATTTTTAAAAAGCATAAGTATTTTAATCTCAGCTAGTGACAGCCAGGAAGGAGAAGATGGAATAAACTCTAGAAATATTAGGGAGAAGAACAATGGAACAGAGTGATGGATTGTAATGTGGATGGGGAGAAAAAGGAGACAAAGGAAAATCCACGTTTCTGTGCTGATGTTTGAAGTGGATGGTGGTGCCATTTGTTAAAATGAAATAAACAATTGGAAGAGAAAATTGGTGATTTTCATTTTGTTTTGCATATTCTGCTTTCACTATCAATGAGGTATTCACATAAATTGCATGCATTAAATACACAGATAGCATGTCTGAAACTCATGAAACATAGAGGTTTGCTTTGTGGATTTGGCATCTAAATTCATACATTTCTTACCTTAATCCTACCAACTGCCTTAATTTTGTTTTCTGTCCTGTTCTTATCTACCTGTTTACTTCCATATTTGCCTAATGTTTCCTGTTTGTTCTATTTTTCTTAAGATTCAATTTATTTACTTTTTAGAGAGAGAGGAAGGGAGAGATGGGGGGAATAGAGGGAGAAAGAGAAGGAGAGAAACATGGATGTGAAAGAGAAATATCCATGGGTTGTTTCTCACACCTGCCTCAATGGGGAATGGAAACTGCAACTCAGGCACGTGCCCTGACCAAGAATCAAACCAGGAAATTCCACTTTGCAGGATGATGCCCAACCAACGAAGCCATACCTGTCAGAGCTTTTCCTGTTTATTATTACCTTCTCTTTTCAACTTCTTCCTTAATATCACCTCAGCAAACCAGCAGTTGTAAGGGTACAATAGGGTGAAATATTCATCATTGGGTTTGGAAAAAATATAAAGTGCAGTCTTTAAGATGTCTTTAACATCCAGTAATTGTACTTCTAAGAAACCATCCTAAAATACTCACACATGGAAGCAAATATATAAGCATAAAAGTGTTCATGTTAGATTGTTTTTATAATTGGTTAAATGCTTTGGGCATATTTCTGCAGGGAATACTACATAGCTATTTTAAATAATTGAGAAGCAGCTTTGGCATTTCAGATTTTAGTAGTCACATATCGGCTAGCAGTCATGATAAGTTAGCAAAAAATAAAATAATCTTAAATCTATTTATTGAAAATGTGTCTTTTATCTCTTTATACTTAGAGATAGTGTTTTTTTCTTATCAATTTGAAACACTGGGACATTTTTCTATCTTGTAATCCCATTTTTATTTTCACCTGGCCTTTAGGGTTTAAACAAAGTATGAAAAATGACATGTTTATGGACACACTTTGACTAAACTACTAATGGAAATCAGTTTTATAAACGTGTTGGCTCTATCATTTTAATATACTTAATTCAGCATCTCTAAATAAGTCACCACCATGACTTTCTCCAACTTCACCATTCACATAGAAAAAGAGCCTGTTTTGCTATAGTTTCTGTCCTTTAACTTTGCACAGCTTACTATCAGTACATAACAAAAGGTATAATTTTGTAAAATCAGGAAACACATTATGATCCAAGTGGGTTTTTTAAATCTTCTTGTCATTCTTATGTCCTATACATTTTATTCTCTACAAATACAAACAAGGTCTATACTTTATCTCCCTGTATTTCATTAGAATATTACAGAATAAGCAATTGTGTGATCAAGAAGAACAGCATCCAGTGTTACCCATTCTTTACCACTAGAAATGTATCCCCCTTTTTTCTCTCCTACTCCACGTGTTCTCCTGTGCAGGTGTACTAGAGAAGAGAGTTTACTGACTGGCATCCAAAGACCTTCCTGAATGACAGACAAAGCAAAAGCTGAAGCTCAGAGCCGAGGTCTTACATGGGTGGCTCAAGCCCATGGTGTAAGTTGGTGGAGCACTAGAAGATTTACTATACCCAAATTGCCTGGCCTTCCCTGTCCTCTGTACAAAAGATGCAGTTGGCTGGAAATATAAACTCTCATTCTATTATCAAAGAGAATGCTTATAATAATTGAAAGACTCTATGGAAGCACATGCCTTAAACCTAAGGGGCAAAGATTATCTGAGAGAGCTAGGAGTTGCCATATTGAAAAAGGAAATGAAATGGGAATATAAATGTGTCATCATTTTGTGCTGATCTAGTAAGAGTCAATCAGAAATCATGGGGATGTGGACTTGGCTTAGGGGAACAAGAAACTTAAAATGAGAAACTTACCTAGCAGAAAAAAAAAACCAAAAACTTTAAATCACTTGGGTTTTAGCTGAGTTTGGAGCGACAAAAGTGAAAAGTGCTCAATCAAGACACCACAGCTGTTGGGCAGTTAAGTCTTAACCACAGAAGAATTTGCACAGAGAATATTGTATAAGTTATATTTCTCCACCATTATGTTCCCAATTCATTGTTCTCTTTCTTTACTTCTACTTCTAGGTAATAAAATTTAATGTCCTTTCAATAAGAACTCTATTGTAATTTTTGGAAGCTATCTAAATATCACTTTATACCACGATATAAATGAGTGGTGGTTTAGTGTCTAGTTAGAAAGGAAAAAAAATCAAAATAGAGAGGATGAAATTTAAGAAATAAATAGTGATTTCAATTCCAACATAAATATTTTTTACACTGTTCCCTTTGCCTCAAGGAAGGTTTTCCCTCTGTTCTGCTGTCAGTAAATCTTTTAAGTCCTCCTTGACATGCTTATTGGAATTCAGTATCACTCATCTCTTTCCTGTTCCTTTAATAGCTCTCACCATAATGAACTTTTACAAGTCTGTCTACTCACTTAACTGAAAAGTCCATCAGGGCAGTGACTGTGGCCTATGTTTTTTTTTTTTCTCTTTTTCTCTCAGCATCCAGAACATTTCTATAACATACTAAGTATTGCTTGAATGATTATTGTTATTTTGTTGCTTTGCCTATTTTTTCTTATTGTTTTTATTAAGATTTAATTTCCCTAATTTAAAAAAAATGCTTGAGACAGCTTCATAAACTCTGATTTTCTTCCTAATATGATGCTTCATTGGCTTACTAGGAATATGGCTACTTTAATTTTTCATGGTGCAGTAGAAAATGTTCTCATCAAATTAGTAAAGAGAATGCAGGATTTGAAGACAATAGGAATACATGAGTGATTACTAAACAAGATTCCCAAACATGTACTCAGCAGTAAGATGACAATGGATGCTTAATGTCATAAATATTAGGATGCCTTGAATTCCTTTTCCCTCATTAACTTAGTTACTATTTATTAAAGGCTATTTTTGGAAGAAGTGATGGGTAAAAACCTGGAAGAATTAAAATATATTTGAGAATGGGCAGAAGGTACAGAAAAATGTGTGATCTACTTGGCAGAAAATCCCAACATAAATGATGGGAACCAGATGTCTTCTGTCCTTAAAACTCTTTTCCCTCTACCTTTGCTTCTCATGTCCAAATTGAAAGCTCCTTATCAGCACCCTGGCTCGCCCTTGGGTACTTGTGGTATATGCTAGAGGCAAGACATACTAGCTCTGAATCTCTTCCTGAAGATTGATTCCTCCCTTCTCCATCCAAAATTTTCATCCCTGAATTTTCAGTGGTTCTCAATGACAGCTGATAATGAATCTGAGGTATAAAGAAACTGTACAATTGAGCCTTGAAAAAGCCATCATCACAACAGCAAGAGTAGTAGACAGAAGGTCTGCTATTCCAGAGAGTAACTTCCATTTAGGGGTATACTATGACAAACGATTTGGATCTTTATAAAAGCAGCCACACCTGTAACCATCTTCTGTTGCATTTCTCCAACTCTCATTATCACTTCCCTCTTCCCTTCCACTTAATGTTTCCATATACATATTAGTTGCAGTTAAACCTGATAACTCTACCACCACTACAGCACTGGTTTTATGTAAAGAATTTGCTTGGCCATCCTACTGCATGAGTGGACAGCAGACTACAGTAATACCAAGACTAATGATGATGACCTAACTCCTAGGAAAGCTATCCATTTGATAAATATTCATATAAGATTATTTGCCTTATCTATTAATAATTGATTTTCCAAAATAGTCCTGCCACATTTGTTTCTATCTACTTTTAACTGCCTGACTCTTAGGTCTAAAGATGATCAGGGGTAGTGATTGTCACCTTCTGCCTCACTTGATTGAAGTGGTTCTTAAGCATAATTTGTGCTGCAACTGCTTGATTGCTGTATTTACAAGTATATGCTTTTGTGCTTGTATTTAGCTTGAGTCTTGAGGCTGTTATGACTATAGCTTCAGTTTGTGAAAGGTACCTTCATTATTTATGGAGAACTTATAGTACACATGATTTTACATGGGGAATTTTCTCTAATTGTGCCATTTTTTTCTTCCTAAAAACAAGAAGGTGTCTTTGATTTCTTGCATGTTGATAGACTAATTTTTTGGTATATTTGCTTTTCTGGTTGTTTTCTTCAACTCTGTGAGTGCTAGCTAACTTCAGAATAATACAGTATGATTCAGAAGATTGCAATTAGGTGGACATGTAATTCTTTTGAAATTCTTTCTCCAAGGATGTCATCTTTGTTTTCAGAAAACTAATAACAACGTTCTTTTAACAGGAGGGTTGTAAATTTTTGAAAATATTTAGAACATTTGCTCCCATAATTTGAAGGTTTCTCTTCTCTCCAAACATGGTCTGAGGCTTATTTTTCTACTAATTAAAAATGTTATTGTTTAGAATAAAATGTAAGTGGTTCTTTATTTGAACTAGTATATCTAACATGCATGTTTAATATTTTCAAATCACCAGATGTTGTCTCTAAATATTAGCACACTAATATTATTGACTTTGTATATTATAAAAGTAGTACATCTCTCTATGTAGAACATATAGAAAATACAAAAAAGAATAAGGTAAACACAGTTTATAACACTCAAAGATAGTTGCTATTAATATTTTACATTTTGCCCCAGCTGTTTTTTCATACATATATGGAAAAACATGTTCTACCTAGTAGGACACATATTTGTAAATCCTCATGTACAAGACAAAATTAATTCTATGTAGACAATTTTGCATTCTGTATTTCTTAGGGCTGTGGGATTTTCAAACTCCTTTCACATTCTCTGATAACATGATTTTTAATAGTCTGCAATGAATTAATATTATGAAGATAGCATAGTTTATTTAATAAATAACTTACTGCTAGATATTTAGTTTTTTTTCAACTTTTCCTATAAGAGAATATTGTATATTATTTGTGTACATATTTTCTTACATCTTTTATTTCTTCATTACAAATATAATTCTGATTAAAAGTATTTAAACTCTTTTGGTACATATTATTAAATTATTTACCAAAAAATAGAGGCCAATACTGTGTCTTACAACATCTTAAGTTGTATTTCTGAGTAGTTATTGCAGTTACGCTAGTGCTGGGGAGAAAGAAATGTTTCTCTGTCCTACTAGGTTCCTCTGGCTGGTATAAGTATTAAATTGTCATAAAACCAATTACCAGGAGAAAATAACCAAATCTAATTATGTATGTACATATGGGGGTTCCATAAGAACATGGGGCCTGAGGATGTGTGAGCAATTGGGGATTATAAATCAACTCAAGGTAAAAAGAAAGGGTTAGTGGTTTGGAACCTCAAAGGGGAAAGAGGTCATTCACACGCTGATGGAAGAACAGATGTTTTTTTTTTGTTGTTTGTTTGTTTGTTTTAAATTTGTTAGGCCATGTGGAGGCAATGGAACACAGAGTGTGCTCTGATCTCCATACTCTGCCAAGTCTCACTCATCACACCTAGCCCATATATTTAGTGGATATCGCTGGTGATAGTTCTATTTCTTGGAATAGGTCCACTGTTTAAAATCTTTTAGGTAGTAGAGGGGCAGGTCAAAGCTTCTTCTTGAGTCTTTTATTTCTTAAAAGTAATCAATGTAAAATAATCAATATTCCAAAAGACATATTTTGGGGTGACAAACTCTGCTACCCTTCACTAGTTATTAGCTGGTTGTATTTAATTCTCTTGGAGTTGCCATTTTATGACTTCATTTTTCTTATTTAATTATAAGAATGCTTACATATTAACAATTTAGTTCTCAACACATTGAGAAACATTTAAATTGAGAAACTGGTTGATGTGCTAGGTGCTGGGAAAACAAAGTAGGTAAGGTATCTACTTTCACCAAGCTTATATTTTAGTGGTCAAAGGCACAAAGTATGTAAATAAACAAATAAACAAATTAAATTCAGATATTGATAAGTATGTAGTAGGGCCAGTGACACTTGAATTTAGGTGCCCAGGAGTATGGTAAGGTGTGCTGCCCTCTCAAATCATCTTTACTCAGGACCTGTATATTTTTAAACATACTTTTTCTGTTATATTTTATTTATTCTTATTTTCCTTAAAAATTTATGAGGATAGATTTCATTACTATACAAATGTTTTCAAGACTTCCTATGTAAGTCTTGCCTTGATCATGCACATATTAGTGACTAGTAGTCACCCAAGTTCCGAGGAAGTACAAGCTGTTTTATAATGGTAGTTCATTACAATTTCTATTTGTTAAAAGTATATAAACAACTTGGAGCTCTAAGCTAATTTCAGGAGCAAAAGGTTGGAACACAAAATATGAAACTAGAGCTCAATATGCATCAAATAGTTGCTGAAAGAAAATCAGAATGGGAAGATATTTGGACTTAGTGAATAAGTCCAAGGGGAATCCTTAGCTGTACACACTAATGGCAGTTGCAATTTTGAAGAGAGCTTGTGTTAGAGTTTCCTCTTTTTTTTATGGTCAGTAGTGTTGCCAGTGGCAGTACACCTTATGGAGTAAGGATAAAACAGGGGGCCTACAAGGGTGGGGCCTACATTACTATTAAGAAGTAATACAGAAGGTGCAAATCAGCTTTGGGCTCCTAGGGACAGAAAAAAATAAAAGGTGAGCAAAAGGAAGTAAATGGTACTTATGTGACTTTCCTTTCCTCTTACTAAACAAGGAAATCCCCACTTATAGGACCTAGGGAGTTATACCTGTATAGAAAATCAGTCTATGAAAGAGTACTCAAGTCACTTTGCAGACAGAAAATAGGTGTTTGAAAGAATCTAGCCAGATGGGATGGTACTTGAGAATCTCAGATAGATAGGCAAGGAATTGTACTATCAGCACCAACACCATGCAAGACCTTAGGATCTGTAATGAATTAGAAGGCAGAATAATAACCAATCTGGGTATCTAATTCATTTTTATAATGATTAGTATGATGTTAATAATTTTGTCACCAGTGAATAAAGTTTAAGCTCATCTGAAGTTCAACTCTTCCCCAGGCTGAGTATCATGGAGAGAGAAAAGCAAGAAAAGGGTGAACTAAAATGATAGCTATGAATATGATAGGGGCCCCAGAAGTTCTTGGTAGAGAATTGGGGAAAAGAGTATGGGCAAAAGAATGTATTTTTCCATTCCTAGGCAAGAAGTAATTGTGAACCACTAAACACTTAACAAAAATGCTAATTCAAAAACGGACCTTATTAATCACATGATTCATTGTTCTCCTGGGCTCTGAAAGAGGAATTCAAGTCACTCAACCTGGAAGCCCTCCTCAACAGAGCTACCACCTTCACAGGCATCCTGCTCCCCACATGCCACTCAGGAGGTAGGAATGGCACGCTGTGTTACTGCCTTTTCAGAGCGCGGAAATCTGTAATTATGGACTTTAAATAAAGTATCTTTGCTTGGGGAGATAATACAGACAAAATTCTCAAATCTAATTTCAGTTAAAGTTTTTCATTGATATATGACATCCCTTATTAAAATTTCAAACAAGTTGTTTTGCTATTTCAAAAAAATAGCCTTGCTGAACTGTATGTGCATGTTTATAGATATTAAACTTCATATTTTATGACTGAGTTTAACTAGAAGAGCTTATTGTCCACCACAGTGATAAAGATATTAAGAATTAAATATATAGTATTGAATTAATCTATTTGTTAGTTAATGATGACTATGATAATGGTGACAATGAGGATGATGATGATGGTGATGATGACAATGATAACTCACAAGGCTACCATTTACTGACGTAATAATGACTGGTACGATATAAAGTACAACATGAACAAAGTACTTCATGTAATTCTAACAATCCAGTTTGGAAGCCATTGTAAATAAAAGTCAGAAATGCAAAGCATCACGAGATCAGCAACAAAGCTGTGACATCAATCAGGGTGTTTAGAAAGGCCCATGTTCTCAACCGCTTCGGTATGCATGTTTGGGTGCTACTTATTATTTCGGTGGCTCTCTGTGACCCACAGTTCACACTGTGTTTTCCGAAACACCCAAGATACCAGGGTATTTATTGCAGACCCAAGTTCAGATTCAGTTTTCTGTAGGCTGCGGGTACACAGTTTTCCACCTGCCTCCTCCAAAGAACCAAAATCCTGGCATTTTCTATTGGGAAATCATCAGGTATTAAAACATAGGTATATGATGTTTTATAATTTACTGTTAGTGTTTTATAATTTTTTAAGTGTTAAAAATTTTTAAAGACAAAAGGTCACTTTAAAAATCTGCCTCAACAAATTTTCTGAATCTACAAAGCTGAAAGTTGAGGGCAATACTTTCACATAACATTACTTTGGTTCCAAAGTTTTTAATACTGATGATGGCATTACAATTTTTTAAATTAAATCATGACTTGTAAAGTTCACTGAGATCTAGTTCTATATTTCAGTACTTATTGCTGAGCCTCTTATTAAAAAATGCTCCCTCATCTTTCAAAAAAGTAGTCTGAAATTTACACCAGGGTAAAAATGAGGTATAGCTTCAGACTTAAGAGGTATGATGTCCATTGAGTATAGTTTCTATTTCTAAGACTAACAAAGGAGGGAAAAACCTCCAATGCATAAGAAGAGATTAAAATAACTAGTTGAGTAATTCAAACTGTAATTAATTCAGCGGCTTATATCCTTAGAAGCATAAGAAACTGTATTAAACTCCTATAGATATTACCCTGAACTATAATTACAGCAGCGCATTTTTGCTTACTTTTGGGATCAGCACAGCATGAAAGAAAGATGGAGTGGAGTAGGAAATAGAGTATTCATTCCATTATTCAGAATGACTGCCCATACAGTAAACAAACTGACGATCAGAAAGCTGTTCAGATAATAACTTTTCCTATTTATAATTGTGTGGCTTTACATTCTTATGAAAGGCAATTGAAAGACTTAGAAATCAAGAGTATTTGGACAAACACAAATCCTCTTAATAAAATAAAAAATATATATTTGAAAAACTGAGAAAGCCTTATAACTAGGATTTTAACCCTTGACTTTACCTTTTTGTTTCATTATGAAAACAACCTTGAAGCTAATCATATCAAAACCATTTAAACTTCCTACTATAAAGGGCATTAAATTGTTATTAAAATAAGAATAATGTAAAATACAAAAGCTCTATTCGAGGCCAAAACAATATGCAATTCTAATCTTCCTGGCTTTAGAAACAAATCTTAATAAAGGTCACACATAAAGTTTTCAATATACTTCCCACTGCACTGATTTAGAAAAAATGAATAGTAGATAATGCCACACTTTGGAAAGATAGTAAAAAATTATATTTAGATGTCAACTGATATGACATGTGCATAAAAATTTAGCTCAGTTTCTTCCTAAGAAATTTAATTATCTTTATTGACCCAATTAACCTTTCCGGTATGGATTAGAGTTATTTTTATTGAATACAAGTAAGTGACATACAGAGAAGTTAAGCATCATGTATTTATATATCTATATGTATATGAATAGTCATGCATATATACTGAACTTTATATAGTAACTATATTGTATGCATATGAAGAGGTATGTCCAGAAAGTATCAAGCCATGTACTATGAAAAATAGTGTTTTTATTGAAAAAGATACAAGATATAAGAAACATTGTACATAGGATAGTGATGCCTCAGTCCCTTTCTTTTTTTTATCTTAATTGTTGTTGAAGTACAATTTTCTATTTTTTACTCCCATCCCAGCCCTCCCCCACCTCCCTCCCATTTCCACCTGCCCCTAGTTTTTGTCCATGTGTCGTTTATACTTGTTCCTGTAAACCCTTCCCCTTAGGGAGCTTGAGACCTTGCACAGTTCTCCCAATGCCATCAGCTGCCCCATTGTATTTTCCTGATTTTCACTGAAGTTCTGAAATCACTTCCCTTTCAAAGGTGATTTTAGTTTTAGCAAAATGCAGAAGTCACAGGGCACCAAATCTGGACTGTAGGGGGACTGAGTCACCTGGGTGATTTGATGTTTCTCAAAAAAACTCTGCGTGAATTGTGACACATGAGCAGGTACATCGTCGTGATAAAGCTGCCAATCACCCGTCACCCAAAGCTACAGCCTTCTGAATCATCTGAATAGTTTTTGTGGAAGAATGTTCAAGTTTAACACAAAATTGGATGCAGATTCATTGTTCTCCTTGTACAGTAATCTTAATTGTAATGGCCACACAGTACACATGCTCACTCAATGGGTCTACTGCCCAACTGACTGTACAGTGAAGTCATCATTGTTCACACATGTGCATCCAGTTCACTCTCCTTGGCTATCAAGTTACATGATGTTGCCAAACTGTTTTCATTATATTAACAATGGCTGGACTTTTTTTTGGACATATCTCATATATGTACATATTTATATATGATTAAATACATGAATATGTGTCTATATTTAGATAATATTGTGTGTCTGTACATAGTCTGAACCTACAGGAATTGAAATGTAATTAATCAAATTATTAAAACTGGGAAAGCTTTACCTGGACTGGAATAGCATAGCAATGATATTCTCTCATCCATCTCAATTAAGTTCTTAATTAGAACTGTATAAATCATAAGTTATATCAATATAAATGCAAAACTTCTAGTGCTATAAAGAACAAAAATCCACAAGGTGTAGCTGCTAGGTATGTGCTTGGGTTGTAATACTGAATATTTGGATAAGTGAGTATAAAGTCAATTATATATATCTCCATATACTATAAGCAAACAAGTGGAAAGCAAATTTAGAAAATAATTTTTTTATTCATAACAGCCTCAAAAATCATACAATATTTAAAAATATTTTAAGAAAAGCTGTCTAATATCATTATACAGAAAACAATGATACTCTATTAAAATAAATTAATAAAGATTAGATAAATTGAATATCTACATTCATAGAATAGAATACTCAATATTCAATATTCTTAAATTGTCAACTATCTCCAATCATAATTCTAGTATATTTTTATTATTTTATTGTTTTTCAAGTACAGTTGTCTCCATTCCCCCCCAACTCCCCCCACCCCAGCCATCCCCACCCTCCCACCCTGGATCTTACCCCGCTTTGGTATTGTCCATGTGTCCTTTATACATGTTGCTGAAAAAACCCTCCCTCTTTTATCCCTCCCACCTCCCCTCTGGTTACTGTCAGTTTGTTCTTAATTTCATTGTCTCTGGCTTTATTTTGTTTGTTTGTTTTCTTGATTAGGTTCCACTTACAGGTGAGATCATATGGCATTTGTCTTTCATGGTCTAGCTTATTTCACTTAACATAATACTCTCCAGATCTATCCATGCTGTCACAAAGGGTAGGAGTTCCTTCTTTCTTTCTGCTGCATAGTATTCCATTGTATAAATGTACCATAGTTTTTTGATACACTCATTTATTGATGGGCACTTAGGTTGCTTCCAGAAATTAGCTGTTGTAAATTATGTTGCTATGAACACTGGAGTGCATAGGTTCTTTTGAATTAGTGTTTTGGGATTTTTAGGGTATAAACCCAGCAGTAGAATTATCAGTTTTCTGAGGAAATCCCATAGTTTTCCACAGTGGTTGCACAAGTCTGCATTCCCACCAATAGTACACTAGCCTTGTACTGGCAGAAGAACAGACACATAGACTATTAGAACAGAATAGAGAGCCCATAAATAAACCCAAGTCTCTCTGGTCAATTAATATTCAACTGTTGGGGACCGCCCTGCCTGGTTTCAGAAGCTGTAACCCTCACCAAGGCTAAAGCTAAAGGAGTGACCCTTGGACCATAAGCCACCAAGGAGACAAAAGCTTATCTCCCTGGCAGGAGCACTACTTCTGCTCATTTTACTTCATCTATAACTGGCCCCCAATGCTTGGTCGGTTAGCCAATGATGGGTAAGATTCCCCAAAGGGGGGAACGACCTAAGATAGGCACGATCATGTGGAAACCCCCAAAGAAGGACTTTGGAGGCTACAGTAGAAGGGGGTGATGGACCCTCGCTCCTCAGCTTTGACATAGCCTGAGTCCTCATTGTCTTCAAGAAAATCTCCTAATCTCTTGGCTGCCTTACTTTCCTTGCTCCACTTAAGCCTAAAACAATGACAGGGTGGTACAGCCCTGTGTTGGAAAGGGAGGGTTCCCCCGGTGATCAGGCCTAAGAAAGAATATGTAAAATCCTGTGAAACCTGCTTTGTTTAGAATGCTCTCAATTAAATGATAAGGGTCCAAGCAACAAGTGAGTTTGTTCCTCAAAGTTTTACAGCTCTTTAGCTGTCTGACCCTGACTCAGAATAGGCCCTCAGAGTTCTTTGTTATTTATTGTTTGATCCTTACTTCCTGGCAATGATTAACGAGCTTTACCTGAATTCCTGTGTAAATGAACCCAATTAAAGCCCATTGAGGAACAGGCTCCTGGTCCTTCTCCTGTGAGAGATTGGCCACCTTCCCTCCCCAAGCAGATCATGTCTTGGTAGACTTATTCTCATCAGTGGCAGCCGGGGGGGCCCCCTGCAGGTGGAGCCCCCCACCACACATTCAACAAGTGAGGCAGAAGCATAAAATGGAGTTAAAATAACCTCTTCAACAAATGGTGTTGGGAGGTCTGGACAGCTACATGCAAAAAAATGAAACTTGATCATCAACTCATACCATACACAAAAATAAATTCCAGCCCTGGCTGGTATAGCTCAGTGGATTGAGCGCGGGCTGCGAACCAGGCATCGCAAGTTCGATTCCCAGTCAGGGCACATGCCTAGGTTGCAGGCCATGTCCCCCAGCAACCGCACACTGATGTTTCTCTCTCTCTCTCTCTCTTTCTCCCTCCATTCCCTCTCTAAAAAATAAATAAAATCTTTAAAAAAAAGATTAAAAAAATAAATAAATTCCAGGTGAATAAAAGACAAAAATAAATCATGGCACAAAAAAAGTCCTAGAGGAGATCATAGGCAGGAAAATCTCAGCTATCCCACGCAGCAATATTTTCACCAATATGTCTCTAAGAGCAAGGGACATGTAAAGGAAAGAATAAGCAAATGGGATCTCATCAAAATAAAAAGCTATTGCATGGCTAAATAAAACAGCATTAAAATGAAACAAGAACCAGCATATGGGAAAACATATTTGCCAATGATACCTCTGACAAGGGTTTGATCTCCAAAATATATATAAAGAACTCACATAACTGCACTCTAGGAAGACAGACAACCCAATTAAAAACTGGGCACAGCCCTGGCTGGTGTGGCTCAGTAGATTGAACACCAGCCTATAAACCAAAGGGTGGCCAATTTGATTCCAAGTCAGCACACATACCTGGGTTGTGGGCCAGGTCCCTAGGAGGGGACATGGGAGAGGCAACCACACATTGATATTTCTCTCCCTCACTTTCTCCTTCCCTTCCCCTCTCTCTAAAAATAAATAAATTAAATATTTTTTTTTAAAAATGGGCAAAAGACTTGAACAAACACTTCTCAAAGGAGAACATACAAAGGGCTCAGAGTCATATGAAACATGCTCAGCATCACTAGCCATCAGAGAGATGCAAATTAAAACCACAATGAAATACTACTTCACACTGATGAGAATGGCTATCATAAACAAATCAACAAATAGCAAGTTTTGGAGAGGTTATGGAGAAAAGGGAACCCTAGTATATTTTTAAATAACAATTTACAAGTCATTTGTAAAATATAAATGGAAATGCAATGATCCTCTAATAGCCAATAAATTGGTAGATTAGTAGTACCTGGCTTACTGTAAAGACACTAAGATATTGAAATCTAATGAACAAAATAAATTGATAAACAACATGAAACTGAAGGCATGGATACATGAAACAGACTGACAGGTCTCAGAGGGGAGGGGGTGATGCAGACAGATACCGATTAAAAAAAAAGAATTGCCATTCACCACACATCACACAGAAAAATTAACTGAAGATGTATCATTCCCTAATATAAACACTAAAATTGTTAATACTTCTAGATAAAAGCATGGTAGAAATATTTGTGACATAGTAATAGACAAATGTTTGTTTAGTTCTCAGAAAGCAATACATTTTTTTAAAAGTGAAAATAAATTTCATGAAATACAAACATTTTTTTTTCCATCAGAATCCACAGCTAGGAAGTATAAATGGGTAAGCCACACACTGAGAAAATATCTGTAAACATATATGTAACAAAATATTTATATCCAAAATATATAAATAATTACTAAAATTAAAAGAAAGAAATATTTCACAAAGAAGACTTGAATGGCCCATAAGCACCTGAAAAATTACAGAACATCGCAATCATAAGCAAAATATAAATTAAGAAAACTGGAATAGATAATTCTATAAAAATTTGATGATACCAAATGTTCATAAATGTATGAACAACTACAACCCTCTAAAATATCATAGCTTGGAGTATAAAATCTTAAAACCACTTTGGAGAGCTGCTTATTATCGCCTCAATTATTATCAGTTATTTCTAATATTAAACACCTACTCTATGATTCAGCAGTACCACTAAGGGAAAAAAAATATCTTCCCAAAAAGAAATATGCCCAAAGTACTTACTAGGAGAAATTAAAATATATGCCCCAAAATGGCTTATGTAAGACTTTTCAATGCAGCTTTATTCAGTAAATTCTGGAGACAACCTGAGTGTCTTTTGGCAAGGGAGTAGGAGTTGCACTGCCTCAGACAGGTGAAAAATTCAGTTACATCTGCACAGTTACACCCTTAGTGTAATACTCGGTCATAAATGTGTGTATTTCAAATTGTAATGCCTCTTGCTTATTATCCACCAGTTTTCATAACCACCAACAGAACTAGAGTGTATCCTCTCATGGGTAGTTATTGCATTTAGTATGAGTGAAATTTGGGTACTTAGAAAAAAAAATATAGACTGAATACTCTAAGATACATCAAAGAGGTTGGAAGGAGCACTTGTTTTACACCCTTTCTTAATTGCTTATTATGTAGACTTTGGTAAGAGAGATAAAACAAAAATCGAATAACTTGGCCCTAACAAAATAATTGCCAGAGTTTTAATGCTTAAGACTGTCCCTTTTAAAAAGTGTGAAGGTCCATTCTTGGAAAAACTGTGCTCTAGTCCTCTCAGCACTACATTCTAACTGTCCCGTGCTTGCACGTTCCATAATTCTTCCTGATTCAGTGTGTTGCAATTAAATTTATACCAACTGCCTCTGATATCAGTAATTTATGCATTAAAAAAGATTGAAGTCAATTGCAACTGGTTTGAAATCATTTGTACTTATGATATCTTTTTCTTTGTTCTCACATAACCAGCTATTTATTTATTAGGCATGTGTGAATGGTAACTTCTTCAGTTTATTTGTTCATGTAAATTATGGATAAATAATTTAGCTTACTGGCTTTCAAACAGATACAGCCAGTCCTCCTTTTCTGTGTATTCAATTTTGGTACAAGCCAAAGCTGTGAACTTTACACTGGTACTCTTAAAATTTATTTTGTGTTTAAAAAATAGTCTTTTTAGTTCATCAGCTAATGAAAGAACGTTTCAGACTATTGATAATCTTTCCCTTAAGGGGAATATATTTACAGCTTCAAAATATCACTTCCCTGGAGAGTATTTCACATGTTTCCTCACCATGATTTCCCATTTTAGAATGCAGTAGGAGACATCTCGCTCCCTCCAGGCAAGTCCTTTAGAGGATACTGCTTCTGTCACCTCCAAAAATCACATCCAAATTTGAGCAAAGCATTCTCTTAAGACGTCTTCATTTTTCTGTCAATAGCATTTCATCTCATAGTCTTCACGACACCTTCTACGCCTTTCTTTCATTTCCCTATTTCTGCCATCACTCTGCCATGCCATAATCTGTAATCAGATGTACCATTTTATGTCCATAAACTTTACCTATTTTCTCCACACTACCTAAGCTACTGCCCACCTGCTGTCTCCCAGCCCAGGTCTCATCTGGGACAGCCTTGCTTCACCCCTGTTCTCCATGACGGCCTATCTGACCATAATGGTTCACACTGATCCCTTTCTCCAGGCAACTCTGGCCGTCCTTTGTACAATAGATGTGACCTACCACAAGACAAAGCATCATCTGTCTTCAATAGCCGCTGAATCATGTGGGTGTGATTTCTCATAATCCATGTTTACTTCATGTATTTTCAGCGATGTTTTGACTGCCTGCCTCTTCAGGATAAGCCAAGGAGACTGTAAGCACCTAGCTCACCTCTAGCTCACCTCTCTCTCTCTCTCTCTTCCTCTTTCTTTATTGTTGTTCAATTGCCTTCATTCCCCCAGCACTCTCCCCCACCCCAGCCATCCCCAATATGTTTATAACATTAACTTCTCTAGTAAGTAAGTCTGAACTTTAAAAAGAGGTGTTTGGCATTACATTTGCCTACCATTTTGCTACAAGTGTTGAGTATGCTACTTTCACTACAGTAACTAACCTGCTTGCATTTTGTTTCTAAATGACTATTCTAAGAAAACACTTTTTTCCCCTTCTTTTCTGTTGAATTTATTAGAGTGACACTGGTTAACAAAATGATGCAAGTCCAGGGCGTACAATTCCACAACACATCATCTGTGCACTCTGTTGTGTGTTCACCACCGCAAGTCAAGTCGCCTTCCACCACCATTTACCCGCATTTTTACCTTCCTTTACCCTCTTCACCCACTCTCCCCCCAGTAATCACCACGCTGTGTTGTAGGAAAACACTTTTGAGACTGAGTATATAGTTGGATAATTGTCAGGTATCATATATGACAGGAGAACTCTGACCCACAACCTCTGCCAGAACCAGCCCAATGAGCCAAACCACAGCCCCTGCAGCAAGTGGTCCAGAATTGTCCACTGACTGCCAGCTTCCCTACATTTTGCCCCTGCTTCTGACTCAGGACAAATCAGAGAAAGCCAAATATTCTCCGTGAGTCTCATAGCCCATCCTATTTCATGTTAGTGACTTCTAGCTTCCACATGCCAGTGTCCTCCAACAAAAGCACACTCGAAGTTTTTCTGTCCCCCCTCATTCTAAGACTTTTACATTCCTTTGCCTGCTTTGTAGACCCTGCTGAACACAAATCATAGTGACCAACTCCTTTGTTATAGCAAGCTCTGAATAAACAACCTCTGTTTTTCTCATTTGGGTGGTCTTTGTCTATTTCTATACTCTTAAATAATTTGTTTTTGACCTTCACTCAAGCATAATTGAAATCCTTTGCAAGTGACAGCACTTCATCTGTATTTACCTCATTTAGGGAACCTCTGAATAATTGAACTTATCAGTGTTTATCTGTTACCAATGTTATGTGCTACCTATTAGGCCTCTGCTTTCTATCTGTTGACCATACTATATGTAGAATAGTCATTACTATGGATGCAACTGTATTCACAGACCGTAAGTATATATATGGAAAAACTATTAAGCCTTAATGCAACACTTTTGATCGGCAAGAATGGGCACAGCAGTGCAGGTGACCACCAGGAACTTTAGCATCATCTCATTATCAGTCCTTATCTTCAAAGGTTTCCAGAATTTTCTTGATGTCAGGGCTGAAATCACACTCTTTTTTCTTCTAAATGTTCAATTCTGAAATCACAGAACCACTCCAGGCCTAGGGAAAGCTGCAATCAATACCCTTTTCAGTCAGTGCTGTCAGTGAACACAATTTAGCAAGAGTACACAAGTAAAGCATTTTCTGATCCGAAAACAATAGGGAACATAGAGCTATAATGTTGTATCTATGTCTCTGCTGATATCCTGATAGAGCAATTTAATTTTGCAGCCAGCCATGTGTAATTCGAGTGTGACACATTAACAAATGGATGGCTGGTCCATCTTCTTGGCTTTCTGTCAGGATCTGGCTCTCTTGATGCCTTTGGGCATGGCAGAGGGAGATTCAGCCCATTCAGAGCTGCACCAGAAGGAATTAGGGGACATAAATGGGGACTGATGAGGACAGTGGCTGTGAGGCAGGAAAATTAATAGTCTCATAAAAAACAATATGCAATGTAGTAACAAATCAAGGGGAAATTGACATTTTACTTAGTTCCTCAGAACTACATTAAATACAATATAGTGAATTTAAAATATTGTTGAGTTTATTGAACTTGTTTAACATTTGCCAGAATTTAAAAATAAGTAAATCAAATGGAATGTTAAACTGTAATTGGATTTCTATTGTATGTCTTCTGTATCACATTGGGTTGCCCTGGGAATATTAGATCTGATGTAATTACCTGAGATTGTCCTAAATGCCTTCCAGAGAGAAGCTGCAGAGAGTAGAGAGAATGTATAGGTAGGATTGATTAGGATATACACTGGAACACAAACTCTCCCCGAAGTAGCAAACCACTGTAACCAGGATTCAAAGCAGGGTACATACGACTCTTTATATCACAACCTGGCCTTCACATTCTCTCCCAGACTCACCTTTCCTACTTACATAAAACAAAATTAAGCAGGGATTTCTTTAGGTTGGGAAGAGGAAACAGAGATGAGGTCCCAGACTGCGGCAGAATTTACCATTGGTTATGTTGGTTAAGGATTATCACCAGTTTCTCAATATTAAGGGGTCACCTACTGGTATTAGAATCATGTGTTTTTAATTTCTGATTGTTTACAATGTGCAGAGGAGACTGAATGTACTTCTTTTATAGGTAGCTAGTATATCAATTCTAACAAAATTTTAAAATGTAATTTTTAGGCATTTTAAAAATAGCTCTTCAGGTAATGCTAAATATAGATATTAAAACCAACTACAGCTTAACTTCACTTAATATTTGTAAGATTAGCTGACTAGTATTAAAAGAAAATAAAGTTCTTACAGAGTTGTGTTTTGGGGAATTTTCTTTCCATTTCTATATGCTACAAATAGAAACCAGATCATGCATTACATTCTTATTGCCAGCACCCTGTTATAATCATCAGTAAATATTTGATGTATAGGGTAGTTACTGATATATGACAGACCCTCAGAAAATATTTGGTTAATGAAATTCACAAAAAGGGATACAAAATAAATAAACATATAAACCAGTAAAAATCTTGAAAGATTACATCTGAAAGTGTCTAACATACAGTAGTTACTTATGACATACAGTTGGTAAGAGAATATACAGCTAGGTTACATTTCATCATATATGTATAATATATGAACATTTGCAAAAATGGTGGAGGTAGATTCAGGTTTGAAATTTTCTGATGATGTAACATGATCATATACTTGTTATTACTACCTGAGATTTGTAGAATGAAGAATCTTCTAAGAACCTCAAATAACTAAGAACCTCAAATAAATTAGTCCTCTGAGAGTTAAACTGAACTATTAATTTTCATTGGAAAAGTTGGCTTATACTAGCAACACCAGCCTTGAACAACAACTTTAAAATTTCAAGTATAGGTTTTCTTTCATTCAGCAATCACAGTAGAAACGCAAGTCAATAACTTTAAAAATTGAGTTCAATAAATAAATATTATTTTAGGAGTTCTTAAAATACAGATCCCAGGCATCTTTTGAAGTGGTTCTGAGGGCAAAAAGCATATTTATTTAAAATTCCTGGTGCCCTGGCTGGTGTGGCTCAGTGAATTGAGCACCAGCCTACAAACCAAAGGGTCGCTGGTTCAATTCCCAGTCAAGGCACATGCCTGGGTTGCAGGTCACGTCCCCAGTAGGGGGCACACAGGAGGCCACCACACACTGATGTTTCTCTCCCTCCCTTTCTCCCTCCTTCCTCCTCTGTCTAAAAACAAATAAATGAAATCTTAAAAAGATATAATCCCTGGTAATTTTGATGCAGGAACCTATAACGTCACTTTGAGAAACACTGATCTAAACAAATTTGTTATATTTTTTGAGATAAAACTGTGACCTAGGAAAACTATATTAGCATATCTACAGAGGAGGTAAATTAAGACACAAATAAAAGATAGCACAGCCCAGTAGTAAACAGAAAAATATAAAAACATAGATGTGCCCATACGATTGTCCTATGGAGTTACAGGGGTCCAGAGGAGTTAGACCAAACTTGTCTTAGGTGTCTCTGGCCCCATTGTCAAAAGGTATCCAAATGAAATACATTTCCTTCAAGTACCTAATTGCCATGTTGTCTACTTCCCTTTTGGGGGGAATCTGGTATTTACAAACATTTTTGGAAATTGTAAATGGGCTTTATATTCAGCAGGGCTGACCTTTGCCCACACAAAGATGGCGGCTTTATTTCTCACTGTTGAAGGGTAAGTACAGTGGCATTCAGTTTTCTATCTTCATCCTATGTGTGTTTTGATCACTCAAAACCTCAGCTCTCCTGGACATTAAGGAGACCCCAGTGGGTGATCTTTAATAAAATCAAACTTAAATGTGTTTTGCTTTAATATAAGACATAATTTCCATTAGAAGAGAAGCAGGCAAATCCCAGAGCTTCATCTTGAGTTCTCAGAGACCCACTGTGCTGCTGAATGGCTACAACTGTACTGCTACAACCTTAGGGAGCTGCTTTTTCAGAACAGAGACCTTTTCTTTCATTGTCTGAACTGTATAAGATTTGAGATGATGCTATGAAATTTAAATCAGACTTTTTTTAAAAGTCTCAAGAATTAAAAAAAAAAAGAAATGAATCCGTAGAGTAACACACTAGTCAATTTCACAATAAAATATAACCAACCTATCTTCATCTTGTGATGCTCCTCTAATTTTAATTCACATATGAAACTTTTGTGTTTCTAGTGATATGATGATTCTGAATCATTAGGGCTTATGGCCTGAAATTCTGCATTTATAAGAGGAGGATGTTATTACATCATGAACCACAATTCTGAGTAGCAGAGTCCAGGATAACTTCTCTCTCTTTCTCTCCATTGTCATTTCTGACTATGATCTTGTCTTTTTCCATCTTTCTCTCTTCCTACATTAAAACACAGGGAGGGCCCAGAGACAGGCAAACATTTTTTCTCCTGTTCATTCGAGCACTGGCTATAAATTTTGTAGCCTCCAGCACATTCTTTTCCCCAGGTAATTTGAGGCATGTGCTTAACCATGCAACAGTCCAATGAAATTAGAATGAAATCTAACAAGTTTAGCATTCATACAGGATGGATGGATACATGATATCAGTGACAGTGTTTTCTTTTACAAGCAATAAAAGTCATGAGCATTTGGGACATCGGATGCTATGCTGCTTTCTGGGTTCATTTCTTCTCTTTGGTTCTTTACTTTTAGTAAATTATTATTTAAGACTTCTAATCAAAGTATGATTGGATGAGTTTCAGCTATAGCTTCATTCATTGTACCTCCAAATATGTATTTTTTTTTCTCTTCAGGGCTTAAGGAAGCAATGTGGTCCACAGTTACCCAAATAAATAAACAAAGTACATTTTCAAACTAAATAATTTTGTGTCACGCTTTTGTGTTTCCAATAAATTTAAGTTGTTTCAGACCATTTACAGAAAATCTGGAAGAAGACTCTGTGGTTAAAATGTCAATATTCCTTAATTCACAAAATCTGCTTAAAGAAGCCCATTCTGGTTTGGGGTGGGTCAAAACGCCAAGAACACTCCTCCTCCTTCATAGTTTCCTAACCTCAGGCATCAGGTCAAAGATCAGCCTCCAGGACACAAAGAGAGACTGACAGAGATGGGATAATTCAAGACAGACTCTCCAGGAAATGACAGAATGAAAGTCTGAACCTAGCTGGTTTCAACAAATTCATTGCTTTATTTCCCAGTCAAGAGATTTCAACACTTGAGCAATGAAATGATGAAGCCTACACTTGAGTCTGGGCATACACACCTTGATAGAAATTTGGATTAGTGTGTGTTGAAGATCATTGTTACCTAACTAAATTTCCTCTCTTATGTAAACTGAAGTCTTTGAAGAGCTTTTAAAAGGGAGAATTCAGAGAAAACTGCCAGAATATTCCTCTGGAAAAAATACCAGCAGAACTGGCCCCTTCTGAAGCTCCCTGGAACATGCTTCTCATGGAGGGGACACCAGGTCTGAGGGACACAGGCAGGCAGCTTATCCAAGGAGCTCTTCCACATGAGTATACATTTTAGTTTTGTTTAATTGTTCCTGACAGGTAAGGTGGGGAGCAGGAAAGCCATACTGGCTCATTCTGCTATTGAAAATCCTGTCTGCGATTCTGAGCCAAGACCTCGGGCAGAGGTTACCAGAGGTTACCTAGAAGAGGAGGACTTGAAATGCTGCACATGCTGGACCAGCTCTACTATTTTGTCATCTGAAAGCAAAGACTGAACTTTTGTCAGCAAACGATGAGCTTGTGTTTTCATATCTTGGAGGGAGTGCTAAAAATATAAATCAGGTCTTTTTGTTTTCTTTTGTTTTAATGTGTCAAATACACTAACACATGATTTCAGTAATTACTGCTTGTCTCCTGGGAGTGTCGTGAAAGAATAAATGAAGGATATAGGGCCTTACACTTCCTATGTAATAAGGAGGGTCAGGTCAACTGGCCTGTATGTAGAAAGAATGAACTTTTTCCTATACATTCTTATGAAAAAATTTAAAAGGAACTGCTCCACCTCATCAGTAAATATTTTTTTCACAAACTTATGAAGTGCTGGGCTTTTTAATAGATTCTTGAAATCAAGAACAAGCCAGTACATTCATTTTGATTGGAGTCAGTGAAAAACAAATAAGTAGAAAAGCAGACTTTAGGAGATTTGGCTGGAGACTAGGAAGGGTTTACAGCAGAATCAGAAAAAATGTAATTGTGGGTATGTTTTTAAGTTTTAAAAATTAATCCACTAGTTTAATCTAGATGGTTATTTCATGTAGAGTATCTCAGACAAAGTTGGGGTCAGCTGAACTGAACAAATTAAGCTTTCAGTGGTTCTCAGGATATATATTTTTCTTTAAATGTAGAGGAAGATTCAGAGATTCTCAATAGTGATGATGATGATGACAAATTTATTATTATAAAGTGTTTAATATTTATAAGATAAAAAGTATTTTTAGAAATGTGTCATTTGATTATTAGTAAAAAAATACATTAAAAAACACTGGTTATTCTCATTGTATAAATATGGAAATTGGGACCACAGACTCTAAGAAGTGTTGTTGAAGAGGTGCCCCAGCAACCCCACAATGGGTAGTTGATAAGCTTGTGTAATGATTTGACTGTTGGTCTTGCTTTCGTTTCGCCCCTTCCCTTGCCCAGTGCCACCCGCCATCTTTCGTGGTCTCTCTGTTTACTAAATGCATGTCCACATTCTCTTTTCCCAGTTCCACCTGGGCTCCCTCATAATTATACAAATGACACAATAGATCTGTTAGTAACACCAGGGATTCTATGTACTGAAATTATAATAAACTATTATAATATTTAAATGTATAAATTAATATATTGATATGGGCTAGGTAAATAAAATCAATGAATAACTAAATAGATTCTAATACCTCAATTTTATATTATTTATCATGTTAAACCTTATTAATGTTTTCAGAATTTCTACGTTTGCTGGAATCTGGAAACAAATGTAGTCTATAAAATATGGGCTACCTGTAGTTCTACTATATGACATGTAGGGTCCAGATTGTAGGTCATCACCAGGGATTCTATCATGCTAGACAATTACCTGTTAATGAGGATTTTCAGGACAGAAATTCAAACATCTGGCACTGAGATAATCTTTAAAGTACCTTTCAACTCTGAGCTATTCCAATGAAAAATTTCAGTATTTGAAGTCATCTTATTTCCATTATTTTATTTTATATTTTATTTCTCATTTTTATTTACTAAGAACTTGGTCTCCATAGTTACATTGTATAAGATATACAGCATATATTATTTTGAAGATCAAGAAAATCTTTATGTTACATCAAAACATCAAGGATGATTGTTTTTTGTTTTTCACCTTCTAGGATCCAGTTCACAGCTGTTTATTTATCATTTAAATGTAATCAACTAAAAAACAACATTATCCTGCTGAATACAGGAACCATCAAAGATAAAGGTGCCTGCTAACATCAGATCTAGATTTATCTACTTCACAAGACATACCATTTGTCAAAGGCTTGTTTAGCGTGGAAAATCCTTTATGGCCAGTATTAGTCAAGTTCAGTCATTCCTGTTCATGTGTCAGACATGGTCAGAGGGAAGGAGACAATCTTCAATAATCCAATCACATTTCTCTTTTATTTTAATGACAGCTTTATAGCATCTCGCAAAATACGACTTCTATAGACACATAACATTCATTTGGATTAAATTTATTTTCTGTACTTAAGACATAGTAAGTGTGTGTGTGTACATGTGCTTTGGTGGGGGGAAGAATGTTCAAATTTTCTCATGTTATTAAATAGCTTGCGAAATTCCACCCTTTCCATTCAGCAACTCCAACTGATGAGACCTTTTCCTACTGCCTTGCCAAGTCAGGGTTCACATTGCCCTGACCCTTTCCCTGAAATCCACTGTCTATGCTCTTTTATCGCTTCTCACACACAAAAAGATGCAGTTACCATTTATTCTTTTTTGCAGACATCTCTATATGCTTCATTTAATTGTGAATTCATGTCATGATAATTCAGCATGCACTTGGTAAAACACATTTAGCCTGGTAACAGAGAATGCACCAGAATCTCCCTCTTGACCTCAAACCAAGTCTCAGACTCCAAGTTTCTAGAAAATTACATTTTCATAGATTGATGTACAAATGCGTATGTTTGCATATGTGTATTTTCAAGATAAATTCCAATAATTTGAATTGTTAGATCAAAAGTTTGGCCTTTATAGACACTTACCAGAGGCTTTAGATTTTTTTTTATTACCACCTAGGGAATACCAATATTCTTTATTAACAGTCTTATTAGGCAGCATAGTCTTTGTCAACCAGATAAGTTAAATTTACTAGCCTTGTGATTTTATTTTACATTTTAAAATTACGATTATAATTAGGTTTATTTTTGTGTGTTTATAAGCTATTCCTATTTTCTTGCTCATGAACTGCTTGTTTGTATTATTTCTCATTATTTAATTTATACATTGATTTTTCTCACTACTTATTTAAAAGGTCTTTATTCAAAAAGGAAACCAGCCATTTGTGTATCATATTAATTTTCCTTACTTTGTCATTTGGGTCTTAACTTTATACATGAATGTATTATTTCAATATTTTCATGTAATAACTTTTGGATCCCATGTAGCCATTTTTTTTTCCTTTTAACTTTCTGGATTTCTGTTCTTACTTTGAAAAGCCTTTCTAAGACAAACAAACAAAACACCTTTTGATTTATAATGAGTTTAATACAGTTTTCATACACATAAAAAGTTAAGTTTTGGTATTCTTTTTTAATCCAAGTATAGCTTAAATGGTAGACATTATGTTCATCCTAAACCATATGATTCATTTTGTGTGTTCATTTTTGTATTTCCTGTTACTCATTTTGT
This sequence comes from Tonatia bakeri, assembly GCA_004024845.1. NCBI lineage: Eukaryota > Metazoa > Chordata > Mammalia > Chiroptera > Phyllostomidae > Tonatia > Tonatia bakeri. The sequence goes on from PVIA01000558.1 coordinate 395,069, forward strand.
GTCATCACATTTTGATCAGAAATCTTGTCTCTGTGTTGGATTTCGACTTGGTGGTTTTCCTGTGGCCTCATACAGTGTGGGTCACACTGTAACCCAAACCACTTGAAAAGGGTTCATATTTGATTTTAGGATAAGAAATATATCACCAGTAAGAATATTTACTACTGTTGAGATTTTGCCTATTTTTCCTGCCATCTGATTAAGTTGCTTAAATTGTTAACTTTGAGTCCAAGTTACTTGTTTTCCCAATTTCTGTCTTCCACTCTGCACCTGCGCAGAGAGCTGGGAGCTCATGACCGAGCTCTGTAGGTCACCCTGGGTGTCAGTTTGTGTGTGTGCATATTTGTGTGTGAGTCTGTGTGTGTGTGTGAGTGTGTGTTGATTTTGCAATCACATCTCTCTAGTCTACCATACACACCAGCTGCAAATCTGATTGTTACCACCGATTTCTCCATTCCCTTACTGCACAGATATTCTATTTCTTGAAAAGCTGTCATGTCAAGCAATTCCTGCTTCAACTTAACAGTGCCAGCAAGTCTTTGTTATCCTCGAGCAGTAAGGGGCGAGGTGGTGTTTTTTCAGGAACTCCTGCTTTGGAAAAGCTTCACTCAGTAAAATTAGATATCCCCTTCACCCAAATTCAGTCTTGACCTGGTCTGAAGTTCACTGTCCAAGATGGTCTTGCTTCACAGTTTGTGGTTTAGTCAGTGAGCAGTTTCCCAGTTACTCTGGATGTGAAGTTGCCATTGGCTCGTTCTTTTCCTGTTTCAGAGAATAGAGAGAGAAATAGTTTTCTTTATGTCTCCATCCTTACCTGAAAGAATCAAATACCTCTGTGCTTCCTCTGAGTTTGAAGTAATGCATTATACTTGTTTATTTCCAGTCTATTTTTATTCACTTACATGCACATGTTTTACTGTTTGTTTGTTTGTTTGTTTTTGGTTCTGAGCTTCTAGAAGAACAGAGATAGTATTCACATTCTATATTTATACCAAGATTAAAATGTTGACAATCCTAACTTTGAAACCATAGTATACATCATCTCTTTATAAAGTAAAATATTAGTCAAAATGCAAGACTTGTAGTTGTGGACATCTCAAATAGGAGATGGATATATGGAGGTTGAAAGGAGAGAATGATTTGTTTAGACATGAAGAAAGGGACCTCACGGACCTTACACATTTAGTCCGCACCAGCGAAGGGAAGAGTGGTAACTGCTTGTTAAATATTCCCTATACCTAGGAAGGAGAGTAAACTAATGTCCTAAGATTCCTCAGTGTGAACCCCCCAGGTCATTATAAATTAGGGATATCTTTATGGGTATACACTATTTTTGTGTAACCTGGTCATTTAAAGGGATGAGTACGGTCTAAGTAGGCCTATTCTGAGTCTTGAGACTTCTAAAACAAGTGAGATTTGGGCAAAGTAAGTTATTTTCTTAGGTGGCTAGGAAATAGAGTAAATCATTATTAATAAAGGCCATCCTTAATTTGGCTAAGAATTTAGCCAAATTCTTAGTTTGGCTAAGTTTGGCTTAACTTTCTTGGTTTCCTTAGGCATTGTTAGACAGGATATATATGCCATATGGCAAACCAATACCTTTGCTCCTAGGGATTGATAATGAAGGATTCTAGACGGTAATTCAAAAGTCCTGTCACTTCCATAAGCTTTTGAAAATGGAGGCTAAGACTTTCATCTTTGTATATTTGTTCATAGGTCTTTTATACCGCTGTAGAAGCAAATGAAATAGAGCAGCAAAAGCATTTCCCAACATCTCTATAGGAATATCTACAAACCCCTGGGGGGTCTTCATCAACTGTAGGGTGTGTCAATGTCCTTAAATATTCTTACTTGTCTCACTTTAAGCAAAGAAGATTACTAGAAGAAGGTCCTGCATATTTTGTGTTGATAAGTCACTTGCCTGGGACAACGAAAGGAGAAATATCAACTCTGTCTCCATAAGGTTGTTTTTCCCAGTTAGTTTCAAAATACTTGCAGATTGGAATGTTTGAAACAAAATTTGAAAAGCAAACCTGACATACAAAAAGCTAAGGGACAGATGATACATGTTTGATGTGCACATAAAGACAAGGTGGGATCCCAGAGCGTCTTATAACTCCATTAGAGTTGTATTTAAAGCCCACTGTCTATTCAGATGAAGCACAGCTTTATTATTCATTTTTTAAAGATTTTTATTTATTTATTTTTAGAGAGGGGGGAAAAGAGGGAGAACAATATCAACGTGAGAGAGGAACTTTGATTGGCTGCCTATTGTATGTGCCTTGACCAAGGACAGAACCCAAAACCTAAGCATGTGCCTTGACCTGGTATAGAATTAGCAAATTTTTCATTTGCAGGATGATGCCCAAGCAACTGCGCCATACCAAATAAAGCTGTCAGAGCAGCTTTATTATTCTTGATATTAGGGTGGTGTAATATGTTAGTGTAAAAGTATTAAATGATGGCCCTTCAAAATATGTCCACATCCTAACCTGTGGAACCTATGAATGTGAAGTTATTTGGAAGAAGATTCTTTGGAAGAAGTAATTAAATTAAGAATCTCAAAATGAGATCATCCTAGATAATACAAAAACCTTAAGTCCCACGATAAGTTTTGTCATAAGAGACACACGGAGGAGAGACATACAGGGGAAAAAGGAGAAACCCATATGGAGCTGGAGTCAGGAATTAGAGTTTCCCATAAGCAGCCACAAGCCAAAGAACACTTATATCCACTAGAAGCTAGAAGAGGCAAGGAAGGATCCTCCCCGGAATATTTAGAGCAACAGGTTAGAGCCCTATTGACACCCTGAGTTCAGACCTCTGACCTGCAGAATTGTGAAAGAACAGATTCATTGTAAGACACTCAATCTGTTATAGTATCAAAAGAAATTAATATAGGTAGTTAAATTTATTTTTGTAACTAAATTGAATAGACATTACAAGAATAGTATCTATTCACTGCTACAATGGCCAGTGAATACAAAAGCAGAAACAAATCAGTCTTTCACAATCATTACTAAAGTATTAAAATGTTACAGAGCATCAAATGTCACATATAATGGAGCACCAGAAAGACTCATGTTCATATCTATTCATTCAATAAGTTTGGAGAATGTATTGAGGCACTCTTCAAGCAATAAAAAGCATATAAAGTCCCTAGTCTTGTGGAAGTTTTATTCTAGGAGATATTGCTAAATAGAAATTTTTCATAATAACACATTTGAATTATAAAATACTATTGTTTTAAAAAGTCTTTTGACAAATATCATTAATATGTAGAAAAGAAAACCTTTGTAAACTGATATAGTAATACCATGTGACTCCCTCCTTTCATTGTAAAGGACTTCAGAAGGTCTAATCAACCTATTGTGCACCTCTGCTTCTCATAATGGTCCATGTGTGAGAGATTGGTTTATTTATTCCATTATTTTCTCATAAATTACCAAGTCTTCAGAAACCCAAATAAGGGGGGAAAGAATAAAAAGAAGCAGGTGATAATTAAAAGCTAGAATAGATGAAAATAAATATTTAATGGTGTGACTAAGTGTAAGGATATAGGGCTATTAGAAAAATGTTGATTTGAGAGTTTTTCAGGGGGTATTTTAATATTTTCTTTCCTTTTTATTCATGCCAAGCAACCTCAGGCAGTTGAGACTCAAGAGGTTTCATGGTATGAACTGCTAGGCCATAACTTAGTGAACTAAAACACAGCATATGGCAATTAGTGGCGTGTGGTTTCCTTTAAGCTATTCATTTGGCCAATGTAACAGGAGCACCTAAATTCCTTCAACTTATCAGAATTTGGTACAATGGAGGGGGTCCAAGGAAAGAATGGCATAGACAGAGAAAAGTATCCCAAAATGCAGCAGTGCTGAGATAAAGGATGAGGGGCAAGAATTAGGTACACAGAACCTTTACCACACAATGCAAATTAGACAAGAACAAGAAACAATATATGATTCAAAGAATGAAAGTCCTCAGGCATCAAAAATGCTTGAAGAGTTTCTTTTGACCCATTACCCTTTACCGCTGCACATTGTTTCTTTATGAGGCATGAAAGGTGTTCCATCATTGGTGTTCTTTTGGAGGAGTTGAATACCTATGAATTTTTTCTCCTATACTCAAATTCTAGAGAATTCCTCCTTTTATTTTTTAATGGAATCATATAAAAACAGTATACATAAGAAACTAAAAAGAAATCTACAAGACTTTGGAACAGACTCTGCAGTGGAATCACTGCCTAAGAGATTTAATATACTGTGATTTTTATCTGAAAAATATATTTTCATAAAATCTATCCTAGTATCACATTTTCCTTTAATGTTTATGCAAAGTTGAGATCAGTTATCAAACTAATGCTGATAATTAGGTTTTCACTTCAATATTACTGATTAATTATGATAAAACACATCTATAGCAAATTACTTCTGTGTTTTGTAAACATTGACTCTATAACCAAAACTCTAATAGTTATAGAAAATAGACTTGAACTCCAAATGTTTTCACTTTTTCTTATTATAAAGTAATGAAATGATAATAACAAGTACTTGTCAAGCTCATAAGTGCTGAACACTGTGCTAAGTGATTTAGATGCTTATTTCTTTTTACACAATGACCTTCCTAGGTAGATATTATTGCCTTCATTTTATGGAGAAAGTCCTCCATCATCTGAAGATGAGAGCTGAGACGATGGACTACGTGTTCAACATTTTCAGAACTAGATATTCAGAGGAATTATGAAATCTGCATTTCTCTAATGTGAAATGTTCTGATTTTAGTGTTTTTATGTATACAAAGCTCTCTAGTTTTGCCTTAAGCTCTCAAATTTTTGAAATGCAAAATCATTTTTTCATGAAAAACCTTCTACCTTTGAAAATTCCTATTCTACACTATCCACTTGAAAACAAGACTTTCTGTGTAGAAGAGAGTCTTAAGATTATCCATTGTAATGGATTCACCTTGTGGGTAAAGAAACGGAGTTCCGTAAAGGGAAAATGACCATCCCAAGGTCACACAGTAAAAAGCAGAGATTAAATTGGGAAATAATTCTACTCTGAGTTCACTTGCATTTTTCTTACACACTACTACGCTGCCTCAGAACTAAACCAGGTATGCAAAGCACAACATGTCTCTAACAACTCATTGGTTTGCTATTCTCCTCAGTTAGACCTAATTATCATTGCATAAATCTACTTTTTTAGACTATACAAATCTATGCACATAAAAAACCTGCTTATTTTACTCTTCAATTTAGTAATGTGAAATATGATACCAACACAATGCATAAAATGTGATGGCAAATATAGTTTGATAAAAAGCTATACAAATATATATTGCTTATAACTTCCTGATGGTCTTATTTCATAACTGTAGTCAGAGAAATGAAATTACTTAACATACCTCAAATGAAATAAACACAGAAAAAATTATTTATATTTTGTAGCACTCACAAAGACTTTGCCTATGGTTCTTATTTTATTTCATTTCTTAGATTCGAAAGCTGACTTGCATACTAATGACACTGTGAGTGCTATCCTCCGGTGCCTTTTGGTTCTCATTATTCATTATTGATGCAACATTTTTGCTGTTTTTCTTTCATTCTAAATGTTTATGATTCACGAAGAGCTGTGCTTTAAAGGCCCATGAATGTAATTGTATGATTATATTTATCTATTTTGAAATGTCTGTACAGTCATTAGTCTTTTAAAGATTTAGAGTTTTATGATATCTGCTTAGATTTGTTCTCATTACTTACTGTACATTTGTAATCTATTCCTTTGAATTTAGTTATAAATCAAAATATTCTAGCATGGACATGAAGGTTATTTATAATCTCTAGGAAAGATAAATCCCACTTTTTTACTGTATTGCAGTGATACATTTTGGATGAGATATATTCTTTAAAAAAAAAGTGAAAATAGTAAAAAAGGATTAAATAGGAAAATTTTAATGAAAATGTATAATTAATGATATATAGATATATATTTTATAACATGTATGCATCTATATATTATGTATTTATATATTAATGTAATAACAAATACTTAATTTTATACATTTGGGATATTAAAAATTATCTCCCTTAGGACTTTAAATTTTATAGGGTCAAAAATGAATCACATTTAAATTTAGCTAATTAGATCTCTTTATAAAGATAAGAAATTGAAAACAAATGAACTTCTATTATGTGCTCAGTAAGAAAGCATTGTGGTAAAATCTAAGACATGATCTCAGCCAGCAAATCAGTGGAAACAAGCCTACAACACCCAAAGACCTTGTGGCATTACTCCAAGGAAAGACAGAAACTAGCCTTAATGAAATGCTTCCCATGTGACAATTTCATCACTAAGCAGGTTGTTTCTATTATCTCATAAGACTTGTAACATCAAAATGGCACAATAATTTTGGGGACAAAGAAGAAACTACTTGCTAAGGAAAAATGAGAGAATATGGATTGAAGAGAAAGATGGGGCTGGCAGATCTGGACCTGGTGGAGAGACAGACTCCACTTAGCTTTATGTTCATGAAAATAAATGTGGTAGTTTAGAGGGTTAGTCCATCTTTTTGAGATCCATTGGAATATCTAAGAACTGAAAGTCATAAAATTATTTTTATAACCAAAGAGATCTCATGGCAGGTTAATACAAAATGGTGATGAGGGGAAGAGACAGAATACTATAAAATAAAACTTAAAAAAGTTAAATTATTGCTTGTTTAATTTGATTCATTTTAGGAAAGAAGGATAAGAAAATGATTTTTTTTCAAAAAAGTGTAATCATTTTAAGAACATTGAAACAGGTATGTCTCTAATGGCATATGTATGGTTATGGTAGTTGATTACGGCCAAGGTGGGGAAGACAAGGGAAGCGAAAAAGTGAAGTGAGCAGTGGCAATGTACAAATTGTTTTGATAGTGAAAAACTCATGCAGATTTCCAATGGTTATTTAGATCAGAGGGAGTGAGCATGTGTATGTGTGTCTGTGATTGTAATGGTGCAAGCTCTAAAGATATGTGCAAAAGATAATTTAGGAGGAACAACCATAAAAGTTTAAAGAATGCCCACTTGAGTTTGGGATGGAAAAAAAAAGGAAAGTCAAAAATGGAATCAAATTCACAGCCCAAGAAAATGGAGCAGAAAATACATTACTTTGAATGTTGCATTTTCCTATTTTCTTCATACATTTAAACACATATTGATTCATTTAACATTTGCTTAGATAGAGGGTTTTCTTTGAGTGAGCCTTTGTGTATTAAGCATTTGTAAACATTTTATAAAGTAAGCAATTTTATTAGGTGCTACCGACTTTAATAGAATGGGAACAATAGTTGTCTGATGTTCAGTTCAAAATAGGCAACTGCACGTTTTGGGAGTACACTCCATTCTTTTCTTGTATGTAGTGTTTACAAACTCATTACACAAAGCATTCTGACAAGCTCTGCTCTAGTTACAAATAGAAAGCAACTTCTTATCTCCCTTGGGGACTTCTGCAAATGTTGAATGTTAGAATTTAGCCTGAATAGCATGTCCCATAAATAAGAAGGCAATCTAACTAGACTGCTAGCTGAAAAAAAAAAAAAAAAAAAGACTTCTCCAATAGACTTAAAGAATGTATGTCTTCTGTCCAGATTGATGAGATGTCATGCACTGTCCTTCCCAAAATCCTGTGGATTTCTCTGATGCCATGTCCCTTGGATGAAAGCTCAGTTATTTTGGTGTCTAAGGTAGTTCTTCAAAGATTGGCTCTATAGAACTTGAACATTTAAACTTAATTTTACAATTTTATTTTTTGTCCTAGTTAAGTAATCTGTTCCTTTTTCTTCCTGCCTGAGTGTTTATGTTTTGTTTCCTGGAAGTTAAAATTTTTAACATGTGTACACATCATATATACATATGTAACCTAATGTAAGATACACCTTTATTTATATGGAGTTTACCTCATATATGATGATGAGTCCTTGAGACCTACATCTTTAGATATTTCTTCAGTTCAGCAAACCTTTTTTTTATTTTGTCTCTGAATATTGTTTCTGTGCCATATCATTTGTTCGGTTACCTCACCATAATAAAAATATTAGAATATCCAACCTCAATTATATCCTTCCAAAGTTATCATCTTTTCTTTAAAAATTATCAACTATTTTCCCTCTTCTTCTATATTCTAAAAGAGCCTTTCAGAAACTTCCTCAGCAGACATATTTGATAGTTTTTTAATATTTTAAATTCTGTGTTTAAAACCTCTCATTATTTCGGTCAGATTACATTTTAGCTTTCAGTAAGATCTTTGTGTGTTTATTTTTGGACCAGCTCAATGACAGTTAATTTTATATGTCACATTGATTGCGCTAAAGGACAGCTATATAGCTGGTAAAACATTATTTCTGGGAGGGTGTTTGAGGGAGAGATTAACCTTTGAATTAGACTAAGTGAAGAGATCTGCCCTGACCAGTGCGGTGGACACCATCCAGTCTTTTGCGAGCCTGAATAGAACACAAAAGTGGGAAAAGGGCAAATTCCTCTCTCTCTCTCCCAGCTGGGATGCCATCTTCTGCCCTTGCTCAGACTTCAGGACATCAGAGTGAGTGGGTCCTCAGGCTTTCCAAATCCCGCATTTATGTTAGTGGACCCATGGTTCTCAGACCTTCAGCCTTGGACTGAGTTATACTCCAGGCTTTCTGGGTTCTGCAGCTTGCAGAAGGCAGACTGTGGCACTTCTCAGCCTCCATAACCATGTGGGTCCATTTCTATGATAAATTTCCTGCTTCTGTTTGTCTGGAGAACCCTGACTCTTAACAGATTGTTGTTTCATTGAGCTCATGTTTTCATTCATTGCTCTCCCAATCCACCACGAAAAGTTGTTTAAAATCTACTATAGTTTATCCCTCTTTGTGCCCCATTGTCTTCCCTTATTTTTGCTTGGATGCCCTTTGAACCTTCCCCAGAGAGGCATTTTTGTTTTAAATATTGGTGGGGAGTGTGAGCTCAGGCCAGACCACTGGATTCAGTGTCTTACTCCACCATTTACTACTTATATTTTCTCTGCCTCATTCTTCCTATCTATCAAATAAGGATCATAACACCGTGTAACAACATTGTCATGAGGAACAAAACAGATAAGGTGCTTCTAATGGTGCCAAGTACAAAGTACTCAATCAATATGAATTATTATTGTTTCAGTTCTTAATCTGAAAGATTCGTTGAGTACATTTGCATATATCAGCTCTGTTTTTGCATTGTTAGTCATCTTTTTTGTGCTGTTTCCGTATCGGTTGTCACCACAGATTTCTGTTGTTTCTCCTTAAGTCATGTATTTTCAAATTAGAGATGGTACTTAGGCACTTCTCTAGTCATTTTTATTAAATTAAAAACTTATAGGGTTGATGTTTCTATAAAATATTTAATTATAGCTTATTTTTAGTTTGCTATCAATCTTAACTGCTGGGGGATTAGATTAACCATTGTCTGCATTGGTGCTTGGTTCTTCCAAAATCATTCCTCTACAGAATTACAGCAGAGATATGTGTGGCCTTGGGCAAGTCATTTAGCTTCTCCAGACTCTTCTTTCTTCATTTATAAAGTGGGGGTTGAATGACCTTTCTATTCCTCTCCATCAGGAGTGCTTTCCATAAAATTAGATACCGACTGGGAAGTACATGGGACGTAAATGTGCTGTAACAGAGCATGGCCGTCCATTAGGAGTGACCCACAATGAGCAGTGAGTGCATAAAGGCTTTTAAAAGCAGATTTCTGAGGGTCTGACTAATTGCATTTAAGAATCAAATTGCTATCAAATGAAGAAAACAATGTTGATTTGAGAGTATGAGGAAAAACATTTTCTGTTTCTATTAAAAAAATGTTTAATGCCCATTATATATGAGCTCTAAAAGTTATACCCTAAAGTGAAATTTTCATAACTTTAAATTTTTACATTAGAAAATAATCTTACTCATAGATCAGACTGGAAGTTTCTGTAACTTACAGAGGGAGAAACCTTAAGAGGAGAAAACCGCTATGTAGTCATTCCCTGTAACAGAGAAAGAAAGACAAGGGAGAAATCTGACCAAAAAAGCTTCTGGTTAGAATGGTCAGTGATGCGGGCTGTGAAAGAATTCACAAAGAGAAGAAAGTGTAGAGAATAATGTTTTTATTCACTCTCAAAGAAAGGAGAAGGGCATGGTGTGGAGAGATTCACTATCTTTGAGGGATGGGTGCTTTGAACTTTTATTGGATTATGACTGGATTAAAAAAAGCATGGGGGTGTTGCTGTTGTGTACTGTTGTGTGGCCCTTGGGCTACAGGGGCATTGTAACACAAGCCTGCAGTTTGTTCCAATGTTTTCTTCTGCCTGTGGCTGTAGGGAGTGGTTAGTTCTGTTCTTGCTTTCCAGTAACTTCCAGTCCTGGGGACATGGGCTCAGAAGAGTAAAATGGCAGTCATTTAACAAGGTCACAGGCCTGCTCAGCAAATGATGCCACATGCAAATTTGGGCTGACTTTTTACTTCTGAAACAGAAAACTCAACTCCCAAGATCTATTCTTAGGACATATTCATTGGGAGAAGAGAAGTATCAAATTAAAAAAAAATGCAGCCACACTAAAATCTGGTTTCATTTCATTTCTTTTTCTACATAGTAAAACAGAAGCAAGAGAAAAGCAGAGTAATTCCAAGAATAAATGTAATCTTTGCCAAAGAGACTGTGAACAGTTAATGGTCTCCTTTTCTAAATTGAGATCAAAGGTTGAATTGAAGCATAACCAGGACTTTTAAGACCAATTTCACTGGATATACCAAAGAATACTAGATTCATGATAGAAGCTCACTTAACAAAAATTAGTATGAGTTAAATCTGCCATAGCCTAGGGAAAAATCAGGATTAAGTTAACAGCAAATGAGAGCAATTAAAGATATAGAAATGGAAACACAATTATATGTAAGTATGTAAAATGTACAGTGTAAAGCCAAGTTCTGTAGATTTGAAGTACGATGTTATTCATTTTTTTATTTTCAACTGTTGTCTGAAGAGCTCACCCTTCATTAAATAAGCATGGGGATAGGACAATCATTCTTTGACATTTGATTAACCACACCTAGAGAAATTATGAGGGAGGACTGCCCCCCAAAACCAAAATTATCACCTGGAGGGCCGGCCCCCTTCTAGTACAGGCTTTGCGCCCAAGGTGAGTGTTCTGGGAGCCCATCTGTATCAGTGTACAAGCTGAATATGTTGTGAGAGGCTGAGTTTGGCTTCTGAACATTTTTTATTGAAGACTCTTTCAAGCAGTTTGCCCATTTCATGATGGGTGATTTACCAGCACACCTGCCCACACCAAACTGAGTGTTCAGCAGTTTTTGATCAAAAAAGGGCATGACCTCCATGCCCCCCACCCCATTCACTCAATCTTACCCTGAGGAACTGTTTTTGTTTGTTTGTTTGTTTCCATGGATGAAAAAAGTCCTCAAAGGGAAATGCTCTGCCAATGTAGAGCTGGTGGAAAAAAAGACGGCAGGAGCTCTAAAAGACATCAAAATCCACAAGTTCAAAAACTGTTTTGAGCAGTGGACAAAAACGTCTCAAAAGATGCATTGTATCAAATGGAGAGTGTTTTGAAGGTGGCTGAAGTTTAAACATGCAAGAATAAATACACAATTTTTAACAAACAAATTCAGTTTTTTGGGGGTCCCTCCTCATATTTCAGTTTTCACTCTAAGGTTACAGAGTTGAATCAAGCCTATCTGTTGGCTGCCTGTCTGGAGTGCTGCGGTCATTCTCACTGTGTACAGGGAGGCCCCGGAAGGTGGATGCAACGGGCCCGGGGTATGTCGTTTTCGGTCAAAAGCTGCTGAATAGTCAACACAGTGTGGGAGGTACGCTCATAAATAGCCCATCATGAAGTGGGCAAATGTGTGGAGGCTTGAAGGATAGCCACATGGAGTTTTAAAAATAGTGGACATGAAATAGTTTGTAAGTTTAATAATATAATTCCAAAGTCTCCTTTGGAGATTTTCTTTGATATATTTGCTTTTTTTCCAACTTTGCTTTTTAAATTTTATTGCCATTTCATTAGGACAACTAACACTATCTGAAATCAATTTAAAATAGTTTCTTAGAACCAGTTTTAAGTTTTGTTTGTATGCATGAGATTGTTATTTGCTATAAATAGCAATAAACAAAAAATAACTATAATGTAAAATCAGGAATCTTGTATGATTTTGTTATATGTGCTTATATGTCCTGAAACTCTAGAAATTATCTTCTAGAGAGCAGAGGTCATAATATACACCTTTCTTTCATGAAAATAAACAATGCTCATTGAATGCTTCATTTATAAACAAATGAAACAAGTAATAAAAACCCTTCAGATATTATGTATTGAATAAAGTATGTTTTAGAGACAAAATAAGAGGGATTACTGGCTTAGTTTTTAATTATTTAATATAAAAACAGAACATATTTTGTATATGTTAATTATTATTAGATTCCTAAAAAAGCTGCCATTTTAAAATTTGATACATATAGATATATACTATTAATTGTTCCAGAGTGTTTAGAAGTGATACAAAATATATCAATAAACACTTTAACCAAAAAACATTTATTTAAAGTATTGACTTATGATTACATTTATTATTTTTTTAACTGAGATACTTTATGTCACAGAGACACGTTATTATTATGAGTTATTGTGATTCGGGGTATTTTCAGGTTGTGTTGCCATTCCATTCAGAAAGTAGAAAGCAGAAGAAGGGACCATGGTGCATAGCAAGAACAGGGCATTCTAAATTTTAAAAAAGTAAAAAGTGTCAAGATGACACTTTGAACCAAATATAACTGCAAATTCCTCATATGACAAGTTTACAAAAAAGTTTCTGACACAGTGTTTCTTTCTTTAATTTTATTAATGTTTTCTCCTAATCTGTTATTTCTTCTTGCTAAAATATATTTAATTTTCAAGAAGAATTACAATACATTTTAAGTGTTCCCCCCCAGAAATCTCTCTTCCTTGAGTTTCCTGTTAACGACATCATTGACAATAGCTAAGGATAAAAGTTTACTCATTTCAGTCTAACTTTGGGATTCTTTATGAATATAGAGTTGTAACTGAGCCAACTTATGACAAAAAAATAGGTAGCAGGTTTGTGAAGTAAATTAACTGGGAGCCAAATTTAGCCTTCTAAACTCATTTCATTTGCACCTCGGCTTGGACTTAAGCCATTAGCACAGCAGGAAAAAGGAATGGTTATGCACCAGGCCACCAGCACTCCCATGCATAAGATTTTGCAGAATGACAGAAATAATGAATGTAATTAAAACAGCATGTAGCCAAGAAAAAATAATTAGTATACAAGTTGGATGGCTCTGGGAGGCCCATGACATGACAAAACATTTTAAAGAATTTTAATAATATCCCAAACTACTTTAGTTTCCAAATAAGAGCTCATATGTTATAATGTTTGATCAATGAAAATTTTTAATTATTATGTACAAGCTTTAGACCTAAGGTGTTATAGTTTTAATATTTCAGTTTTAATCTCAGATTTTTCTAACTTACTCTTGAAATGACACCTATGAATTATTTAATTATTATATTTGGGAGGAAGGAGTAATATAAATGCTCTATCATAAAATTATAAAAGTTGAGATTTTGATGAGTTGTCACTAATGTAATTTGAAAACCTATTTTTAAGTAACTCCAAATTCTAACTGTATGTAATCATACAAGCTATAATTTAAAAAAAAAACTTTTTAATCTGAGAAAGAGACATAGAAATCAAGATTTCCTCATGAGATCTTGTTTTGGAAATTAAGTCAAGCACCACTAATAATAGTGTTAATTCTTTAAAATCATGACAGTATAGTAAAACCATGAAACTGGAGTATATTCTGGGAAGCACGGGTCCTTGAAGATCAAAGAGACACATATGTTATTGACAATTCTTTCCATCCCTAAAATTAAAAAAATACTAATTTTAAAAATTGCTTTTAAAGAGATATTTTTATAATGTAAGACATCTTGTATTTTCTAACTTAACTATTAATTGCAAATGCAAATGATTTTTTATCATCTGATTTTTTCCCTATATTTTTCTGGAAGAAAACCTAAAATGACTTTAATCATTTTTTTCTGCAAAATTTTTAGAATTCTAAGACATTATAATTAGAAAATAAAGTTTTGACTATGAAAAAAAGGGACACAGTAGGAAAAATTTGACCTGCTTTTAAGTAAGGCTAAATAGAGAAAATCCAAGGCAAGGAGAATTTTTTAAGTGTCTTGACAAGGAATTAGCAAAAATAAAAGAAAACTCAAGTTTCGGCCATGGATCTCTAAAAGAATAATGCTGCTATCGATGGATGTATGTATAGGAAACTATTTTTGTTGAGAAAATACTGAAATTAAGATGTTGAAGTTGAAGTAGTAGTGAGGCATGGAAGATGAAGTGCTTAATAAACACGTGGCAGTGAGGGAACGGGCACAGTGAAGGTCTCAGTGACCACAGCTGTTTGCTTCATGGTGTTAACCATTTACTCATGTGGTAGAGGGTATATTTCAAACGAACAATACTGAATTTCTTTTTAAAAGACAGAATTATGTACAAGGGCATATTTAAAAAGTATTTTCTACAAACATAAATTGAGTCACTGTTATTATAGCTCTTACATTTTAAATACTTCTAAACAAAGCAGTAGCATCACTTCACTTTGCCTATGAGAAATGGGCAATTTTATATTTATCAATGAAATTTAAGATTCCAATTCAGAAGATTTACAGCTGATATGATTAATATTATATTATCAACTATAATTGCTAAACTATTTTTAAACCTAAACGGAAGTAAAATCCACATTTTCTCAAAGACAATTTTGGAGAATAAGTTAAGTATCACAGAAGGTGAGTCCCAAGGAGAATGACACCGACCTGTTGCAATGGTTCTTCCCAAATTGCCCATGGACAGTAGGAAACATGGGGGATTCTGACTTTGAGAGTGTAAGTTGCATACCACACTGCCTTTAAACAGCAAATGCTATAAAACATATTGTAGAGTTCCTGACCTCTGGAAATTCACAGTCTAATGATAGAGATTGGCCTGTTAAAGTGTAATGAAGTACTATAAGCTTGCATTTCAGTCACATTTTATTTACTTACTTATTCATTCATTCATTCATTCATTCATTCATGGAATTGGTTTTATTTTATTTTAGAGAGAAGGAAAAGGAGGAAGAAAGAGAGGGAGAGAGACCTTTTGTGACAAAGAAACATCAACTGGTTGCCTTCTGCAAGTGCTAGGACTGGGGGTGGAACCCACAACCTGGAATGGAACAGGCAGGCTTCTTTGGTGTGTGGGAGGGTGCCCAATCCACTGAGCCACAATGAGCAGGGTAAATTTTATTTTTAAACAAATTGAAAATCTTGGTAGTCTTGAGATCCTGGCTAGTTTATGCACACATGGCTCTAACTCACAAGGGTCTTCCTTTTATTTGGAAACATAACTTCTTATATTTCATCCTTTGCTTGTATTTAGTTGATGTGAAACAGGCTCTTTTTGAGAATGTACCTGGCATTTTTTTTGTGATAGTATTCCCTTATAGTAAATGATAAAATGACTATTTGTGGCTTTTACTAGTTTCCCCTTATAAATCATTCTCTTAATATGTACTTACTGCCAAGGATTTCCGACTTTGAATAATGAGGTTATTGTTTATTGCATGACTTCTTGTTATTTAACCTTGAAATTTAGTCAATATCTGTGTAAGAACAGACATGGTTGAAGTAAAAGAATTAGTCTTCATAAGCACAGGTACCAAAGCATTTAAATAACACATTATTACTGTGTCTTGTTGGAACCAGCCATTTATTGCAAGTAGAGGTTTTAAATGAAACAAATTATCAGTGGCTAATGGTCTATTTGGCAGAGCTCGTGGCCAGCATCATTTTGGCTGTTCTTGATTAGGATGTTGTCCATGAAAGGCCAAGGGACTCAGTCGATTGTTACTAACAGTCTGCACTGTGTGTAATAACGAATAATCTTGGGCCAGGGAGATGTTTTGAAAAAAAAAAAAAAGAGAGAGAGGTGAAGAGAATTAGGATTGTCAACTCCTCAAAGGCAGTTTGGAAAAATGTGATCTAAACAGCATCTGAGTATATACCTTTATCTCAACCCTACTTCTTAAATGTCTTGGGAAAAAGGAAACTGATTTTTCAAATAAGAGCTCTAAGGTCTTATTTGGGATATCAGTAGCTACACTGCAAATATAAAGGGTGGAGCACACTGTAGTTCATCAATTGATAAATTGTATACTTGACACAACTATTTTTTTAAATCTTAATGTACCTAACTCTTTTTTTATAAAGATTTTATTTGTTTATTTTTAGAGAGGGAAGGGAGGGAGAAAGAGAGAGAGAGAGAGAGAGAAACATCGATGTGCAGTTGCTGGGGGCCATGGCCTGCAAGCTAGGCATGTGCCCTAACTGGGAATCAAACCTGCGATGCCTGGTTCGCAGCCCACGCTCAATCCACTGAGCCACACCAGCCAGAGCACTTGACACAACTTTGAGCTTGCCTTTTAGAGCCTGTGCCCTTACTGAGCTAACCATGTGTTACAATGATTTAACAATCAGAAGACACAACCAGTCAAAACTGCAGGTATAAGTTCTTCTGAATGCAGATGTAGACACGGTATTTAGATTAATATTTGGCTCTAAAATTGGTTTCTTAACTGTGACAGACAAAAGTGCTTATGCACTAAATGCTCATATGCCCTAATTTTGAGATGAGAAAAGAAAGGAAATGAGAAAAAAGGAGAGGAAAGGAGAGGACAGGGCAAGATAGGGAACAAAAGACTAGAGTCATCCTCTTTAAATTAGTTTTGTAGCTAAGTATGAAACAGATAGTGAAATTCATCAATAAACATGATGTTTATATTCTTAGTAGTGTTTTCCTGTTATACAAAACACCTAAAACAACAGGGAATAACTGACTAGATATAATTTTCTCAGTTTGGCTAACCACTAGTAAAAATTCATTAAATAATTTCTCATCAGGCTGTGAATAAGAAGGGATGGGCCTTTATATGATTTCCAACAGGTGAAAAACTTTGCCTTAGAAATAAAATATCCATTATTCATTGGCCAAAATCCAACAAAATCATTCAAATGAAAATAAATGAAAAAATTAATTCTTCAAGTAACAAATATCAAAAATGCAGGTTGTTATATACCATGCAGCTCTATCTGCTTCTAATTATGCTAAGGTGGATGATTCAGTAAGCTAAATGACAACATTAAACTCAAAGAAAATTGTTATAATAAATGCACCTATAATTATCTAATTGATCTCACTTATTTATGAAGACAATGGTAGAAAAGTATAACAGCACTAAATAGGCTAACAATCTTTTTACAAAGCAAAGAGAAATGCAACAAACATATTGACCTCTTTTTTGTGTGTGAATTTAAGTGCTACTTGTATAATGCTAGTTTCATTTACTCACTAGTGTTTAAATAATTTCTTGGACAGATAAATTTTAAATATTGATATTAATACTTGAACGTTCTTACTAGTTTTATTATTTGCCATTTTAATTTCAATGCATTAAATAATTTTTATATATTGAATGATATCCTCCATATAGATGAAATATATCCCAATGAATCTATATTGCTTTGCAAAATTATAACATTGTTAACTTAACACAATTTTATTTTTTAAACTTTCAGATTAAAACCAACCCAAATGAAATATATAATGAAATATATTTAGGACCCCTGAATTCATTAAGTTGAATTAAGTACTAGTGATTCTCCAAGATTTACAAAATACATCACACTGAATCCTTCAGAATAGATAAATAATTGCTTGCCCTATAAAAGCATTTGCCATATCTGCATTAAAAAAGGACAACTCAGCAGATGTTAAACCACAGTTTATTTTCAAGAATCTGCATCTACTTGAATAAATTACACGTGGAACCCAATAATCTAGATCCACACGACTCTGGGAAATTTTTTTTTCTAATATTCCTCTAACTGCTGCTGTGTTTTGTATAATAACTAGGCTGTGTTAAAAAATATGATAATGATTAGGTTGGCTGATGTTTATGTTTGAATCATATTGTTCTAAAATTGAACCAGTGGTAGAAGACATGATGGACATTACTGTCGGCTATAAAAAATTTAAAGTTAATGGCATTAATTTGGGGGATATGTTACATGCATATGTTTGCCATGTTGGAAAAGTGTTTCAGTAAAATGAAAAGGTCCTTGCAACCCTGGAGACTTCAACAACTCACAGTCCTCAATGGCTCTTCATTCCTCGTCTGCAGATGAGTCTGTGCTTTATTCACCACTTCATCCATTCACTCACTCAATAAATCTTCGCTTCTCACAGCCATGAAGAAGTAAGACAATCTCCTGCTCTCAAGATTCTTACCCTATGGTGTGGAAGGGCCACACCAGGTAATAAACAAAACAATTACAAATGAGGAACATACTATGGGGGAGGTGACCACATAGGAAAGAGGACTGGCTAATGCATGTATTAAGAAGGCCTCTCCCAGGAGGTGATATTTGAGTTAAGAATTTAAGGATGATGGCTGGGGTTGGGTGATAGTGGTGAGGGGGAAAGACAGACAACTGTACTTGAACAACAATAAATACAATTTAAGGATGAGAAACCAGAAAAGTCCCTGGGGAAGCAAGTTCCAGGCAGGAATAACAGCAAGTGAAATGAGTGTGTTTGGCTTTTGCAAGAACACCAGAACAGCCAGTTTTGGCTAAAGCATAGTGAGCCAGGGACAGGGTGGTACCAGGGTGAATATGGAGAGAGAGGGCGAGATCCTGGAGGGCCGGGAGGAAATTAGAGTTTCATTCTAAATACCACGAGAATCTCCACATTACATTTTAAAAGATCACACTGACTATACACAAGCTCAACATTGAGGAAGGGAACTAACTGTATTACAATTTATTAAAATTAAATTTATTTAACTTATCTACTAAAAAATGTATATACTTTCAGATTCCTGGGTGATGCTTTATGGGAACATTGTGTAAGACTTTCAAAGGGTTTTGGGATCAACCTGTGGCTGTTTTATGAGTTGCTATCAGGGTACTAAGCATGAACAGCATTGCACTTCAGTTAACACCATCCCTAGACCTGAAAAAAAACCACTCATTTTGCCCATACTCAGAAATTCTTCCCATCCAGTCTTCTCACTAAGCTTATTCCTTTTTATTTCTATATATAGCTTATCATCTGGCCTTGGACAATCCTTGGACAATCACCTAGAGCCAACCCTTAATTGTAACTTCTCAAAATTTACTGTCAGCTATATCACTAACAAAATAAGTAAAATAAAAATAAATAAAAATTTAAATAAGGAAGTATAAATAAAAAGTTGAAAAATAACAGTGGAGTAAACCAAAACCATTGCTAAATAAGATGAGATCTCTAGAGGCTTTCTGCAGATTTCTCAGATCTGATCTTGTGTCAGTATTAGAACCTAAACATAATGATGTATAAATGCTATCAGTTGAAGATTTTCTTTGAAATATGTATCAAATGTGACCAGATTAAAGGAGTCAAATGAATACTGGAAAATAACTGCCCTTACTGACAAGCAGCTAAGTATTATGTAAATTGGCTGAATCACTTAACAGAAAACGTAAACTGTATCACATGTCCTCATTATTGACATCATGGAAGAGTATAATTGTAACAATATTCCAGAAAACAAAGACCCCTGAAAGGATCTCCACACTCTGTTTTGGGATTAATACCAGATCAAAGAGAAACTTTATTTATGCAAACATGAAAGAATTAGTAAATTAGAAAGAAGAAGATATAATGTAGAAACTGTAAAAAAGATATACTGTGAGTCCTAGTTGGTGTGGCTCAGTGGATTGAGCACCTGCCTGTGAACCAAAGGGTCAATGGTTCAATTCCCAGTCAGGGCACATGCCTGGGATGCAAGCTAGGTTCCCAGGAAGGGGCATATGAGAGGCAGCCACACATTGATGATTCTCTCCCTCTCTCTCTCCTTCCCTTCCCCTCACTCTAAAAATAA